>JAOWBW010001230.1:0-153406 GCA_026119855.1 Campanula takesimana | reverse complement strand
AATAAAGACCTTTTTATTGGAACTAAAAGATTTAAACTGACTTAGTCCGGTGTGGACTTTTACTTAAAGAACAAAAATCGTCCAAGGTGGACTTTTGACTAAGGACACTCTAGAACCTACGAAGACTGAATGACCTTTCTTTTCTTTTATTTAAAGGAGGTAGCCCCAATTTCCTCTTTTGCCCATGCCCATGTATTCAGTTGGCGGGTGATGGCTCCGCTGTCAATGAGGCTTTGAATCTTTCTCCTCATTGGAGGCAATCTTCGTGTCATGCCCAATGCACTGGTGGTATTGGCAGTGTTTGGAGGATCCAAGCCTTGCTTCACCCTACTTGGTTCATAGTTGAACAAAGGAGACAACTTGCCGGCTTGAACTAGACTTTTGAAGCGTTTGGCTAACGGCATACCCAAGTCGTCGAATTCGCGCTCGTCCTTCCTTTCACGAACTGTCTTTGAGGGTGATTTAGGTACCGGCACCCTTATTGATGAGTAGTCATAGGAGGCATCCCGACGGGGACAGTCTGTGGCGGCCCGTACATTTGAGGAGCGTACGGGTGTTGACATTGAGCAAGAGGGAGAACTCGACTGAGGTAATCATAAACGCCACGAATGTCAAACAAATGGCGCCTCTCGATATCTCTTAGGGTCTTATGCATCTCCTTCTGAAAGTGTGTTGCTTGCTCGTTGAGAATGGCCTTAAAGTGGATTGCTTGTTCATCGAGGATGGCTTCGAAGTGGGACGCTTGCTTACTGAGAGCAGTACCGGTGTAGAGGATTGTCTCGGGATCTTGGGTAGCAGCTTCAGTTGCAACTTCGATGTTCCTTGCAGCCGACATGATGCAGAACTCTAGTCATGAAAGAATTAGATTCGTATTTAATGATAAGGCATCGTTATAAAATCATTTTTGGAAAAGAGTCGGTCTCTACATTTTTGAAATGCATTTTGGTAAAAAATTGAAAGTTTGACCGGGCCGAGGTTGCCTACGTTCCCTTATCATGAGGGAGAGGTCCCTCACAATAAGAGGCTCAGGTCGCCGTAGTTCAAATCAAGTTAGACTTTTTTAAAAAGAGGTGAGAGATGACCACAGGGGTCAAAAAAAGAGGGAGATGACTCGGTCCTTGGTCAAGCATGGGTGAGGAAGACCTATAGGAATCGGTTAAGGTTTGACTTAAGGTTTGACCTAAATTTGACCTAAGGTTTGAGACAAGAAGTGGTTCAAGCTAGAATGCGTCGATGATGGTGGGTTGACCTAGATGGGTAAAGGATAGGTCGACCTAAATGAGAAGGGTTGGATTGACCTATATGGTGAATGAATCAAGATAGCGGGATGTAACGGGTTGCCTATGGGATGATCTAAGCGGGATAGACATGTTTGACCTAAGCGAGTCTAAGGTTGACCTATTCGGGTTGTGGTCCAAGGAATGTTGGAGATTGACCTAGATGGATCCAAGATAGGTAAGTCGACCCAAGCGGGTCGTGGGTTGACCTAGATGGGTCAAAGGTAAAGGGGTAGTGTGGACCTAAACGGGTTGAGACGGGTTGACCTAGGTTGGTATGGACAACGGTGGGTCAAATAATGACCTAGGTGGGTCAAGATGACGGTTCGACCTAAGCGGGTTATGGTCAAAGGTAATTGGGTTCACCTATGGAATCAAAGATTGACCTAAGAGGTCAAAAGCGGATAAGGTTGACCTAAGGGATCAAAGTTTGACCTAGGGGGTCAAAGGTTGACCTAAAAGGCCAAAAGTGGATGAGGTTGACCTAAGGGCCAAAGGTTGACCTAAGGGGTCAAAGGCGAATAAGGTTGACCCAGGAGGTCAAAGGTTGACCTAAGGGGGTCAAAGGTTAGCCTAAGAGGTCGAAGGTTGGTAAGGTTGACCTAGGGGGTCAAAGGTTGATCTAGGAGGTTAAAGGTAGATAAGGTTGACCTAGGAGGTCAAAGGTTGGGAAGATTGACTTAGGTGGTCAAAGGTTGACCTAGGAGGTCAAAGGTAGATAAGGTTGACCTAGGAGGTCAAAGGTTGACCTAGGGGGGTCAAAGGTTGGCCTAAGAGGTCGAAGGTTGGTAAGGTTGACCTAGGGGGTCAAAGTTTGGTAAGGTTGACCTAGGGGGTCCAAGGTTGACCTAGGAGGTCAAAGGTAGATAAGGTTGACCTAGGAGGTCAAAGGTTGGGAAGATTGACCTAGGTGGTCAAAGGTTGACCTAGGAGGTCAAAGGTAGATAGGATTGACCTAGGGAGTCAAAGGTTGACTTAGGAGGTCAAAGGTTCAGAGGGTTGACCTAGGTGGTCGGAGGTGGTCAAGGGTTGACCTAAGAGGTCGGAGGTGATAAGGTTGACCTAGGAGGTCAAGGGTTGACCTAAGAGGTCGGAGGCGGAAAAAGTTGACCTAGGCGGTCAAGGGTTGACCTAGAGGTCAAAGGTGGATGAGGTTGACCTAGGAGGTCAAAAGTTGGTAAGGGTTGACCTAGGGGGAGAAGGTTGACCTAGGTGGTCAAAGGTAGACCTAAGAGATCAAAGGTTGGTACGGTTGACCTAGGGGGTCAAAGGTTGACTTAAACGGATAAGATTGACCTAGGGGGTCAAAGGTTGACTTAAACGGATAAGATTGACCTAGGGGGTCAAAGGTTGGTTAGGTTGACCTAGGAGGTCAAAGGTTGACCTAGGGGGTCAAAGGTTGACCTAGGTGGTCAAAGGTTGGCTTAAGAGGTCAAAGGTAGATAAGGTTGACCTTGGAGGTCAAAGGTTGGGAAGGTTGACCTAGGTGGTCAAAGGTTAACCTAGGAGGTCAAAGGTAGGTAAGGTTGACCTAGGGGGTCAAAGGTTGACTTAAACGGGTAAGATTGACCTAGGAGGTCAAAGGTTGGCCTAAGAGGTCAAAGGGTGGTAAGGTTGGCCTAGGAGGTCAAAGGTTGGTATAAGGGGTCAAAGGTTGACTTAAGAGGTCAAAGGTAGATAAGGTTGACCTTGGGGGTCAAAGGTTGGGAAGGTTGACCTAGGTGGTCGAAGGTTGACCTAGGAGGTCAAAGGTAGGTAAGGTTGACCCAGGGGGTCAAAGGTTGACCTAGGAGGTCAAAGGTAGATAAGATTGTCCTAAGAGGCCAAAGGATGGTGGGATTGTGACCAAAGCGGGTCGAGATGAAGGGTAGACCCAAATGGATCGCAATGATGGCCCAACGGATGAGCGATGGACCTTAGAGGTCGCCTAGATGCAATGCACATTTTATTTTGCGAAAAGTTTTGCATTTATTTACATCCTAAATGGGTGGTCCGAGGAGTGTTCTAATCTCTATCTATGGGTTGACACGGGTTAGGTTAAAGGTTCCCACCGCTCGCGGAACATACACGGTGAGTGGAGTAGACGAGTGACTCGAAAAGAGGGCGGCAGTAGCGCACAAATTCCCGCACATCGAAAACTCCGGGTAGTAGGGACATGTGCAGTGCTGACACGGACTAGTGGTAGTGTGTGGCAAGAAACTAATTCTTTTTTAGGGAGAAAAGAGAGAAGTTTTTAATGTTAGGATGATGCAAATGCAATGCATGAGAGAGAGAGAGAGAGAGAGAGAATAATGTACAAGGGAGCAGAGCAGAGTTTTGTTTGACCTAATACTAAAGCGAAGATAACAAGGGTACATGGTACAAGGTACAAGGTAGAAGTATTAACATGGCGGAGTGCGCGGGTGCATTTGTAAATATGGCTTAACTGTAGGGGGCACGTGAAAACATGGCAAGTGTGCATGTGTAAAACATGGCGGGTGTGTGCATGTGTAAACATGGCAGGTGTGTGCATGTGTAAACATGGCAGGTGTGTGCATGTGTAAACATGGCAAAGTGTGTGGTTCATGTGAGAACATGGCAAAGTGTAAGGTGCATGTGAGAACATGGCAAACATCATGATGTGAACGAAAGTTAGACCCACTAAGTTTGAAAGAGTTTCAAAGCAGTCCCCAGCAGAGTCGCCACTGTGAATACGTGTGTTTGAATTTGGGAATATTCATAGTAACATTAAAATTATGAGAGTCGCCACGCCGTTTTAATTATAGCCAAAACATTGAGAAAAGCATGTTAATGGGTTCGGGGGTCAAATTACAACAAGAGAAGAATATTGAACGTTATCACTCCTATTGCCCGAATGATCGGTCTTTCTATCATGATGAATGTGTTAGTAGTATGTTAGTGTTTGAGACCGGATCCGAAGATTGCCTACGTTCCTCTCAATGTGAGAAGCTCAAGTCAGCGTAGTTCGAGAAGAATTTAGAATAGGCAGAAGAATCGGGATCATGCATAATGAAGGGGGAATTACCTAAAGATTAGGGTTTAGAAGTAGTTCCTAGATCATCCTCGGGTTGATGAACCCTCGATCATCATCGGCTATGAAATAACATGTAATTATGAAGATCGCAACCCTAAATATAGCATAAATAAGGTTTTAATCTATGAACACGAAGAACATGCGAAGCACATATTATGAACATATGAATGAGCATGCAAAGAATATGAAGAAACTATGAATAAACATGTACGAACATGAATATAAAAGATCTACATTAAAAATAATGCAAGAACACGAAGAAAAAGTTAGAAAACTTACCTATGTTGGCAAGAAATAAACCTTGGATCTTCTTGAGTGTTTGAATGCTAATTAGAGAGCAAAATAGTGTTTAAGAACTCCAAAATTCGTACTTTAGAACTCTCAAAATCGGGCCTCAAAACCAATGGAATGGAATGGTTTATATAGTAGGCTGATGGGAAGATCTGATGGTCCAGATCATCCAGCGCAAGGTTGGCCGCCTGGCCATGGTTGAAGCCGGTGACAAGAGTGGCCGCGTGGCCAAGATCAACGCGCAGCAAGGTTGGCCACGTGGCCAAGGTTGCAGGCTGACTTGATTCTTAAGCTAGGGTTTCTGCATGGTTTTAAGGAAACCATTTGTTACCTATTTTGATAGATTTTGTCATAAATGAGATATTTTGGGAATCCGGGACAAGTCTTTGCAAGGTTTCTAATTCCTATAAAGTCCTTGTATTTTTGGGAAAGTCCTAATAAACTCATTTTCAGGTCGGGTACTAACAATACCCAACAAATAGCTACCAATAGTCTTAGCGTCCAGTTTTGCCCTTATTAGGCCTATAAGGCCATGCTTCTGCTGGACAACCCCATAAATGAAGATGAATTAAGGACAGTTTCTTATTTGTCCATAATTCATTAGGGTTTTTATTCGTAGTGGTCTTAGAGGGAGCTCTATAGAGAATATAATTTGCGGTTTTAATGTATCGCCCATAATGTGTGAGGTAAGAAAGTATAAGAAATTATACTTCTTACCATATCTTTAAGGGTTCTATTATGTCTCTTAGCTACACCACTCATGCATGCCGTTTCCAGCATAGTGTAGTGAGGGACAACCCCATACTCTTCAAGATAGCGAGCAAAAGGACCCGGACGTTGTTCCCCAAAACTGTTATTCCGATCATAGTATTCACTACCACGATCGGACCTAACGTTCTTAATAGTCTTCTTAAGTTGACTTTCAACTTCGGCCTTATAAGACTTTGAAAACGTCCAAAATTGAGACTTTTCATGAAGTAAATAAATATACCCATAATGAGAGTAGTCGTCTATGAACGTAATAAAATATTGTTGACCATTCCATGAAAGGTTAGTGAATGGTCCACAAATATACTTAAGTATTAGTTCTAGGACACTTGTTGCTCTCGAGGATATTTTCTTTTAGTGTTTGTAAATTTTCCTTTTAAGGCATTTAATGCAAAAGTCTTTTTCTTGGAATATCAAGTTTGTTTAAAAGATTCCTTTTGACATAAGCTTGTCAATTCTCCTCTTGGAGATATGACTTAAATGTTTATGCCATAAGGTATAAGAATTTTCACTTGATGACTTTTTCTTTCTATTTTTGTTTCATTATTATGGAACTCATTTATTGTTTGAATAGTGTCAAGTAAGCATAGATTACTTGACAAAATACTAGTACCAACAACCTTGGAATTGAATAAAGATCACACTTATTATTACCAAATGAACAAAATAACCTTTCTTGTTCAATATTGTGATATATATTAAATTTTGTCTAAATGACGGTACAATGAATGTATTATTAATACAAATAATACTCAGTACTTTAACAATAACCTAAAAGTCCTTATGCCTAAAACTTCAACCAGATTGCCAGCTCCCATATAGATGAATCTTTCATCTTTACTGGTTCTTCGGTAACTCAGGCAACCCTACATAGACACACTTATGTGAGTTGTTGCACCAAAATCAACCACCATGTATACGTAGGAATTGAAACCAAATTAGCCTTAATACAAAACAAGACCAAATGACATACCTTTCTTAATACGCCAAGCGTGATACTTAGGGCAGTCATACTTCATGTGAGTGAGGTCCTTGCAAAAGAAGCATTTCTTTTCCTTATGACCATTAGATGATCCCTTAGGCTTCTTATTATTTGCAACCACAATTTCTTTCCCTCTTATCTTTGTCCCATGAGAAGAGGTGGATGCTAAACGTTCCTCAAGGATATCAAGGAATGTTTTAGCATCAAAATCCTTGGAGACACTGTTCAAAATGGTCTCCGGGACAACAATATTCATGATCATTAGGCTCACGCGGTTGGAACGTTTCCACTTCTCTACATTTAAGCAATCTTCTTGAGTGCTTTCATTAGAGAGAGAAAGAGGAAATGGTTCCCTTAATACGTGATCTATGTCCATATAGCCTAAGATCATTATCATTTTATTTTTCCAAGTTTTAAAATTAGTCCCATTTAACATCGGTACGGTACTCATAGCAGTAATTATTGATGAAGCAATGAGTAAATCTGTTGGGAAACGAGAACAAGAATGAATACAAAACATTATAAGTAACTACATTATGAATAAATGATTAACTATATCAAATGAAATCCATCAATAAGGTAATCAACATGACATCAAAACTAATCTTTGGATTGCGAGTTGACTCATAAATGATTGCCTTAGGTAACAAGCAATTTAAACAACGTTTTAATCAAATGCTTAATCTTCCTTTGGGCCGACATAAGCATCTAACAAAACAACTTAATGTTCATTTCATTTGTTACCACATGAATGCACAAATTTAGTCAAATGTCAAGATCTTCTTTGGAAAATTCATGTCATTCACATATCAACTTACACATTCAACACTTTGACAATTTTGGGTTTAAATAACGTTAATCACTTTGGCGATGATATTATTTAAACAATGAATAAAATTGTTTAAGCATATAATTAATCAAGGCTTTAAGGTTTGAAAAATGAATGTTTTGATCAAAAGGGGAAAACAAAATTATGCAGAAATTTTAAAGAATCCAAATTCTGTGAACAGTGTTTGCTCGGCCGAGCATAGAGAAGTGCACGGTCGAGCACCACCAACAGAATGATTTTTCTTTTTTTGACATTTTGTGCACGACCGTGCTAAACAAAGTGCACGATCGTGCCAAAATAGTCTGCTCGGCCGAGCATAGAAAAGGACACGGCCGAGCACCATCAACAGAAACTTTTGCTTTTTCAATATGTTGTGCACGGCCGAGCACAACAAAGGACTTGACCGTGCAGTTCAATAGGTCCGACCGGGCAAAACAACACGCCCGCCCGTACCAACACACTGGTTCAAGTGCTCGGCCGAGCAGATCATAAGACTCGGCCGAGCAGAACATTTTCTGCACTTTCTGAATTTTGTTTAAACATTCCCAAAACTAATGAACGGCAAGTAGATCCACATGGTATGTACTTAAAACATAAAACCATGCTATTTAGGATAATCTTTCTTTTAAAAATAATGGAATCAAGTAAGTAGATCCACATGGTATGCACTAAAACATAAAACCATGTTATGAAGGGATAGTCAAATTTGAACCATTGAGTTTAATGAACAAAACTTTCAAACCATTTTCTTAAATTAAGATGAAGATTATCAGTACTCTATGAATGAATTAGAGTCCCTAATCAACATCAAGTCTTTATGATTCAACAGGAAAAAATGAATCAATTAAAGCATAAAAGCTTTCTTAAAAAAACTCAAACTCAAACCAAAATATGAGCGGGCTCTGATACCAATTGTTGGAACAATCTTAACCCTGAATGTCATACTCTATTCTGGAAAGAGATTGAGGAAGAGATGAAGGCGGAAGCGAGCTATACCTGTTGAATCCATGTTCTTGACTTTAGGGAGAAATGAAGAATAAGAAGAAGATGTAATAGAATGGATCTTCTAAATGATGAGTGTCTCTTAGTCTCTCAAAGTCTTCCCACAATATGAAGTAAATTTAGATGAGAGAAAGTAAGAATATAGTATGTTTTAGGCTTGATGGAAAGGCCTTTAAATAGTAAACATGGTGATACTTCATTTAGGGACCACACCTATTCATTCTTAAGCAATGTTAATTTACCATTTTGCCCATCATAAATAGATAAATTATATTTTAGGAATTCTACACATTATTATTATTGACTACACTTTATATTAACATTGTAGGTATGATTTCATATATGGAAAAGCTAAATGACTTGTAATGCAAGCCATGTTCTAACAAAATTATGAGATAACTCACCTGGGAACACCAATTAAAATACCAGTGGAACTACCCCTCCACCGAGTTGTAGTCGTCGCGACCTTGTGATACAGAAAGAGGTTATGAGAATTGACCAAACGAAATTGAAACAAGATAAAGGGTTAAAACCCTAATAATTGCACAACGGCAAATGTAATTTTTATTAATCAAACACCAATTTTCGGATTACAACTTTGAGGCTATTTTATAGCACCCATAAAACTTGGAAAACAAGAAATAACGTCTTAAAATAAAGCCTAACTTATAAGGTAACCTAATAGGCCATTAATTTATCAAAATAAAGTCCTAATATACTTCTAATATTGAAAATACTAACAAACTAATATTAAATCCGAAAATAATAATAAAATAACAAGTAATTAAAATAAAGACTCATATTTATCCCACTTTTATCATCATACTGCATCATTCTCCTCTTCTTAGAAAAAATTCGACCTCGAATTTGAGTCGTTGCTTTTGGAAACACATCTTGAAATTTTTCCTTCAGTCTTCGACGAACTTTATACTTGATATTACTTGTCAATATGTCCATCCAATCAGCCCATCCATTTAATAAAAAGCTCTCAACCATCAATCTCTTGAAAAACAAAAAAACTGAAATACTTGGAATTTCAATATCAAATGGATCCTTATAATAATACCCACATATAGTACCTTTAGTTGAAGCCGAAAACTTTGAACCAAGAATCTAGTCATTCTCAAACTTCAACATCAACTCGTCACTTGAAGAATTTTTTTGACGTCAACTATTGTTACGTCAATAGGAGGAGATATCAACAATTGACATCTTTCGCAATTACACTCATCATAGATTGGTGGTTTTGACCAATCGATGACAAGGTCGGAATTCTTCGATTCAAAAACACTTTCAACAGTAACTACATTTAACCCCCATAAAACTCGTCAGGAGATGCCTTACCTTAAATCTTCGGACTTTCGATCTTTATACCGATATCCCTTGAAGGATCTGCCCCGTTCCTGTAGCTGAATTCCTGATCTCAATCGAAGATATTGATATCCTCTTCATTCTCATCATCAGACCACGCATCTGAATCAAAGCCCACATTTGTGAAAGCCTCCAAACGCGCCAGACAAAGTTGGAGTACTTGAATCATTAAACACATAAGACGACGTTGGATTCGTTGAACCTCCAAAGGCGCAAGGCGATGTTGGATTTTTTTAATCTCCAAGCGCGCAACGCGACGTTGGATTACTTGAATCTATCTTCGCAATTCGTCCTTCTCGATGTCATGTAGGTCACGTTCTTGATGGGAATCATCTGGTTGGGGTTCCGCTCCATGGCCCCTACCACGACCACCACAACCACCACGACCATGTCCTCGATCGGCCATTGATAATCAACCAGGAAGCTGATACCAAATGATACAGAAAGAGGTTATGAGAATTTATCGAACAGAATTGAAACAAGATAAAGGGTTAAAACCCTAATAATTGCACAACAGCAAATGTAATTTTTATTAATCAAACACCAATTTTCGGATTACAACATTGAGGCTATTTTATAGCACCCATAAAACTTGGAAAACAAGAAATAACGTCCTAAAATAAAGCCTAACCTACAAGGTAACCTAATAGGCCATTAATTTATCAAAATAAAGTCCTAATATACTTCTAATATTGAAAATACTAACCAACTAATATTAAATCCGAAAATTATAATAAGATAACAAGTAATTAAAATAAAGACTCATATTTATCCCACTTTTATCATCATACTGCATCACCTTGTTACGTCGTTAATATGTTTCCCAAGAAATGAACACTCTGTTATCTGTGAATAAATTGGACACGGTAATAAACGCTTATTATTGCATTAAAGCATGCAATTAATAACCCATACTCCCTCCATAACAAACTTATCGCTACTTATTTCCGTTTTCGGCGTCTCATACTTATTGCTACTTGTAGATATCCCGGGCGGAGCAACCGCGGCTTGGCTAGAGCGCGCGGGGTTTGTTCCTAGGATGTCTAACTTGGTTTTAGAGTTTGTTTAGAGTCGCCACCTATGTTTTAGGGGAACATAAGAAAACCTAATATAGCCTATGTTTTATTACGAAAAACCAGAGATTCGTGTATTGAGGTTCGGGGGTTAGGTTACGAAATGGGAAGTACTTAAACACCCATTTCGCCCAACTAACGTTGTTCTTGCTTGTTCATAATCTATATAAAAAAAGATGTGTTCTTCCTATTCTTTGAAAATAAGATTTAAGGGGTTTGAAAAAGGGGTTGAGTATGGGGAGATAACTCCTTGGCCAACTTCAATGGAATGAAGGGGCCTTTGGTGTCATGTCCCAAAATGGTTTGAGTGATTGCACACTTTGATGAAATAAAAGAAGAAGAGTGAAGATGAAGTAGAGAGAAAAGAGAGAAGGATAGTTTTACCTAAACTTCAAGTAGCTTCAAGTACTTCTTTGAAGAATGTCTTGAAAATGCCTTAAAAAATGTTTGTGTATAATTTTCTTAATCACAAAAAGTCCTCCTTTCAATGGTGAAGAAGAGGGTTTTTTATAGGTAGAAATGAGTTGTTTTTGGTGCCAAAACGAAGTCACAAAGAATGATTTCCCGGGCAAAATCTTGTAAATTGAGCAAGGGAGGGATTCTTGGACAGAATCTGTAACTGACGCCCAGATGCGCGCGCCTCCTACCTATAGAGGCAGAAGGCGCGCCCGTCTGACCTATGGAGGCAGAGGCGCGCGACTTTATAAAGGCTTTTTTGACAGAATGGACTGGAAAGTTAGAACTGTTATTCAGTTTAGTCCCTGAACTTAACGATGTCAGTCAGGAACTTAACGAAAGTAACATAAACTAACAAAAAACACTTAAAACAAGAAGAAACACAAAATCAAATGTGCAATCGGGGTGAGCGGTCCAAGGAGGGGTGTCTATAGAGCCCCTCGGCGGCATGGATTGCGAAGCAAAATGAGCCGATGAAAGAAAGACATCCGCTGAGTACATCACCAAGAAAAAAAGCAAAGACTCGATGAAAGCAGGAATTTCAAATTACGAGGGATAGAAGTGCGCTCCCTGTATGAGCGACTTTTGCTGATAGAAGAGGTACGGTGATATGAAACGGCCCACCGTGGCCAAGGTTTAAAGTCTGGTTAGCAGACTGAGGCTGGAGCTGTTTAGCAGAACCGTTGTGCCCATTTAGAGTCCGTTGAGTGAACTGAAGCTGAAACCCATTTAGCGAATCTCGTTTGCTGATTTAGAGTCTGGTTGGCAGACTGAGTTTGAGCTGAATCCGTTTAGCGAATCCGTTACTTGCTCTTTTTAGAGTCCGATGAGCGGACCTAGGCGGAGTCCAGTGTGTCGTACCTGTATGCCCATTTTATAGTCCGTTGAGCAGACTGGCTGAATTCCTTAAGTGAATCCGTTTTCCAATTTAAAGTCCGTTGAGCGGACTGACTGAATTCCTTTAGGTGAATCCGTTTGCCAATTTAAAGTCCGTTGAGCGGACTGGCTGAATTCGTTTAGCGAATCCGTTTACCGATTTAGAGTCCGTTGAGTGGACTGGATCTGAATGTGAGTTGACTTTGCTGATGAGGAGGTGGTGATTTCAGTGGTTCACCATGGACCGAATTGATGTTCGAAGCTGCATTCGTTGTCTTGCTGTTAGAAGCCGCACTTGCTTATTTCTGACTTATTGTGAGGTGCGGGCACAGTTGACTGCAAGCCACAAATTTTTCTGAGTTTTTCCCTTTTCGGGAGAAAATGCCGAGATTGGCCTTGATTGAAAATAAAGACATATCCTACTTTAATTTAGTGGGAGTTTCTATCTTATTTCAATTTTGACATGCCTTAGGGGCAGACCAAATTAATGTGTGCCCAATTGTATTTTGGAGGGTGGAGCTTTCGTCTCGATCTGGTTGGTTCTGAGGACGTCTGGACTTCTCTTCCTTCGTCGCTTTCCTCTCTGACAAGGGCTGACTGACACACTTCTGAAACAGGGCGCGGGCGCCTGTGCCTGTGATGGTGGGGAGCGCGCGCTTTCTCATATGGGGGCGGGAGTCGCGCGCTTCTGGGTAGCGAATTCTGGGGCTTGACATTTGCTTGACACAAGATCCCCAACAGCTATAATATTAGCCTCTGTTCGAAAACCTTCTCCCAACAGCTATTTTCTGCCATTTTTGCACTCCTTTTCCTTGCTTGATTTTGCTTGTAATCCATATTTTTCATGGCTTCCAACTTTTTCGCCCTTAATGCCAAAGTTGTTGGTGACTATGAGAAGGACTTGTCGACGTTTGTGTACTCATTCAAGACCCATCCCAAGAAGGCTTTTGTCAAGGATTTTGGATTCCTTATTCTTTTTACACTATGGAACTTTGAGCCGGATTGGGATCTGTTGAAGGCCGCTGCAGCCTTTTGGGATTGTGACAGCCACACTTTTAATTTTTCGGTGAATGAAATGGTGCCGACTGTTGATGACTTTGGTGCCATTCTTGGCATGCCACTGGCGGGTAATATTGTCGTTCCCAAATACCATCGGGGTATGATTCATTCTTGGTCTGACTTGCTAAATCTCCCTGTCGACGATGTGAAGAAGATGTTGCACTGTACCGTGGTGGACATAACTGAGTTGACGATGTTCTTTAGTTTGCATTCGGAGGATACAACAGTTCATTAGTTTAAGAGGAATGCCTTAGTTGTTTGTCTTTTCAGCGAGGTCTTGTTTATTGCACCTTTCGGTACTGCGGATGCACAGCTGGCTGAGATAGTCTTGCAGGAAAAGGAGCAGTAGTTTAGCATCGTCCCTCGTATAGTAGGGGAGACCTTGTACGGTCTGGATAAGTTGCATCGGACGGGTGAGATGCGTCGGGGAATCCCCTTGCTTTTGACTATATGGCTTCGGGAGCATTTCAAGATTTATTCTTCAGATGGTGATCTCTCCCCTTTTGCTGTTCACAGGAAGAAACTGCTGATTCGGGATTTGACTGAGGATGGTTGGAAGAAATTCTTTGCATCTCGATCATCGGCTGACATTGAGTGGTGTCATCCCTATTGGGGACTCCGTCCTTTTGTGGAATGGACTTTGGGTTTTGGGCATGTGGTCCTTCCTGGTCTCAGGGATTCCTCATTTTATCAGCCGGAGCGAGTTCTGAGGCAGTTTGGTTGTCAGCAGATAGTCCCTTTTTCGAGGAGTGGAGTGCTTCGTCCAGTCTCATACATGGGCCCAGATTTTTTGAGGGAGCTTCAGTCGGCTTGGGGAGGTGACCGCCATCGGTGGGCTTCTGTCCCTATTCATCGGGGTAGCGTCTTCCTTCCCGAGAGTTACTTGGATTGTTTGTTCGTCACTCTTTACCGTGGTATCACCTGGGTTGACACTCTTCGGGCTAAGCTGCTAGGGAAGGAATTTTAGCCTAGCAGTGCTTTGAGATATAAAGAAGCTGCTGCTGATTCGAACAACATCTTGGCTGACCCCTTTGGCACTCCATTGGATAACTTCTATGCTCGGAGGCATCTTGCTACGTAGAAGGTCGTGGTTCATCTTAGTGTTCCTAGGCCACCTAAGAAGAGTAGGATTGAGAGCCGCCCGAGTCACTCTTTGAAGGCTAACAAGAAGTTGGATTTTTCCTAGTACCCCAAGATTGCAATTAATAGACCACTTGTTAGGATTTTAATGTTTTATTGTCTTTTATGCTCAATATTATCTGTTGTAATGGATAAAAATGATTCATGGAATGAATAAAAATTGCATCTTGTTTATGAAATGATTGGGTAAAAATAATTGTTTTAGACCGCACCCGAAGGTTGCCTACGTTCTTCCATTATGGAAGCTCAGGTCTCCGTAGTTCAAACAAATGAAGACCATTTTTTTTGTGCACCCTATTTTTGGCCTAGACTGCCCTTTCAGGTTTTCAATCTAGCGGACTTCTTTTTTGCACTTTTGCTCTAATTTTTGCCTAGGCCGCCCTTGCAGGTTTTCAACCTAGCGAGTTTTTTTTTTTTTTTTTTTTTTTTTATATGGTCTTCATTTATTAAGCGTAGAACTTCTTGAACTTGTCGAGGTTGACCTCCTTTGGCAATTGATCGCCATCCAAGTCTACGAGACGGACTGTACCGCCGCTTAATATCTTCTTGACCATGTACGGACCAATCCACCGGGGTCCCCATTTCCCAAGGGGATTCATGGCATTGGGAGGATGTTGTCTTAGGACCAAGTCTCCCACTTTGATGTCTCGTGGCTTTACCTTCTTGTTGAAAGCCTTTGCCATTCTTTGTTGATAGGCCCTTGCGCATTGAATGCTCTTAGCCTCTTTTCGTCGAGTAAGGCTAGTTGTTCGTATTGACTTTGCATCCATTCAACCTATTTGACTTGATTTTCGAGCAAGACCCGTAGGGAGGGCACTTCAAGTTCGACTGGGAGTATGGCTTCAGAACCATAAACTAGTGTGTACGAGGTCTCTCCCGTTGCTGATCGGATCGATGTGCGGTAGCCCCACAATGCTAAGGGCAATTTCTCGGGACAATCTCTTCCTGTTGAAGCCATTTTCCGTATGATGGTCTCGATTGTCTTGTTTGCTGCTTCGACCGCTCCATTAGCTTGGGGACAGTACGGGGATGACTTGTGCTTGGTAATTTTGTAATCGGCCAAAAGTGCATCCATTTCTTTCTCAAAGTTAGAACCATTGTCGGAGATGATCTTGTGAGGGGTGCCGTATCGGCACATGATGTTGTTCTTTACGAATTCGGCCACTTTCTTGGCGTTGAGAACTCGGTAAGCCTGTGCTTCAATCCTTTTTGTGAAATAGTCCACAACCACTAGAATGAATGACTGTCCGTTGCTTCCCGTGGGATGGACTTTGCCGATGATATCTATGCCCTAACCAGAGAACGACCACGGTGTGGTCATGTTGTACAGTTTTGAAGGTGGAGCATGTTGCAAATTGGCATGGAATTGGCACTTAGCGCACCACTTGACTTTATCAATGCAGTCTCTTTCCATAGTAGTCCAATACTAACCGATGCGGAGTATCTTCTTGGTTAACATGATCCCATTTATATGTGGTCCACACTCGCCTTTCTAGACTTCATGCATTATCTCTTGGGCTTCAGTTTCATTAGCGCACAAGAGATTGATCCCTTCGTAGTGTATCTTGTAAACTCGGTTCCCAATCAACACATATCTCGATGCTAGCTTTTGCAGTGCCACTCGATATTTCTTATTGCTATCTTCAGGGAAAGTGCCGTCTTTGAGGAAATTCATGATGTCTGTGTACCACAGAGGATTTTCTTGGACTTCGTTGATCTCAATGCTCATGCAATATGCCGGACTAGTCCTTTTTGTTATTTTGAAGGGTTTCACCATTTTTCCTTTGGGCATTTCGACCAGTGAGGCTATGGTGGCAAATTCATCTGCAAAGCGATTCTTATCCCTTGGCAAATAATTGAACGTGACATTTTGGAATTGTTCGATTAACTCTTCCAGGTGTTGACCATATTATTGGAGAGTCAGGTCTTGGATTTTCCATTTGTCCGATGTCTGATTGATGAGGAGCAGAGAATCACCGAATACTTCCAAATCTGTGACATTTCTTTCTAGGGCCGCTTCTAGCCCCGCTATACATGCCTCATACTCAGCAATGTTGTTGGTGGCTTCGAATTAGAGACGGATTGCAATCGGAGTGTAGATGTATTTTGGATCGACAAGCAACATTCCTATCCTATAACCGTGCTTATTGGCCGCTCAATCGAAAAAAGTTGCCACTTATTTTCTTCGGTTGTAGTGCAAATCAAGTCCTCATCGGGAAATTGTAAGTCTTCCCCCTATTGGATATTTATGCCCTAGGCCCTTGAGAAAGGCCTATGCGTTATATCATAGCTTCATTGTTATAGAGATAACAAACCCGATTATTATATCTTTTTCATGTTTATTATAATAATCATTGTCCCTAGCACTTATGAAGAGCTAGCATGAGTTTAATGGATGATCATATGATGATTATGGTGCATATGATACAGATTAAACTTGTGGGTACATGTTGGGGAACATGTACTGGATAGACCCGTTATGAGATTTATGTCATGGTCAAATGTCATAATTAAATCTCATAATAGTTATATCATTTGAATCCTTATACATGAGATTATCATAGTCTTCCACATGATGAATATTATGTTTGACGTACTCAAACGCTACCCCTAATCGGGTGGTTATAAAGGCTATGATTGGCATAATCAAATTCTTGTAGGGAAGAATGATATGTCAAGATGGGATTTGTCCCTCTCTCAAGAGAGATATCTGCTTTGCCACTCGATGAGTGAGATTGATAATAGTGTACGGCCGTACCCAAATGAATTGAAGCGTTCAATGTTATATGCTCATATCAATCTACTCAAGATCGAGAAAGCATTGGACAACATAAGTTGACGTGGACCATGAATTATGTCCAATATGATATCGCGTGACAAAGAGATTATGATATGTTCTATAAGGTTACTTTGGGCTTTCAAACTTACTGACCACCATACGGCGCGAATCTTGGTGTACGGCTGCAATACTGCCGTACGGCTGGGGTCCCGTAACAATCCAGTTTGTTAAGTTTTCTTTTGCGAAAAGGAATCCCGATCCCAAACGGAATTAGGTCAAACCCTTATATAAGATATACAGCCGGGTTTGACAGTCTCTTATGGTAATTTTAGAAATCACAAACCATTGTTTTAGAAACAATAAATTATAGAGAGGTATGATTATTTATTTGATGATTCATGATCATCAATATACAATAATCAAAGAGCAAAATAATTCCGACCAAGAAATCATTTATTCATCAAGCACTGGGTCTAACAATCCAGATCAAGAAGGTGTTCTTGATATTCGTTCGACGTGTGGATATTGATAGAGGGTGTTTGCGTTAGCACCTTAAAGTCCGTGTTCATGGATTCGTTCTTCAAGGGTATGTTTTCTTTCATCTTGTATTTAATCTAATCAACATGCACGGATCCGGGCTCTTGGGTGTTTGATTTATATGTTTAATTCCGCTGGGCATGATGCATCAAAACCTAACACCCCCTTCACTTCGACACACGGAAATTCAGCAAGCAGATCACTGAACACTTTCCCCCTAATGGATTTGAGTGTGACGTAAGTGATATCATTGCCGGTGAGCATGAAGTACCACTTGGTTATATATCCTTGTTGACATGAAAGGCTTCTCGAAGATGTAGCGGAGCGGGTCTACTTTTCTACTAGCTTGATCTGAAAGGCTTCCATGTAGTGTTTGAGCTTTTGAGTGACCCAAACCAATGCTGCACATGACTTCTCCAAGGTGGAGTAGTTCTTTTCACCTCCTTGAAATTGGCGACTGACAAAGTAAATGGAATTTTCCTTTGTGGAGTCTCGTTGCTCTTGTGCTAGCATAGCCCCTAGGGCTTCATCATTCACAGTGAGATAGAGTAAGAGAGGCTTCTCTTTATACGGTGGGACCAAAACTGGGGGCATGTTAAGTAATGCTTCACTTCGTTGAAAGCTTCTTGGCATGCGTCGGTCCATTCTAGAGCCACGTTCTTCTTTAGTAACTTGAAGATCGGCTCACACATGGAAGTGATTTGGTGCACGAACAGACTGATGTACTGAAGTCTGCCCATGAAACCTTTGATTTCGTTCTGTGTCTTCGGAGGAGGCATATCAATGATTGCCTTGATTTTCGAGGGATCGGCTTCAATTCCCCTCTCGGTGACCATGTGGCAAAGAACTTTGCCTCGTATGACCCCAAAAGTGCACTTTGCGGGATTGAGCCTCATTTTGTGTTGTCGAAGCCTTTCAAAGAACTTGCGGAGATTAATCAAGTCTTGACCATCGGTTCCTTTTGAGTGTATTATCATGTCGTCCACATAGACTTTAATTTCTTTATGGATCATGTTATGGAACAAGTCTGTCACAACCCTTTGATAGGTAGCCCCAGCATTCCTCAACCCAAACGGCATGACTGTATAGCAAAAAGTGCCCTACGGTGTTGTGAAAGCAGTCTTGTGTTGATCTTCTTCGGCCATGAGAATCTGATTGTACCCAGTAAAGTCATCCACAAACGAGCGGACCTCGTAGGCAGCAGTTGAATCGACTAGCATGTCGATGTTGGGTAGTGGGAAGTCATCCTTTAGAGAAGCTTTTTTCAAATCCCAGAAATCCACACATACACGAACCTTGCCGTTAGCCTTTCTGACTGTTACAACATTTTCTAGCCAAGTCGGATACTCGATGACTTTGACGAAGCCCACACTGAGAAGCTTTTCTATCTCTTCTTTAACTTGCAGAGACCATTCAGGCTTGATATTTCTGAGTTTATGTTTGACTGGTTTGCATCTTCCTTGATCGGTATTCTGTGCTCGACGACCTTTTGTCCAAACCCGGCATGTCTTTGTATGACCATGCAAACACATCCACGAACTCTCTGAGCAGTGCAGTCAATCTGTCTCTCTCTTACCCCTTGAAGAAGCTTCCGATCTTGGTCTCCTTTGGCTCTTCATCGGTACCCAGATTAATTACATGGAATTCTTCATCAGCCCCTAGACCATTTTTACCACGACTACAGACCTGTTGAGCTAGTTCATTTAAGTATGTTTCATTTTTGTGGTCTATTTCATCATAGTTTGAATCGTTATTAACTAGTTCATTAAATTCATTATTAGTTAATTCATCATTTATGATGTTTGCAATCTCGGGGTACTCAGAAAGATCAACTTTTTCATTAGCAAAGAAAGGGAACACACGCTCGGTTATTGCCTCCATATCCTCTTGGGTGAGGGTGTCGGAAACACTCTCGGACTTGAAAGTGAATATCAATAAGTCTTCTTTTGTAACCTTGCGAATGCAGCCCATTTTCTCGATCAAGAATTCCTCGGATACCATGGGCCCCTTCGTTGAATACCAGTTGTTGATCGGCTCGGAGCTTGGCTTGATCTCGCTGATAGGCTCACTTCCCGTGTCAGTGTCGTCGGAGATGTCATTGACTTGGCATTCGTCTGTGATGGCAAGTTCCTCGAACATCTAGGCTAGATCAGTCAATTCTTCCCCCACAGTGATTTCTATTTCGGACTCGATGGTCACTTTCTTCCCCCACCACCCTCGGGGTGACATCAGAGTTGGTTCATCTTCGCGCTTCTGTATTTCACAATCGGCAAAGACTTCAAGACCGGGCTTTCTGATACCCTTGCTATTAACCCATGGTTCGGGAAAGATTATGTATGGAACATCCTCCCCTTGGCGGACAATGTAGCCATTTAATGTCTTGTGATAAGGCCTCAAATTGGGAATTTCATAGTGGCGGCCTTCTCTGCGAGCTCGGGATTTTTCATTCTTCACGGCTTGCTCGTACCTCATGTCGTCTTCGGAAGGCTCATATCCCAACCCGAACTTGTTTTTGACAAAAGGGACCTCTACAGGTTTCTTTCTCCCTTGCTGGTATTTCCCTAGGCCTAAACCGGGGAAGTAATTCATTTTCCTCATCATGCGGAGGATTCTGTGGTTGCCGAGTAACCATGTCCCATTTCCCCCTTCTTTGTTAATGGCGTTGATTGAGACGCCGGAGAGGGTGGAGTCTTCTAACCCATGTTGAACTTGGTGGACGGCATTGGAATTATGTATCCATGGTCGGCCCAAAAGCAGATTGAATGAAGAGGGGGCATCAAGCACTTGAAATGGGACAGACATAACCATGCTCCCAAACTCAATGTCCACTTCTACCATGCCCATGACCGTGTGGGCTGTGCTGTCGTAACCTCGGATTACTTGAGTAGAGGGCTAAAAATCTGAATTCTTAAGCCCCAGTATGCCCATTATTCGACTAGGCATTAAATTGGTATGGAACCACCGTCAACCAAAACTCTTGAAATAGGTCTCCCTCTTGCTCTTACTTTGAGATAGATGGCCTCATTGTGATCGGACCCCAATGGTGGAAGGTCCATGTCGGCAAATGTGATTACATTGCCAAAATGTATGTGGCCTATCATAGCAGTAAGGTCTTCGGGAGTTGTGTCAGGAGAGACTGATGTGTCGTCGAGGTTGCTGATGAAGAGGTCTCGATGCTTCTTTGAAAATGCGATTGTTGGGTTTCCTAGTAACATGCACAGCGGAATTAAGCATTTAAAATTTTATGAAACCCAAAGCCTATAGATCCATTCATATGATTAAGTCAAATACATGCATAATGAATACTAGAATGCTAACCCTTGATGCCTTTGATTTTGCAACCTTGAATCTTGGTGGAGACAAGAAATTTGATCATGAACAAAATCAGGAACACGAACTTTGAAGATGATAAGCTTCACCCTCTATCGGTATCCACACCACGAACGAATATCAATAACACCTGATCTTGGTTGCTAGACCAAATTATGAAACACACTTTCACAATTATAAGAACTATATAGAATTATGAATTTCTTGATCTTTGATTCTAAATGTTTGACCAAGAATATTGCCTCTCAAAACCACTAGGTTTCATATGTTTAATGGCTAGTGAAAAGATGTTTATATAGGTCCTAGTCCTTAACCCTAAGGATCTAGGAAACCTAAATCCCATCACCCAATTAATGCACAAACTTTCTGTCCAAGCAGCTCTGGCACGGTCGTGCCCTATAACTGGCATGGTCGTGCCAATTGGTGCGCGCCTACCATCCGTCTGCCGATTATTGGCACGGTCATACTTTATATTCGGCACGGCCGTGCTAAGCAAGGTCGTGCTTTATAACTGGCACGGTCGTCCCAGACCAGAAAAACCCATTTTTCCATAATTCCAATTCAGTCCATTAGGATTCGTTCTATTTGTGTGTGACCCTATATGATTACACTAAGTTGGCAATGGGTTCAATCATAAACCCATAAGATATGATTAGGTTCTAGCAAACTGTCATACCTACCCAAATAGTGTAACTATATACAAGTTCGCATTCCTGTATAGAACATGTCACAATCCCTTTGTCTACGATGTCATTGAACACAAGTCATGGTCAACAAGTCAACTTGCATTTGTTCAATACTTTCTCGATCCCGATGTAAGTACCCCAATCTGAACTTAAACCAACCTTAGAGGTAACCTTAGCACCATTCAGGGATAAACTGATAGACTAGGACCTCACTAAGATAAACTAAGAATTCTAGGACTGTACTGGAATTAAACTTAGAAAAATCCAGAAGCTCGTCAGGCTGAGCCGTACGGATGGTATGGGTACTAGAAGGGCCCAGCCGTACGGCTAGTTTGGGTGTCTTCAGTCCCTATAAATTAAGACCCTTGTTGATCATTTCAGGGGGGAGAAATATTAGTTTGAGAGCATAAACTCTGCTGAAATACGAGCAGAAACACCAACATTGAGAAAATTGAGTGTAAGAGAGGAAGATAGGCTAGAATCAAACATTGGTGAGGTCTCCTTCTCCCCATCTCCCCTTCACTCTTCTTTATTTACTTGTCTACTTAATGTTTATGTATTTCTTGTAATATTATCACTTAGAACCAAGTCTTTGAAATGATTCATGGTGCCCTCATACCTTGTGTATGAATAAGGGTTACAAACCAATGATGATCAAAGGCTTGTTATGATAAATGAAATTTACTTTATGTCATTTACTTTCATGTCAATCTATATTTATGTCATTTAATTCTATGTCTTTACTTTTAGCTTGGTAATCATTGCACATCTTGGAAAAAGCCCTTACACATTTATGATATTTATGCTTATTGTTGTGATGATCAAGTTTGGGTGGTAAAGTCCTAATCTTTATCATCCAAACTTTGATTTAAGCCTAAATAATGTCCCTTTGGATGATAAAGACTTAATCTTTATCCATCCAAAGGTTGATTTTCGATGCCTCATGGCTTTCTATTGATGAATCATCCATTTGGGAGGTTAAAGTCTCAATCTTTAACCATCCAAATGATTGTTTTGGCTCAAAAGCCATGTTCATCAACCTTGTGTTCATTTCCCCAATTATTGCCTTGATCATGCCCAAAACCTTGTGTTTTAGTGTCTAATTAATGGTCAAAGGCATAGGGATGTTGTTGTGCATGTTTTGGTCAACCAAAATAAACTGAAAAGATCATATTCTGTCCAGTTTCAGCAGGATGCTCTGTTACTGCCTGAACTGGACTACTTTATGATAAATCTGGAAATTCCCAGGACAACCATCACCAGCCGTACGGATGGTTTGTCCAGGGATTTTTTTTCCAGTTTTAACCCCATTCTATCAAATACTTTGTAAATAAACCCTTTTCGTTAAATCTAAACTGTTTTCTGTTAAGTCAGTTTCTCCCTTTTCTAAAACACACACACACACACACACACACTTGCACGTTTTGGTCAACAAACTAGGGAGAATCGGTTTTCCGAGGCGTCTTGGGTGAACCGTGATAAGTTCTTCCCAAGACGTAACGTGACCTCCGAACTCACTTTCTCTAATCTTTTCCATTAAATTTGGGTTTAAAATTAAATTAACGTGGCGACTCCGTTTTATTGAACATGAGGTTCCGTGTTTGATTCTCGAGGGAACTTTTCCATTTTCCCGCAGGTATCTTACAGTGGCGACTCCGCTGGGGATCAAAGTGTTTGCAAATTCTTTTTTTAGAAGCTTTGGGGACACTTTTGTGTGGGTCAAACTCTCGTCCCCGTTTGTTGACTTTATGCATATTTTGTGTGTATTTTATGTTTCTGTTTTGATTTCTGGAAATGGAACTGTTCTGGAAACACAATAAACTGGGGCCTGAAGGATCAGAAACTGGAAAATTGCAAAAAATAATGGGACAGCTCCACTAGCCGTACGGCTGGTTCTCTCGGGCCCACAGAATGTTTCAAGTTAACAATTTATTGCAGGACAGAAACATTCTGATGGTCCCTTGCTTCTTCTTGTCCAGGTTCCAATTTACAGCCTTTATTTGTGCACATATGCCTTTGTTTTCTTAACTAAAACTTGATCTTCAAAACATTGGTTATGCACAAATTTTGGACATAAAATTTTGGGTTATCAAGATCTCATTGTGCATTACCCTTTTCATGAAATATTGGTTCTTCAAATCTTTTTGTTGTGCACAATCTTTTGTACAATTTGATTTTCAAAGGGCCTTGCTACTCTTGCAAAAAAATTTGGTTCTCAAAACCTTTTGATTGTGCACAATCTTTTCCATGTACAAAATTTGATTTTTAGGATTCTTACATGTTCATATTCTTGTTTGATTACTTGTGCAAATTACTTGTTATATCTTGCTCATTCTTGTTCATGATGTTAAAACGCATTAAAAATTCCTATTTTTACTCAAAAAAAGGAACATAGAAGACTTCACACGACGCGCACTCGACCTTGTGCACGTTCCAATAACCCTCAAAACCCGGGATGGATACCACGATGCAGCTTGATTTTTGCTCTTGTGCCCTTCTCGCGCGCACGGGTCCATTCCACCTCCCCTTCCGAGCCGAGTCAACCACACTTGTCCGTGACACACAAATACCGTGACCATGGTTTGTTTTTGGTCTAGCTCACGTCATCGCGTCCCTATTACGTGCCTAAACATTAATTATGGCCAAGTTCACGACTCCTTGTGAAAGCAAGTGTGACCAAGGTCATCTTTGACCCGGTCCTTGACCTATGCGTTAATGCCAACCTTAATTAACCAAAGTCATGTATTAAGGATAGGGTGACACCGTGTCATTAAGTCCTAATGCTTATCCCATCCTAATCATCCTTAAGCCCAAGGTTAAGGTCCGAGATCCCTCATTAAAATGAGGTCATGCCGGAATTTCGTTGAAGCGTTAAGATAATCTTGACCTTAACCGAGGCTTAATCATGATAAGAATGGCCCACGTATTGGAACTTCGTGATACACTAGACCTTAGGTTTGGTTATTTTGGTCGTAGAAGCCGTGTGCCCTATAGGACCCTCGCCCGGGATACTCCGTCCTTGGGAGCGTGCAATACAGGTGAAAAACGAGGGGTTTATAGGCGTTGTGTTGGCCTCCACTGATCCAGAGTTTAGAGTAGTTGCGAAAAAGAAGAGAAATCTTTTCCAACCATCTAGGAATAAAATGCGTTTTAAGTAAACATGAACAAATAAAGGAAAATAAGTTTTCATGTTGCATGAGCCTTTTACCCAAACACTAGCCCGAGTCGATACCCGAGTCTAAAACAAAACTCCTTGTCCCCGCAGCTCGTAAGAAGTGTATAAGAGTTTCGGGTACCGTTTGATTAGTGCTGAGTCCGATAGTTCCCCCATCTTCTTGTTGCGGGTACTAACATAAGGGCTTTCAAACAAACCCTTAGTCACTCGGATTCATCGGTGTCATCCTTGTCTTTGCCTTTGGAAAACTTGGTGAGCTTAGCCTTCATTTGGTCCATTTCGGTTTCATGAGCCTCCCTTTGAATGTCAAGGTGGGCTTGCCAGAAATCTTCCTTGTTTTGAGCCTCCTTGTTGAGAGTGGAGACTTGCTCTTGGAGATTTTGAACCAATGCTGAGAGTTGCTCGAGGGACATGGTGTTGTTGGAGTCGTTTGTAGAAGGACCGGCCATTGGTGCTGTTGGAGTGATCAATTCACGAACTAGCCAGTTTGCTGAGTCTCGGTGGATGCGGTAAGTACCAATCAGACCTAAATTGAAAAGAGAGGCCCTTGTCAGTCTTGAGTAACACTTTCGGTCCATGAAGAGGCTTGAACACACAATGGGGACACGACTCGAACCACATAAAGAAAAAGATTATATATATATATATATATATATAAGTCGGAGGGACGGGGTCCCTTTTGGGGTTTCTAAAGAAAATAGTGGAATTGTCACACTAGTATATAAACCTTCTCGCGGTCCCATATACTCATCAGTTTAGGGAAATCTCGGCATATAAAAACCGACTTAGTCATGGAGTGTTAGACCCTAACTAGAATGTGTTGGATTGTGCTCGGCTAAAGAGAGGCTTAAAGGTCACCCCCGGCATGTAGTCATGAACTACGCCACGGGCTGAGGTTTACCGCTTCGAGAGAGTCAAGGTCGGGTGGAGCTTGAAACTCTCTAGGATGGGCCTCGACGGGTTTGGGGTTATGAACTTGTACGACTCGATAGTGAGCAACTGATAGGAATTTTTGCACGTAGTGTGAGGTCCAACACGTGACAAAATATTTTTTACTTTTTTTTTTAACAAAAGAAAAGCAAGTAAGCACGTAATTTACAACTTTCGAATCACCCGTGTGAATGATAAAACATAAAATAAAACAGTTCAGAGGTCCAAATCAGTCCCGATGCAGGGAACTGTACCCAAACCCCATCATTTTGTTCTGTTCTGGAAACCTGTTCATGTTCTGGAAAACTGCTCAGAAGCGCGCGCCCCTGGCCTGTGTCGTGAGATGCGCACGCATTGCGCTTAGTAACTGAGAGGCGCCTGCTTCTAGGTGAACTTGTCAGACACTTGGACTCAGGGGATTGCCATGGTCCTGAATATATTTTTGAACCCCTGCAGAAATTATTAGCACAAAAAAGGAAGAATGGGAAGACCACATGGGATACGGGCGATTCTGGTTACTGATGTGAGACGCGCGCGCCTTAGGTCCAAGAAGGCTAGAGGCGCACGCTTCCCACCATCAGGAACCAGAATGCCCAGAAAGATGTATATTATGAACAAAATGCAAGTTTAACCCTCAATACCTCCCCAGCGGAGACGCCACTTTAGATACCCCAGGCGGAGCAACCGCAGTTTGGCTAGAGCGCGCTGGGTTTGTTCCTAGGATGTCTAACTTGGTTTTAGAGTTTGTTTCGAGTAGCCACCTATGTTTTAGGGGAACATAAGAAAAACCTAATATAGCCTAAGTTTTATTACGAAAAACCAGAGATTCGTGTATTGAGGTTCGGGGGTTAGGTTACGAAATGGGAAGTACTTAAACACCCATTTCGCCCAACTAACGTTGGTCTTGCTTGTTCATAATCTACATAAATAAAAAGATGTGTTCTTCCTATTCTTTGAAAATGAGATTTAAGGGGTTTGAAAAAGGGGTTGAATCTAGGGAGATAACTCCTTGGCCAACTTCAATGGATTGAAGGGGCCTTTAGTGTCATGTCCCAAAATGGTTTGGGTGATTGCATACTTTGATGAAATAAAAGAAGAAGAGTGAAGATGAAGTAGAGAGAAAAGAGAGACGGATAGTTTTACCTAAACTTCAAGTAGCTTTAAGTACTTATTTGAAGAATGTCTTGAAAATGCCTTGAAAAGTGTTTGTGTATAATTTTCTTAATCACAAAAAATCCTCCTTTCAATGGTGAAGAAGAGGATTTTTTATAAGTAGAAATGAGTTGTTTTTGGTGCCAAAACGAAGTCACAAAGAAGGATTTCCCGGGAAAAATCATGTAAATTGAGCAAGGGAGGGATTCTTGGACATAATCTGTAACTGACGCCCAGATGCGGGCGCATCCTGCCTATAGATGCGGAAGGCGCGCGACTTTAAAAAGGCTTTTTTGACAGAATGGACTGGAAAGTTAGAACTATTATTCAGTTTAGTCCCTGAACTTAACGAAGTCAGTCAGGAACTTAACGAAAGTAACAGAAACTAACAAAAAACACTTAAAACAAGACGAAACACAAAATCAAATGTGCAATCGGGGTGAGCGGTCCAAGGCGGGGTGTCTACACTACTTACCCAAAATGTTTAATTTTCTCTCTCCTACCCACTCACTACAACTATCCACTAACTTATTTTCTCTCTCCTACCCACTCACATTATTTACTTTTCCAACAGTTTTTCTTAACCTCCGTGCACTCACTTTTAGTAGCAATAAGTATGAGACGGAGGGAGTATTTATTATTATTAGTGTTAAATACTAGTTGACATAATTAGTGCATGGGTGTCTAGTTATCATTATCGGAATATGCAAACTCCTACGATGTGAATAGGGATGCATGAACGCTATGCTTGCATCGATACATATTTTCAAGGAAATAAGTCAACGCTAAAGTATATGAAAATTATTACGGTTTTAATATTCTTATCAGGTCTGATGTACAAGGGAACGCAAACTGTATTTGTGGGATCAGTATCCATGATAACCTACAATATATATATATATATATATATATATATATATATATATATATAAGGTCGTGCTCCTGTGAGAACCTAAATATCGTGAGAACCGTGAGAACTTGGATACATTAGGTAAAAAACTAATGATTCCAATGGTTCACTTGGATACATCATTGGATACATTACTTGACTTGAATACATCATTGGATATATTACCTGGATACATTAGGTAAAAACTAATGTATCCAATATGCCCTTGGATACATCATTATATTATATGTGAACACTTCTTCTACTATCATATGATGATGATACATCACAAGTAAAGTAATTCTTATGATTCTAAAGAATGTATTCCAAATAAGCTAATCATATTTTATGTCCAAAAATTAAGGTGTATTTCTAAAAATGAATAACTCTATAAGAGTAATCTTATAAAGATGACCCGAATCAAATAAATAAACATTCATAATAAATTTGATTTGTCAAGACAAAATTTAGACATTATGTGGGGATAATAATTTTCAGGGTTAAGAAGATAAAAAAAAATCAAATGGTAATTCAATATAAAATACTTACTGATTTGCAACAATAACATGTGTTATTGTCGCTGAAACTCAAAAGATAACTATCTATTCCTCTACAATTGTTGAACCACCTCCAATCATAGTACTAGAAAGTAACATGTTCATATAAATTGTGTTAAAATTGATATATTAGCTAGAATGAAAATGTAAGAAAATAATAATGAAAAATATGAAAATGGACTTGAAGAATTGTTAACTAATTAACTAACAATTGTTTGTAATATTCATTTTGAAGCAAAGAATATATATGTACAAAATAATAATAAGAAAAAATATTTGAAGTTAATATATTGAATATAATATTTATTAAAAGTGAGTTTATTGTAACCTCCTTATAATCAAAATCTTCTTAAATAAACTTATTTGGAACCCAAATGGAAGGCACACAAAATATTTGAAGGGGAGAGATTATTTTAGTCTTGAAAAAAATCCGTAAGTATTCTCTCTTCTTTTCAATCAACATCTAAAAACAAAATACCCCCTCTTACGTTTTATAATTAATGTCACCTTTTTTATCCGTCATAATATAAATATCATATTTTTAGATAATGAAATAGTAATTGATCAGTTTTACCATGGTATAAATAATGTTCAAACAAGTTGTGTACATTCCTTAGAAGAATATAATGTAAATGTGATATTTATTATGAGACTGAAGGCGTATAATTTAAATAAAATATGTTGTTTTATGCTAGAAAATTTTATTGTTTAGTATTCCTCATATAATAAGTGTTGTACTTTTTTTTTTAATTGTATATCCCTTAATAAAAATTGCCGTTTTTTTTTATAGGGAAATCATTTTAGTGCAATTTTTTTATACATAGATAGTCGGCTTCAATGTTAAGAAGACACACAGAAAATAGTGGCAATTCAAGATAAATTACTTACCTGTTTCCAACAATAACATATGTTATTGATGTTTAATTTCTGAACATCTCGATCACTAGGTGAGGGATGCGCCTCTTTCTTTGAGTTTCTAATCAAACTCTAAACGCTAAACCTTAAACCCTATAAAAATAGGACTTTTTATAACTTATGGAGGAACTAGTTTCCTCCAAAACACACTCTTCTAATCCTAGAACTTTTTATCTGAACATTTAGACCGGTGGGTGAGCGATGAGGCTTTTTCTTTGAATTTCTACTACTAGAATTTTTATTTCCCATTAGAGGAGAGGGTATCTTAAACACTCTAAATTTAACATCAAAGTGAAACAATTGCGGTAAATATATAGATGCATAGCAATAAAGTACATAGATATGACCATGTGCTACATTGAAAATCATAATAAAACTTTTACTACTTACAGTTATCACCAAATATCATAAATTTACAAAAATATATTGAGAGTGATGACAATATATTATAAACTAGTACTCCTACCCGTGCCGGTGGCACGATGACAGTACAAAATTGATCAGTTCTATAAAGGTGCAGCATACTAAGGCACGATGACAGCATGAAATCAGTCACGACGACTAATAATCACAATCAAAAAAACTAACAACCCTTCTTATTTACCCTCACAAACTGTGACAACATTGGCACCTCTCTCCAACAAAATCTTTAACACCACAAATAGCTTCAACTGAAATCAAATACCTAATTGTAAAGTTTCAATGCCAAACTGGAGTTGTATTGCAATTGTAAGTGGTGAGATCATGTACCAAATGATACTGAGAAAAATCAGCAATTTTCATGGTCTTCCCGTTTTAGCATCACGGTGCACAATCTTCTTTTGAGTGAAGGTGGCTCAAACAGACTGCAAAATCAATAAAGCAAGGTTTAGTGCACCACAAATAAGTACATAACCTCCCATCCAAAAAAGTAAAATAATAAAAATCAGATACTACCATTCAAGCTGGAAAAAAATAAAAAAAAATCTCTCACCCTCTTGAGAGCTCCAAATCAAGTTTAACCAAAATCTCAAAGGAGCATTTCTTCCTACAATTCCTGATCAAGTGCTCCAAAGTTTATGTATTGTAGCTGTGTTAATTTTTTCTTAATCTGAACTCCCTGTGTTGCAATTGGTTGTCTCACTAACATAATATCAAAACTTGCAGTCCATTTACATAAGCCTCTTAGCATATTGAAATATGAAAGGTTAAAAAATTTGGTGGATCAAATCTGGATTAATGTAACAAATTTAGAGTAGAGCCTTGAGCTGAGTGGCACTCTCAAAACCCCATTACCATATTATAAAGACCAACATGGGCTTAGATAAAAAGGATTGTTAAACCAGAGAGATTCGATTTCCAAAAGCCTAACTCTCAGTAGATGAGCTTGACGACGTTTGGGGCAGGTCGGTTGGCATTTTGAGGAGGGAGCGGAGTGTGGCACCTCCGGATTGTCTGACTTCAACCTTGGTCCGCCGATGACTTCACCAGCAGCACCATTATTCCCAGCGGCTCAGGAGCTCCTCTTTGTTGTTACATGCGGTGGCTACGACAGGATTGGAAAAAATGGAATAGAAACCGTAAATCTATGGCCGTTGGATGAGAGCATTTACAACTAAACTCTTATGCATATATGAGAAATTAAGGAAGTATCAAATAATTCAACCCAGAAATCAATATCTAAGCTGCAATGAAAACGAAAAAGAGCCACTATTTACTACCATTCCTACAGTTGAATCAAGTTTACATATGAACATAATAAGCACGCTTCAACTTACATTCACCAAGGTCTTTGGTGAAAAATGCATTCAATTTTTCTTGGACGTTTTTGTTCATGAAGATTTACATTGAAATATGCATCTTATGATTCTTAATCTTTTGAAACCGGGTTTTGTTGATTTCTATCCTTGCAATTGTTGGTTTGAATGTTGGTTTTGATGCAAATATTCTTACTTATCTATAACACCTACTTCATATGTTTCATATGAAACATATGTAATCATTGTTCAAATTTCAATTGTATATAGATTGGTACACGTATATTGGTCCGTATTATTCATGGTTAGTTGATTGTTTATGGTTCTGGAAAGCCAGTGAAAAAAGGAAGCGGTGTAGATTTATTTTCTGGATACACTTTTTAAAGAGGTTAACTTCACTTTGAATTGTGTTTTTTTGTGAATTGAAAGACGTATAATTTGTTATCCTACTTGCCTGTACGACTATTTTTTTTTTATCAATGTACTTTTTGGGACATAATATATGGTACTTATATACCCTTCTTGTTTTTGTTTTTTTTGGGTGATGAAGAAGAGTTATTTTAGGTCCGTACACCAGAGAGGTGATGCCATGTAAGTTATGTTCCGTGGTGAGGTCATTGAGCTGTCGTTAATGGGTGTTGCTAGATGACATTCCCCGGTAACGTGCTTTATGAATATATCGGCATTAGTAGGCAATGGAAGAATTGGTTTTGGGAGAAACTAGTTCCTCCATAAATTATAAAAAGTCCTGTTTTCTTAACCCTTTATAAACCCTAAACCCTAAACTTTAACCCCTATAAAAACAGGACTTTTTATAACTTATGGAGAAACTAGTTTCCCCCAAAATTTCTCGCAATGGAATAGCATCATTTTAGGACGGAGGTAGTAGTGGATTTTTTTTGAGAAAAAAGTATTGGTGATTCCACATGATGTTCACATTTGAAGGGCTTTCTTATAAAAACGTATGTAGCCATTTCGTTCATAATATGCCAAATTTTCATTAACATGGTGCATATTCATCTTAGACCCAATACACATACCATAGTTTAACTCAAGAAATCGAAGCTTTCTCATAGCAATACTTTGGATAAATTAAGTACTCGTATAACAAAGAGTTGGAATGAAGAAATTTATGACAATTTCTTTTTTATGATGACCAACATGTTACCAATCACCAAATATTCAAAGATCATTACCATTCAACATTAACAGTCAATTATGTGTATAAAACTATGATAAAAGATTTGGAGAAAGGGCAAAAACAAAAAAAAATGTTACCTTGGAATCCTCAAACCCCATCAAAGACAGTCGGAATAAGTAACTTGCTCTTTGAAGGCAGCAACCAACAACCCAAATCGAAAACAACCCCGCTCTGCACCTCTGTCTCTTGCTGCAACCCTCAGGCCGACTTGATCCAACCGAAGTCCTCTAACAGCCCCCTACTTTTCTTTCTCAATACTCGACTGCACCAAAAAACAAAAACTTTCAACATCACCGGCCTGGCTCTAAAGCCAGAAGCGAACTGAAAAAACAAAACAGAATCAGCTAAAATTGCACTTCGGAGGTAATAGTGAAAACTAAGTGACATGAAAATCCCCTAAATGAGATTGAATAAAGTAGAGAGTGCTATGTTAAACATTAAAAAATTACTTGGCCATTATCATACACATGATTCCTACAGTTAATTACTCAAAACCCTAGAACCAAAGAAAGCTTACCAGTGATGGTGATGGCGAAATCCCTAATGCAGAAATTGGATGATGACAATACCTTCAAATGCTGTCGAGTGTCGACTCACCGATTCACTGGGCGGAGGAATGTTGGAGTAGAGATCCTCAAAGGAACAAAAAGGAGAATTCCAGGCCGAGGGAGCGAGCGGGCGCTCGGTGCCCAGCAGGCGGGCGCTCATTTGGACAGTAGTTTGGTTTTTCGGGAATCAAAGGCAGGTGGGCGCTTGGGGTAGTCCAGGCGGGCGCCTGGTCCGCTGACGGGATTTTGGGATTCCTTCTTTGTTTAGGTTTAGATCTTATTCCAGGGCATGTATGTAAGCAATGTTCGTTTAGATTTTATTCCAGGGCATGTATTTAAGCAATGTTCCGCCCCCAAACTCATTGTAACTTCAAGATAACATATTATAGTGCAAGATCCTGGCTTGGTAGTGCCCCCAGACGTAGTCAAACATATTGACGAACTGGGTAAACAATTTCTGTGTCTTTTCTTGCTTTGATTTCTTGTGCTTTGTTTATGTGCTTTTATTGTTCTTGCGATTTGCTTGGGTAGTGGAGGACCATATCCACAACAACTGGTATCAGAGCTCTAGTTGGAGATCAGGGTTAATCGACCGATTGGTTCATCGAGCGATTGGGTGTTGTCAAGCAATCAAGAATGGGCAAGGATAAACAAGCGGTGGAGAAATTCGATGGGTCTGACTAGGGTTTTGGAGGATGCAAATAGAGGATCTCTTGTACAACAAAGATCTCTATAAGCCTCTAAAGGGTGTCAAACCGGAAGGAGAAAAGCAAGAAGATTGGGATCTCATGGATCGGAAAGCCCTATGGGTGGTTAGATCTACTTTGTCAAAATGGATCGCGAAGACTACCAAGAAGGCGAAGACCACAAAGGAGCTATTGGATTATCTTACTGAGAGATTTGAAACTCCATCTGCTGCAAACAAGGTTGATTTGATACGCAATATGGTAGTCTCAAGATGCAAGAGGGAGGATCCTTACTACACATCGATGAGTTTATAGATGTTATTACCCGCTGGGGAAGCTGAGGGAGCAGCTGCTGCAACTTGAAAATCTACGTCAAATTGTTGCATCCTCTCAAGTAGTGAGAGCTGGCGGTCAGAGCTACGCACATTCTAATTCTGAAAACCAGCAACTTGAAATTCTTCTTCACGCATCATCATCCCTTGCAACTCTCCTTCCTCCCAACCAGTCTCAAAAACTACTCAAACCCACATTCTCATTCTGCTCTTCTTGATCAGCACCAAACACTTGTTTGATGATCATGAGACACAGCTTCTTGATCATCATCAGACGACCTACGCACTTTCTTCGTGGCAGCAGCATCATTACTAACTTGAGCCATGATCTTGCGCTTTTTCTTGATGGGGTCCTTCACTCCACTTGTATTAAGCTTCAGAACACAAAAAAACTCATGCTTTAGCACATCATATCAAGGCATGTATCATTCAACAGTCTGTACTCGGTCATTAGATAACCATTATCGTGTTTCGAACCCTTTTCTTGGTATTTGAAAGTATGTTCAGTCCCTAAAACTGCATTATCGTACAAACTTTCTTGGCCTGTTCTCCATGCCAAGTTCCTTTGCCAGCAGTCCGTTTGACATTCGTGGAACCAGATTTGCCCTTCCTCGTTAGCTTTGCAAAGAAGTAAAGAACCTTCTCCTGTGCATCCTTGAATATACTAGGAGGTTGGCGTCGTAAGGATTCAAGTCATCAAGAACATAGCCATCATCGCAACAAGGAAGAGGATCTCCAACAAGCTTCGAGAGCAAGATTCCAATACATTCATACACAACTAGAATTTTAAAAAATAACGACGAACATTGCTACCGACGGTTCGTCTCCAAATTAGCAACCAACCAGATAAAAATAGAGACCGTCAATTCGTGTCTAATTATAAAGTGAAAAGTTCTCAATTTAGCTACCGTAAAACGTCGCTAATTTAAATTTTATTAAATGTCGAATATAGCGACCGAGTTGGTTCGTCTCCAAAATTTGGCGCTAAATGAAATTTTTAATTGCCACCGACGGACGGTCTCCAATTTGCATCGATAATCTCGGAAATATAGCGACCGAATGTTGTCTCTATTCATGAGTATATATCTCCTAACCCTAGCTCAGCTCGTTCATCCTGCGCCGCTAACATTTTCACCCGTCTTCTTTTTCGAGCGAAGGCGATTTCCGGCGGAAATCCATAGTGAGTATTTAAAGATTTTTAGTTTTTTTCTTTCTCTTATACTTTATTACTCATTATTTTTGGGACCTAACTTCTTTTTTCACCGATTTTCTTTCTTTTTTGTCCCTGATTCTTCAAGATTTCGGCTCCGGTGCCGTCTCAATCTACGCTGACGTTTTTTTCGCCTGCTTAACCAAGTAAGTTATCCTTTTTCCAGTGCTGATTTATGGATGTTTTTTGTTTTTGTCTTGCATTAATTGGTTTCGAGATGCTAGAACTAAATTTAAACGAGGTTCCAAACTGAAATGTAAAGGCGGAGAACTTTTTGTTTTTTGTCCCTGATTCTTCAAAAAAAAATCTTTCTGTTTTTGTCTTGCATTAATTCATGGTGAATGATGTGTCTGGTATCAATTCAATCTAATGGTGGATTATTTTGAGTCCAACTGCTTTTTGGTGGATTATATTGAATCTACTTGCATTTTTTTTTGAAATATGGAATCCAACTGCCTTTCTTTGTTGCAATTTCATGACGGTTGAAAGTATGTACATGTCATTAGCTTTAGGCGGAGAACTTTTTGTTTCTTAATTGGCAGTTTTATCATTTCTGTTTCTTTTGAAGTTATCTTGAGATGCCCTGGACAGTTTTTGTACATATGTTTCGTAATTAATTAATCAAGTTATAGCACTGCGATGTTTCATTTGTGTTTTAGATATTATTACTCCCAGTGATTTTTCATTTTGAACTCTAGGAAAGAGTACGGATTTAAGGCTAAGAATGTTGAAAGGGGGGGGGGGGGGGGGGTTAGGAGGGGGTTAATTAACGAGTCTTCTCTTCTTTTATTTGCTCTTATAGGTTACTGGTTGGCTTGGGAAAGTTGTTAATTAGTTAAGTTAATAATTAAATGTTCATATTAGTAAAAACCTAAATTACTGGATTTCTTTATAAGTAATAATTCTATTTTCACTAACTATTTTTGATATTTTTTAAAACCATTATTAAATATATACCTACATGTTGGCCGCAACATTAAGTTAGGTATTTTTAAGACTTTTCTAACTATAATATTTTATTCATTATCGTAAAATATTCATATATTTTACGATAGTTCATAATAAATTAGACACGACGTGATGTCGTTTACCCTATATAAGTGTTGATTGTGTGCAACACTAAAGCTTAGAACCCGTTCAAGAATCTTTAATTCATGTTAACGCGGCTAACATGCAATGAATTATTCTTGAATTGTCCGTTTGGACAGTCTTAGAATGCAGATTATATGATTTTGTGAATATCATTGTCTATTAAATGTATGCTTTATAGTCGATAATTGAGTTATTTTAGTAGCATTCCTTATTGTTCTCTGGGTGCATACTGGGCATTTGTTTATTAAACAATGTTGTGTAAACAATAATGTTTAATAGACCATTCTATGTCGTGTACTTGGAGAGCCATAAGGTCATGCTGCCGAAATTCTTAAATTTCGATTATATTGCATGTAGACAGTGATATTTGGAATTCATATAATTATGCATTTTAAGATGGGATAGAAGCCTTACCCAACTACAAAGCCTGTATTCTTTAAAGTTAGTTTTAATATATTTTTTTTAATGGTTAATGTAGGAGTTAGTTATGTCTGGGGATGATCGTAGTTGGATGGATAAAAGATGGTGCCCTATAAAGAATAGAGTGTCTGATGAGTTTAGAAGAGGTGTGAAATATTTTGTTGAGTTGCTAGACTTCATCCCGATTGCTTACATGATGGAAAGATTCGGTGTCCTTGTCAGAATTGTCGCAATATGAAAGTTCATAAAATGGAGTTGTTAAGTGGCACCTTATGAAATATGGGTTTGTTAATAACTACAAGAGATGGATAGCGCATGGTGAGTCAGTGATTGTAGCTAGATCTGTCCTGAATCATTTGTCTGTTGTTTCAAACAATAGAAATCAATCTGAGGCAATAGTTGTTGAGGAGTCTACTGTAGGTGTGGGAATGGATGATATGGTTAGGGATGCAGCTGGTCCTTCTTTTGATTGGAGTCCAAATTGTGATGAACCGAATGAAGATTGTCAGAAACTCAAGCGAATGATGGATTCTGCAAATGAGAAGGCTTATCCAGGGGCTGAGTGTACCGTGCTTGAGTCTGTAGCAGAGCTTCTTAATATCAAGGCTGATTCTAACATGAGCCAACATACTTATAACCGTGTTTTAGAACTTATTAAGCGAATGCTACCAAAAGAGAATAAGATGGTAGCCAATTTTACGACACAAAGAAGTTGATGGGGCATGTTGGTCTAGGCTACGAGAAAATTGATTGTTGTAGGAATCAATGCATTCTTTTCTATAAAGAGAACGAGGGGTTGCAGTCATGTTCAGTGTGTGGACTTAGCAGATATAAAGATGCGCGTCGTGGTAGTTCAAAACATAAAAAAAATGTACCTTATAATCAATTAAGGTATATGCCATTGATTCCTCGGTTGCAACGGCTTTTTGCTTCGAAAAGTATTGCTGAAGCTATGCGTTGGCACAAGGAGAGTCCACGTGTAGAAGGTGTTTTGACACATCCATCTGATGGGGAAGCATGGAAAAAGTTTGATGCCACTTATACTGATTTCTCTTCAGATGCAAGAAATATTCGTTTGGGGATATGCTCAGATGGTTTTTCTCCTTTTGGTCCAGCGGCAAAATCTTACTCATGTTGCCTGTTATTGTCACAGTTTACAATCTTCCACCGTGGTTGTGTATGACAGATCCCTACATGTATTTGAGTTTGTTCATTCCAGCCCATACAGTCCTGGGAAAAATATTGATGTCTATCTACGACCACTAATTGATGAGTGAAGGTGTTGTGGAATGTAGGTGTTGAAACATGGGATGCTTACAAGTCTCAAAACTTTAACATGAAGGCGGCTGTCCTGTGGACTATTAATGATTTCCCGGCATATGGGATGATGTCTGGTTAGAGCACTCACGGAAGGTTAGCTTGTCCTTATTGTATGGAGGATACGAACGCTTTTACACTTGAACATTTCAAGAAGCAGTGTTGGTTTGATTGTCATAGGCGTTTTTTCCAGCTGGTCATCCATTTCGGAAGCAAAAGAATGCCTTTCTGAAAAATAAGTAGAAATATGGGCCCCTCCTCGTCGTCTTAGTGGGGAAGAAGTTTTTGAGCGAGTGTCAAAATTGCCTGAGATAAAGTGGGGGCGCAAGTTTTCCAAAGATAGAATCGAAGGGTTTGGTGACACACACAACTGGACCAAAAGAGTATATTTTGGGAGTTACCTTATTGGAAGACAAATCTGATACGACATAATCTTGACGTCATGCACATTGAGAAGAATGTGTTTGATAATATATTCAACACTGTGATGAATTTCAAGGCAACGAAAGACACTCCAAATGGTCGTCGAGATCTTGAGATGATATGTAAGCGTGATAATCTCAATTTAGAAAATGTTAATGGAAAGGATATGCAGCGGCTGCACCGTTTGTGCTTTCAAAAGATAACAAATCTCGTGTCCTTCAGTGGTTAAAAGATTTAAAGCTTCCTGATGGCTATGCGTCAAATATTGGTAATTGTGTAAACTTAGAAGATGGGACAATGTTTGGGTTGAAGAGTCACGATTGCCATGTATTGTTAGATAGGCTACTTCCAATTGCATTACGGGACGTGCTACCTAATGACATATGGGTTGCTATAACTGAGTTGAGTGAATTTTTTCGAGCATTGACTTCAAGCACATTACGTGTGGAAGATATGAAGAAGCTCGAAACTAGCATGGTTGTGACTCTGTGTAAGCTTGAGAAAATTTTTCCACCATCTGTTTTTGATTCGATGGAACATTTGCCCATCCATTTGGCGTATGAGGCTCGTGTTGGTGGTCCTGTTCAATATAGATGGATGTATCCGTTTGAAAGATTCTTGGGTAGATTGAAGAAGAAAGTGAGTAACAGAGCAAGAGTTGAGGCATCTATATCTGAAGCTGTTATTATGATGAAATAGTCTCTTTTGTATCAAAATACTATCATCCTGACATTGAGACTAGATTTACAAAAGTTGGTCGTAATTATGATGGTGGAGGCGTCAATAAAGATGGGGAATTATCTGTGTTTTCTTCACCGGGGCGATTTTTGGGCAATCCTGTGCGAAAGCGCATGCTTACTAGACCAGAGTGGAATGCAGCCAGACTCTATGTGCTACTTAATTGCCCTGAAGTTGAGGAATATTTGGAGTAAGTACTATTTTTTGAATTTTTTGTTTAATTATCTCTATATGGGTATACAATTTGCTTGAATTTAATTCATTTGATAATGCAGCATGTTTGAAGAACAAGCTGGAGATATGTCACCGGAATTGCTTTCAATCAGAACCGACAATGAATTTCCAACATGGATTAAAAAATATGTAAATTTCTTTTTTATTTCTTATTACACCTTTAATTAAATTTTTTAATACATATCTTATTATTTTTTCTTTCAATAGATTTCAGATCACCCCGAAGATAAAAAGGCTGTATCATTAAAACATTTAGCTGATGATCCATCTTTCTTGGTCAATGTATACAAGGTTTTTTTGTGAATGGTTATATTTTTCACACTAAAGAGTATGGCCAAACAAAATCCACTTGAATAGTGGTGTCAATTTGAAAGGGAATTTAGAGTATTATGGGGTTTTGAAAGAAGTTCTAGAGCTGACTATCCACATAAAAACTCGGTTGTTGTCTTCAATTGTGAGTGTTTGATTCAAAACCACGGCGAGGTATAGTCAAACATAAAACATTTGACCTAGTAGATGTAAAATATGCTTCAAGGCATGCTGGTGAAGATGTTTTCATTCTGGCATCACAAGCACAACAAGTGTATATGACCCCTTACCCTCGCCGACCAATACAATTTATGGATGGTGGGCTGTTTGGAAAACCAAGGCGAGAAGCACATATGATATTCAATATGAGCCAACAACTTCGAGGGTAACTTTTGATTCATCTTTAGATGATTGTTATCAGAGGAAGAAATGCGGTGCCTCCAATTGTATGTGCAGAGGAACCTGGTCATGATGATACATTTTTTGTTGATAACCCCCTTCGAGAAGCCGTAGAGGTCTCGCTTATAGAAGAACAAAATGATATCGGCGAAGAAGATGAAGAATATGATGAAAATGAGCTTGATTTAGATAATGAGGATGAAGAGGAAGATGATGACGAGCTAGAGTTTTGCTTGCAGGATTAGTCAGACTCTTTATTTGTAGTTAAGCCTGTTGTTGTTTAAGTGAATTTGGTATTTCTGAATGGTTATATTGTGATTTATGTTTTGTACTACTTATTATTTATGTATTTGCTATATTTACTTATATTTAACATGCTCATGTTATATATTGCAAGTGTATTTTAATTTTGTATTTATTATTTATATATTACTTGTATTTTTAAGACATGTCTTGCAACTCTGATGATGGACATAGTAGTGGTGGAGGTGGAAGTAGTATTGGTGGAGGTAGAAGTAGTGGTAATCGTGCAGGTGCAAGTCGAGGACGCGGTAGGCAGCGTAATGGAAAACTATGGTTAGTGAAACAATGCCCCACGGCAATTACAGGTACTGTACCGCTATCTGATGGTGATGAGCTTGGCGATACTCCTCTTCTACCATTGGTTTCAGGAAAGGTTTATCTCGAACCCATACAAGATGAAAATAAAAGATTTGTTCTTGAAATAGAGGACGACTACTCGTAAGTTTATTAGATTGTTTACATTTTTAAATTTGTAAATATTTGCATATGTATTCATTAATATAATTAATTGGTAGGTTTATGTATGATGGAGCTCCGAACCCTGCTGGATGGTTCAACAAAAAATTTAAATTAGGCAACACAGAAACTTTATACAAGTGTTTCAAAGAGATTCCCGAGAAGGTTCTTCTCAAGTGGTTTGATGAGTTCAGGGTATGTTCACTATTATTTATTTAGTACAAGTGTAATGTTATATTGCTTATTTAATTTATTTAATTTGTTGGTAGGTTGAATATAGCTGTCACCCCAAGTATTCTGTTGATGTATTTTTTGCTGCATTCAAGTCTATGATAAAGACGCGTTACAAAGATCTTGTGCATAAGATGAGGACAGCTTGGGTTGAGAGAAAAGTACGACCACCAAATTTTGGTGATGATGTTTGGAATCAATGGCTTACTTGGTGGGCTAATGAGGATTTTGTGAAAAAATCTGACATAAATAAGGAAAATAGAGGAAAAGTTGTGGCTGTGGCGACTGGAGGATCTGTTGGGACTGTACAACAAATGCGGCGCATGGTAATAATTTTCCTTTATTTTTAAAAATTTCAGCCATTCCCTCTTATTGTTTTAATTTGTTTCTATTATAATGTTTTTAATTTATTATGGTTGTAGAGAAAAGCATATGGAGAACATATTGATGAATTGGACACTTATACTGCCATGCATACGCGCAAGGGGGAACGAGAAGGGGAGTTGGAGTGGGCTTCCGAAAAAATGAAAACAGTTTTTGTAAGTTTTTAAAATGAATTTAGTCATGCATTTATTCATTATTTTTCTTATTAATATGATCATAACAGCCCAGAACAGCCATACTGTAATGTGATCATACCTTTCCTTGTCACTTTTTTTTTTTTCCAAATCATAACAACCCAGAACAGCCATTTCCATCCCTTTTTTTTTTTTTTTTCACTCTCCCCGATCCCAGAACAGCCGGTCAATTTTTTTTTTTTTAAATCAGAACAGCCAGTCAATTTTTTTTTTTAAATCAGAACAGCCATGTGAAGTAAGGCATCTTATTTGAGTTTTTTTTTCTCTGGCTCAATAAATGCCCTGGACAGTTTTTTTTTTTTTTTTTCACTCTCCCCCATCCCAGAACAGCCATTGTCATTTTTTTTTATTTTAATTTTTTTTTTTGAATTCTGGTTGTAAGTAACTTGTCACTTTTTTTTTTTTGATTTTGGTGGATATTTTTTGTAAATTGATGAGCTTTTGTTCTTGGGTACAGGATCAATATAAAGGTATTGTTCGTGAGAAAGCAATTGAAGAGGGTGTGATTGAGCCTGAAGCTCCTCCTAGCACTCGTGTCCCTTTTAAGGGAGAAGCGTGGGAATCTGCTGTTCAGGCTTATTGTGAAAACGAGGGAAGGCCAATTTCGAAGGGAACTCCGATATTTGGTTTTGGGCGAGGAGGAAAAGCCATTATTAAGCCTCCGTGTAATCAGCCCCGCCCATCATTGTTTTCAAATCATGCCCAGTCTTCTAGCTTTTCTGATCCCGAGAAGACGGAACTGAAAGATCAAGTTAGTACTCTCACGAATATGGTGCAACTGATGAACGAAAAGTATGAAAGAGATCATCAATTGGTAATGCAGTTTGTGAGCGGTGGAGGTAGGGGTGGAGGTGGTACTTTCCCTTCTCAACCAGGGCCGAATTGGGGCTCTCCTAATGTAAGTTTTTACCAATCACAGTCTCCTATGTTCCCACTTGCTTCTAGCTTGTTCCCTCCCCAAATGCATCAAGCGCAGCCGCAATTCTTCCAACAACAATTTCAACAACCTTTTCAGCCACCGTTTCAGCCACCGTTTCAGCAGTTTCAACAACCAACTAGTGGTCAAAGTTCGGCTTCTCCTAATCCTAATGTTGGTACCCTTGCTGATATTGAGAGGTATGGTGCAATGTTAAGTGATCAAAGTGGAAGTGGAAGTGGAAGTGGTGGAGGAATTTGAAACAAACACATCAGTTTTTTTTTGTGGATGATTTGGATGTTTTTGGATGTTGTGTTATTTAGGATTATGTTTGGATGTTAGTTGGATGTTTTTGGATGTTGTGTTATTTAGGTTTATGTTTGGATGTTAGTTGGATGTTGGTTTGGATGATTTGTATGTTTAATTTTGGATGATGTGTTATTTTTAATTTGGATATGATATGTATGTTTATTTAGTTTAATATGTGTTTATTTAGTTTAATATGTTTTTGTTTTAATTAATTACTGTTTTTATTATAATAATAATTATTATTTTTGAAATATTTTTAAATATATAATAATAAACGATAAAGCATTTTTTTTTATTATAAATCACGAATAGCTACCGAAAATCGGTCTCAATAAATGTTAATTTGGAGACGGATTTTCGGTCTCTATTTAGCTACCAAATCCTAGTCGCTAATTAGCGACCGAGAATTGGTCTCCAAATAGCGACCGAGGGTTCGTCGCTGATATAGCGACCGATTTGTCATCTTAGCGACCGACAAACAGTCTCAATTTGGCGACCGAATCTTTTGGTCGTTTTTAGCGACCAGGAAACGGCGACCGAGTGTTTCGTCGCTATTTTAATGTTTGGCGACCGTTTATGGCCTATGGAGACGGAATCGGTGGTAGCTATATTTTTAATTTCTAGTAGTGATATTTGTCGGGACAGAATACAAAACCAGAAGAAGAGGAAGAAGCCATTGACAATGATCAGAGATGAAGCAGCAAGGTTACTACTTACAACAGAGAGAAATAGGTTAGTGAAAGAGTGAGAGAAAGAAAGAAGACAAATATATAGGGATACGATTAAGTGAGAATTGGCTGGGCTCCAGGAATGTAGGAGTAGCGGTGGCGTTATGCCCAAGCAGTGTAGTTGCCCAAATTTTTTTTTTTGAAAAAAAAAAAACACTTAGGGACAATGTTATGATCAAAATGGACACTCATTTTAGGACAAAAATATTCTAAAATGGACACTCATTTAGGGACAGAGGAAGTATGACTTTTTTTATTTTAATCGTTTTAAAATATACTCCCTCCGTCCGAGCTCACTTGACACCTTTTGATCAAAACTGATCAATTTAGGGTTGTTTTGACCAACACCTTATAGAAATATTTATGTTCCAAAAAAAATTTAAAAGTTGTTATTGAGAGGATTTTTAATGGTGATCATTTTACATTTTTTAAATTTTTATTCGGATCATAAATATTTCTATAAAGTATTGGTCAAACCGACCTTAAGTTGACCAGTTTTGATCAAAAGATGTCAAGTGAGCTGGGATAGAGGGAGTATATAAAGAATACATATTCTTCTTTCTTATTTTTATTTTGAGTGGCTTATGGTTTTTGGTTTTTATTAAGTCAAAATGTGTTTATTTTCACTTAAATTCAATAAGGAAATACTCCCTCCTGCACAATTATAGCAAAAAAAAAATAAAAAAAATAAAAAAATAAAATAAACACAGACACGCATATTAAGAATACATTTAAAGTTATCTAATTATCTTCAATTTACAACAAAAACATGTTAAAATTACTAATTTATCCTCATATTAAATGTGTAATTAATGTGCACTTTTATTTGAAAATGATTTATTAATTAAGGGTATTTTTTATAAGAGAATATTAACAACAATTACATTTGATTAGTTTTGCATTAAAACTAGAAAATTTTGCTTATATTTAAGGTCAAAAAATATTAATATAATTGTGGTGAGAGGGGATATATTTCGCTAAAATCATATACTACATTTTAATTTTATAAGTTTTCATACTCCCTCCGTCCCAAAATGATCTTTCAATTTGACTATTCAAATTGTAGAAATGAGAATAACTTTTTAGCATAATGAGAAATGACAAATGAGAAGATCATTTTGAGGCGGAGGAAGTATTATGCAATTTTCAAAACAAAAAATAGATGGTACTAACGCCTTGATGATTGGGTTACCACCTATTAAATATTCAACCGTCTTAAAGTATTTTTTTTGGTAAAATACAAAATAGGGCCTAATATCCACGGAGCGACTGCAATTTGAGGTCTGACGTCCAAATTTTACCAATTTAGGGCTTGATTCGTCAATTTTTGCACAAGTTAGGGTTTTTTAACGATTTTCGTCCAAATCCACGTTAAGTGGTCACGTGCAGCGCATGTGACATTAATTTGGGGGTCGATTGCAAAATTTTGAAAGTTTAGGGAAAGGTTAGAAAACCTACCCATCTTATACACTTAAATTTGTACATAAATTAAATGTATACAACATTCTTAGCATAAATTAAATTTATGTACCCTTGCCGGGCAGTTTGATTGATGTTCTTTGAACCAAATTTACCCTTCCTCTTTAACTTGGCAAAGAAGTCCAAGTTCTTCATCCGAGCAACTTTTAAAATACTAGCGAGCTTGTTTTAATATAATACCACAAGGACCGACTAGCCATCGATAGATGTTTAAAAGATAGTCGAAAAGTCAAGCTTGTTTTCACTTATAATAGGGCCTAATATTGTTAGGTCTTAACTTATTGTTTTGGTGAAGATTGATCATTTAACGGGACAAAGTTAAATGGTCAAATTTGCAAAGAAAAATAGTTGCAAAAGTTACCCAAGACCTCCTTCATGTTTCCCAAGTTTTTCTATGTGGATTTTCACCTACTAAATGAGTCCTAAAATATTCTATATTGGACTCATTAGAAAGGTAATTCAATGAAGATCAAGAGTATGCAATCGGATTTAGCATACGAGCTCCATATAGAAAGATATGTGCAAAGTACTTAAACCGGGCATAAATGGAGAAGGTGGTCAAGTGCAAATTCTCATGTGAATCAAATTTCTACCAGCAATGATTTATTTTTGTATCAGCTAGGTGAATATGATCGTTGATGTTGAAGAAGAAAGAAGTTCTTCCCAATAAATGAAGACATCTTTCCAACGGTTACATATTCTCCTCCCCTATAAATTGAACCGAAACTCCCCTTTTACCAGTGTGTATCCCACACCATATTTCCCTCCCTCAGTAACCCTTCACCTAGTGTGTGCAATAAACACCCATTGCACACACTAAGGTTTACACCCCAAGAACCCAACCCTTTAACCCTTCACCATTTATCCACTATTGTGCTTGCACCACTTTAACCCTCACATTCCTTGTGTGTATCCCACACCAAAATTACCCTCCCTCAGAATGCTTTCACCTAGTGTGTGCAATAAACACCAATTGCACACACTAAGGTTTACACCCCAAGAACCCAACCTTTTAACCCTTCACACTCAACCCCTCACCCTTTTTACCCTTCATATCAACCCAATCTAACCTTGCAACTATAAAGGGGGAACACCGACGAGCCAAAGAATCGCTTCCATCCGACAACCCTAGTGTCAATTCAAGGAAGAACATTTTTCATTCACACTTGTGATACTTTTTTATTTTTATTTTTTCGCTTTGGAAGAAGCAACCTTAATTGATGAGTCAATTAAGTAGAGGGGGTTCGAGGAACATGCCTTATCAATTCTTGTAACTCTTGTAGAAGAGAATATTATAGTGAATTGATCTCTCTTGTCATAGACAGTGGGGGTGGATGTAGGAGATGGGTTTTGCCTCCGAACCACTTGAAAAATTCTCGCCTCTTGTTTCTTTTTATTTCTTGTCTTGCACTTTAATTTTCAATTTCATTTATATTTCTTGCTTTAATATATTATTGCTTGATCACATAGACAAGCTAAAATTGACAAAGAAATTAGGAATATATATGTTAGACTATAAGGCTTAAGAAAATATATATTCCGCTGCGCATATTTCTCTATCATTTTGGCCTTAAGAGTGTTTTAATGAAAACCGGGACCTTTCAAATATCCTTGTTGAATTTTAAAAATCTATATAAAAAAATAGGGGCTCAATATATACTCCCTCCGTCCCATAATGATCTTCTTGTTTGACTATTCAATTTTTTTAAGGATATGAACTATTGCTTCAATAGTTATGTTTTGTTTATGCACTTTTAAGCATATAAATTGTAGAAATGGGAAGAACTTTTTGGGACAATGAAAAATGGCAAACAAGAAGATCATTTTGGGACGGAGGGAGTATGTAGTAAGGTAATCAGTTTATCTTATTATTTGTATCCTATCCGCACAAGTGTGAATTTTGTGAGACTTGGCTCCAAAAATGTAGGGAGTTCATTCAAAATAAAAATAAAGATAAAAATGAACATAGGTTGTTTAACATAATTTGATTAGTTGTCCTAGGCGGAAAAGTGTTTTTCTTAAAAATAAAAATAAAAAATAGGGGAAACAATATGATTTTATCATGTTACATAGAAAATCCTATATGCGCTTGATTAACCATAAGGGACAAGATGGAGGAGGTGGCAAGGGACCCCTCTGAGTTTTAAGACTTCCATAATATTTTAGTCCATTAAATATAATTTTATCAAGTTACATAGAAAATTCACCCATATATTTTTTTTTGAAAATATTAGTTTATCCCCTTGAATATTAATACTCCCTCGGGGCGAAAACAAACTTCCCACAAAATGTTAAGAACGAGAATTAAGAAAAGATGTTGAAAAAGTAGGTGGTGTGAGTGGGAAGGAGAGAAAAAGTGGGGTACGAAATAGTAAATGGATAGTTGTTGTGACTTGTGAGTGAGAAAGAGAGAGAAAGTGGAGAAATATTTTCCATTTTGGGTAAATATGTGAGTGTCCAAGGAACGCACAAAATAAAAAAAATGGGACGTTTGTTTGAGACGGAGGTATAAAATATCACCGATGAAGTGTTTACTCATTCTATAAATTTTATTCATCAGTCATACTCCCATTTTTATACACGTAACTTTATTAAAAATCACAATTTACCCTTAATTATATATTTATAAACAAAAAATAAGTTTATATTATGTCTTTTAATTAGTTTTACAGAATAAAAAAAGTCAATTGCTGAAATATAGCAAGGGCACACGCTAGAAAGCAACATTTCAGTTACATTATGGTAGAGTTTTTTTTTTTTTTTTTTTTTTTTTTTGTGCCACAAAAGAGTGTGCAAGCTAGCTTTAAGACCGTGTCGATCAATTGCCCTTTTGAACTCTCTATACGAGTTCAGGTAAATACAATCGCGAAAATAATCATTTAAGCGTTCGAGCTTCCACCTTTCTCCGAGCGAACCTGCATGCTCCATATCTTCTTCGGTGTAATGGCCACCGTGAATGCACCAATCCACCCACATGCTACCTATAACGGCACATACTGCTCTAGCAGTATCCCATTTCATCAACGTAAAGCAACCTATATACTCCCTTCGTCCCACTACAAGTGAGACCAACTTGTGGGGCACAATAACTAAGAAACAGTTAGTGGATGTGTGGTAGAAAATGAAAAGAGAGAATGAGTGGGGTAAATAGTAGTGTTAGTTGAATAAAATGAGTGGTGGAAAATGAAGAGAGAATCAGTAGGGTTAAATAGTGGGGTTGGTTGAATATAAATATATGAAAGGATCATTTTGTTTCTATCTTATCAGGCTCCCGCAAGATGGACGTTCCATAGAAAAGACCAATCTTGGAGAGAAGAGACTGGAACCGAGCACGGGGAAGCGGTTTGGTGAGAGCATCCGCGAGCTGATCTTTGCCGGAGATGTGTTGAACTCGAAGAGAGCCATTGTTAACCTGTTCGCGAACAAAGTGAAAGGTAAGAGCAAGATGCTTCATACGAGAGTGAAACACCGGGTTTGCAGAGTAGTGAGTGGCTCCGAGATTATCACAGTAGATGACCGGGGCAGGGGAGGATATGCCAAGTTCTCGGAGTAGGTTGTGAACCCAAATGAGTTCGGCAGTAGCATCAGCGACGGCCCGAAATTCGGCCTCAGTGGATGAGCGGGCAAGGGCACGTTGCTTACGAGAAGACCAAGCAATGGGGTTGCGACCCAGATAGACTAGGAAGCCAGTGGTGGAGATGTAGTCATCCTTGTCACCGGCCCAATCAGCATCGCAGAAGGCATGGAGTGACAAAGGTGTGTTGCGGTAGAATTGAATACCAAGATTGAGAGTGCCATGTAAGTAGCGTAGAAGGAGTTTGAGGGAAACCCAATGACATGCTTGAGGGTGTTGCATGAATGAGCGAGTTTGTTGACAGAAAAGGCAATGTCGGGGCGTGTGATGGAGAGATATTGAAGGGCACCAACTATAGAGCGGTACTCGGTGGGGGATTGAATGGGAGAATGTGGTTGATGTGATAAGGTGGGGAATGTAGCCATAGGAGTGGGTGATGGTTTTGAATTGAGCATGTTTTGGCGGGTCAGTATGTCATGGGCATATTTGGATTGAGTGAGAAGAAGACCATTTGCATTAGGTGTGACCTCAACGCCTAGGAAGTAGGAGAGAGGACCCAGATCTTTTAATGAGAAACGGGAAGAGAGATGGGAAATGAAATCATTGAGGAGAAGGGGAGAGGAACCCGTAATGATAATGTCATCGACATACACAAGAAGGAAAAGGCGATGAGTAGGAGTGGTGTATAGAAAGAGAAAAGGGTCGGCTAGGGAGGGTTTGAAGCCATAGGAAAGGAGGTAAGATTTCAATTCTGTATACCAAGCCCGAGGTGCTTGTTTGAGGCCATAAATGGCTTTGTGAAGTTGACAAACATGAGTAGGGGATGTGGAGTCAATAAATCCGGGGGGTTGAGACATATAGACGGTTTCAAGAAGGGTGCCTTGAAGAAAGGCGTTATTTATGTCAAGTTGGCGAAGAGACCAACCATTGCTTAAGGCAAGAGAGAGAAATAGGCGGACAGTGACTGGTTTGACAACGGGACTGAACGTGTCGGAGTAATCGACTCCGGGTCATTGGTGAAAACCTTTGGCAACTAGACGAGCTTTGTATTTTTGAATGGTATTGTCAGGGTTATATTTGATTCGGAAGACCCATTTGCAACCTACGATATTGGGAGCTTGTTGAGAGGGGACGAGAGACCACGTTTGGTTGCGAGAAAGAGCTTGGTATTCTTCCTCCATGGCAGCACGCCAAAGAGGAGAGGATAGGGCCTGTTTGACGGTTTTAGGTAGGGCTGTGGGTGAGGAGAGAGAGGCTAGATGTGCATATTTAGGGTTGGGTTTGACAATATGATTTTGGAGACGTGTGGTCATGGAATGAGTGGGTGGTGGGGGAATGGCAGTGGGTTGAGGTTTGGTCTGATGAGAAGCAGGGGTCCGGTCGGGTTGGGAGTGAGGACCGGTCGGGGAAGTATGAAGGGTCCGGTCGGGTAGTATATGGGGTCCGTCCGGGGTAGTATGAGTGGTCTGGTCAGGTAGTGTGAGAGGTGCGGCCGGGTCATTCGGACTGGGAGATGATGAGGGAGCCGAGGTAGGGAGGGGGACTCGGAGGAGAAGTGGGGGGTGGGTTGTTGGTCCCAAAGACACAACAAGGGTATGAGAAAGGAGGCTAGAGGGGGGGGGTGAATAGTCTACTTTAAAATTTCAACCCTTTTTCAAAATTCAACCAAGTGCTTACAATCTTGAGTTTTGCGGTCAAGTAATAAACCGTGCGGTCAAGGTGTAATATGCACAGCAGAAGTTTTCGATAGAAATGAGGTAAGGTTGTTTTGATAAAAATCTCTAAGTATAGAAGCTCACTCACGGTCAAGAGGTTCCGATCGAGTGAGATGCGGTCATAGTAGTTTGCGGTCAGAGATTTGCGGTCAGATGGTTGAGAGATTGAAAGTTGTTGTATTAGAAGTTTTGGCAAAAGATAAGTTAGTCAGATTTTAACTTAGGCAATGTGGAGAACAAACAAACACAATTCACAACAGTATTTAAATCTGAAAGATCAAACACAAAACGACAAACAAGATTAATATGAACAATGAAGAACAAGATGAACAATACTTGAAAGTAAATTTGCAGAAAGTAAAATGACACAAGTATTTGGAAAGGTTCGATCTGTTAAAAGATCTACGTCCTTTACCAAGATGGTCAGTCTTGGATTTTGAATGGAGAAATATATTGATTCTTGAGTGTACAGATTACAGAGATGAAGCTTTGAATCAACACCTACTTTCTATGAAGAATAAATCCTAGACTTAGACCAGTGTATCCCTTTTGATTCAATCTATGTGATTGATCAATTGAGGTGAGTGTGTGTAAGAATCAGAAGCTCTTTAAAATCTAAGTGATTGTAGAGCCTAATGAATCTTAAGTGTTAGAAGGCTTGAGATGACTTGTTTGTTGCTGGAGATCTTTGAAGGTTTGAAGGTGAGTTCTTTGAAGATTCAAAGGATTCTGGAAATCTTGAGTATGATCTTCAATCACCAAGTATTTCAACAGTAATTTCTCTCTTTTTAAATCTCAGCTCGTTTCAATGAAGAACTTAAGGGCTATTTATATAGTCTTGAATGAGAAAATAACTGTTGGGAAATACTTGGGCTCCAAGTTGAAGGACAATGAGCTGTTGAATTCCTATTGGAGCTCATTCTGAGTTTGTCCCTTTTTGCAGATAAGAGGTGGTCCCACTTAGATGAATTCAAATTTGAATTACTTGGGATCCAAGTTCTGCAACGTTCCAAACTAACCATAGTTTGACCATGGTTAAGTTTGAACAAACTTGGGTTACTTGGACATCTTCATCATTTGCGGTCAATGCCTCACAGTCGAGTGGCTTGCGGTCGAGGGGTCAAATGTGACCTGTCAAGATATGCCACAAAGCTCACGGTCACTGACTTCCGGTCAAGTGATTAACGGTCAAGTGGTCTTCCACGGTCAGGTGGTCTACCACAGTCAAGTGAATTCACGGTCAAGGTCTTGACCACTAAAATTCCAGACTTAAAAAATTTTCAGCCTATCAATCTAAAGCCTATACTATTAAAGAGGACTATTCTAAAAATGAAGTTTAACACTTCTTACAATATATCCTAAAGTCCACAAAAGTTAAAATTAGGTTATGGGATCAATCAAATCTAGGTAATATGAGTGGTTTATAATAAGCATACCCAACAATCTCCCCCTATTTGATTGAGACCATTACCTACTATAACAAAGGCTAATTCATTGTACTTGGTAATAACATGTTTTCAAGAAATATTGTTTTATTAAATATCATGCCCCAAGTCAATACACACTCTAAGCCAGTGTCATAGATTTCTGTCAGCCTAAAAGGAAAAAAAATACTAATCCTAGCAAGATAGAAATATAATGTTTTAATGCATTTTTAAAGAAAATAACAATAAGTATGCAAATGCATCAAACAAACATTCAAAAGGCACTCCACAAAAATATAACCATTAAAGTGAGGGGAGTGCAGAACAAAAGAGAGATTAAAGTTTTACAGACCCAAATAAAAGACATAAAAAGTAAATTGTTTTAAGACATCAGTTTGTTTCAACATGACCACACACGGTCAGTTCAAATGGTGCGGTTAATCAAATTATGGATCTCCTTCAAAGTAGCCGAATTTCTTTGATAGGCCAACTCCAGGAGTGATGATGGGGTTGTTGAGGTCATTGATCTCCAGGAAGTCAAGGCTGTTCACGGTCGGAAATTTGAAACTATCTTCCCCTTCTTCATCAACTCTAGCAATCCTGTTTCCATGCCCGGTCGCTTGATTTTGAGAGGAGGAGCCTTGAGATTCAGCAATGTTGTCCACGGTCAATTAAAGAGTTGAAATTTTGCCTATCACTTCCTGCACATTGGTGTTAGAAATTTCATAAACTCTATCAATTTTAGAAGTTTGACTTTCTAGCCTTTGAGTGTGGACTTGCATGGCTTGCCTCATAGCTTCTATCTTTGGTACAAACTTATCAGCGACCGATAGCAATCCTACAGAAATACAGGCTTTGAGGGAGGATTTTACTTTATCCATTTTCTCAAACAAAAAATTCTTATCATGGGTCATTGCCTTGGTCAGCTACAACCCAGCTCCTTCAATAATCTTGACCACAGAACGGTCAATAGCGAAATATTGTGACTTGAGCTCTTCCTTGAGGTCAGCATGGGTAGGAGGATGCGGTCGAGGAGGATGCGGTCGAGGCAATGTTGGGGTTCACGGTAGCTAGGCTTTCAAGAATAGCCTTTGTAATATTCAGACTCTCCCCCTTAATGGTCTCAACAACTGAAGCCTTGAGCAGATCAACTTCATTCTGCAACTTAACCTGGTTTGCAGCAAGCTTTGTAATCTCACCTTGAGTATCAAGATTGATCTGAGTCAAGAACTCAATAGCAGTCAAAATGTGAGCCATTTGATTGACCGGATCACCAGAAGCGGTCGGAGGAGCTTGAGTAAGATGAGGGGGTGAAAGAGCAGGGGACTTGGTCAATTCATCATTGTGGTCACTGGGTACACGGTCGACATCTTGACCGTGACCCTGAAACTCAACTTTATCAACAGTTTGGTCATCAACCTTATCATCACTGAAAACCGGGCTATCAGCGTTGATACCCTTATCAACCTCAACAATATCACCAGCATTATCATCAGAATGTTCTGATCCATCATCAGATACATCCTCTACCTCTTCATCTGTAGGTTCATCAACCAAACCAAGTGTTGGTTTAGAAATTTGTTGCCTTTTCAGGCGCTGGGGTGGAGCAATCTCAATAACATCATCACGGTCGCCCTGAGTAGGTGAACCGGACGGGGTAAAATCAGGAGAAACGGTCGATGGAGGAGGTCTAGAAACCTTTGTCTTCTTGGAAACTTGCTGAGGACTTAGAGACAAATCTCTTTTCTTTGATTTCTCCCCCTTAGATGATGCGGGGAGAGGAGCCTTAGGTTTTAGAGACTTGGAGGGAGCGATAGGAGATGAGGCGGTAGACCGGACGGCGGTAGAGCGAGGAGCGGTAGGCTTGACTTGCCTTAGAGGAGCGGAAAGTTTGGAGACCGGAGGAGGAGGGGACAGAGACTTGGAACATGGAGAAACTGGTTCTTTGAACTTGATCCTTGTTAAGGGCTTAGATTTGAGAGGGGGTGCGGTAGATGCACTGGCTTTAGCTTTGCCCTTAACCAACCGGGCTTCCCTTGCTTCTTCTCCTTCACTGTCATCATCATCATTTTGGTCACTGGTCGAATCCTGCGGTTGATCCAGTCCTAAGGCTATCCTAGCTGCCTTGGTATAGTGAGGAGGAACATACTTTTCTTTAGGATCACGAGCATGATATTCTTGATATTTAGCGTCACCAAAACGATTTCTGAATGTTGATCTCATGGTCTTAATGTCAAAGACCCTAGATAGAGAGATGGTTACCTTGGCATGCTTGTCTTTAGCATACTCCTTCCTGATTTCAGGAGTATACTTGAAGAGAAAAGAAAGCATCCTGGTATTCTTCTTATATTTGGTCGGGGCCTTCTCACGTAGCTGCTTGTTATAATCATTGACTTGATCCATTAACAGTTTGTACAAAATCATGGGCCAATTCATTTTTCTGCCCAAGTAGATGGCTGCAGATAGGTGCCACTGGGTGGTGTTGAAGTTACCGTGGTTGCCACTCTTGCAAAGCAGACCGTGGCCAACCAGGTGCCCAATATAGTACATGATTTCAGGAAAGGTCTTCCGGTAGGGAGTGCACACGTCTGTTGATCCAATCAATCTTTCAGCGAGATCATTGTATTCTTTGGTGGTCAATGATTCAGGAGCTTCAAAGTCAATGTCCAGGCCAAGTACTTAAGCAATATCAGTATAGTCAATCTCAAGTTTCTGGTCATAGACTTCAGCGGCAATCCAGTTGAGAGGCTTGTTCTGTTCATCCCGTCCTTTGATTTCCTTGGCGGTTGAGTAGAATTCTCCAACTGCGGCAGGGAGATGGAATGGTTGAGGCATAGTGAAGAAGTTGAGAATGCCATATTTGGTCATACGCTTGATAATATGCCTTCCAATGGCATCATTCATTAAGTCATTATAGTCCATTACACAGCCAGGAATAAATGATTTTTCATCCTGAAAAAATAGAGAATTTAGCAACGAGGGTGCGGTCGAATGATTTGATAATGCGGTCGATTGTTATACAGTAGATAGAGGGTGCGGTCGACAAAAAGAATACTTTGAAGCATTCCAATGAAATCTATAAAACACGAACAAACACCAAAACACTATGTGTAATGAATTTTAAGGATCAAAAAGTGTAATTTCACGAACATGAAGAACACCATAAGAACACGAAGATACTGTTCATAGCGAAAACCCAGAAAACGATTCAGAGCATGAAAATCCATAAAAAATTATACCAAAATGAGCACAGAAACCGATTAAACACGAAAATATCATCAATTTCAACATCAAAAACATTTTAAACTCAGAATATGAAAGGGCAAAATAAATTGCAATATAAACCAAAGCTCAAAGGTTATTCATGGCAAAGAGAGGTATATTAACCAATCTCAAATCTAAACAATATAATGAACTCGAAATCATGAATCAAACACTTAATATGCATGATTAGAACCAAAATAACCCAGGAATATAAAGAATTTAGACAAAAATATCAAATGGGTTTAACCCGCCAAAACTAAAATATAGAACTCAAAAATGTAAAGTTTTGGGTCAAGAAATCATACCATTGAGTCTTCAGAGATTTGTTCTTATGATTTCTTTGTTGATTTTGTAGGTTGAGAGGATTTGGGAGCCATTTATATAGAGAAAAATGAATGGCGAATGATTTGAGGTGAAGAGGGTTTGTAGAGAGAGAACTAGAGAGAGACAGAGAGTAGAGAGAGAGAGGGTTTCTGAAAAAGTATTATGCAGAGAGGTGGAGTTGAGGAGGTAGTGGAACCGTTTGTGCAGAGAAGTGGGAGGTTAACTCTGCAAATTCAGGGATTTGACCAATGATGTCCTTTCGCCATAAATGCATGGATAGTGACGGCGGACATAAATAAGGGAATAAAATTAATTGCAAATGATTTGAATTAAATGAAAATGAGGGAAAAGAAGAAATTACGGAATTACCCCTTTGGATGACTAAGATGATCCTAAAAATTTGCTAAGTTAGAAACACTTACCTGGTCACCTAGCTTTTTGTGGTCAGGTGCTTGACCGTGAATGCTTGCGGTCAAGTATGTTGCCTTAACCAAAGAGAGCTTCTTTAAAGCAATGAACCAATGTGATCATTTTCCCATGCGGTAGGTTTCTTTAAAGCCTTAAACAAATTTCACTTGTTTCATGCGGTCATTATATTGCGGTCAACAGGTTGCGGTCAGTGCACTTTTTATCGTGATGATCAGCTACTTTGGGCAGACCACGAACTAGATTTTCTCTTCCAATCTTGGATAGATACTTGAAGTTTAAGTGACTTAGTCTTTTGTGACATAGCCAACTATTTTCACTAACATTCTTAGCTACAAAACAGAGATTAGAAGAGACGCAAGATGAAGTAAAATCAACAATATAAACGTTTTTCTTACGAATCCCTTTAAGCAAGGTGACGCCGGATGTGCCATCTTTGATGAGACAGAAATTTGAAGTGAAGTGGCATTGCAATCCTTTATCACAGAACTGAGATATTGAGAGTAAATTGTGTTGTAGACCAATAACTAGAGAGACTTCTTGGATGGTAATTTTTCCTTTTCGGATGACTCCATATCCTACAGTCTTTCCTTTGTTATTATCTCCGAAGGTTACTGATGGCCCTTTTTCTTCACGGACATCTTCCAATAAATTGATATCTCCGGTCATGTGCCTTGAGCAGCCACTATCGAGATACCATAAACTTGATTTATCCTTGAAGTGTCCAGCCATTAAGCAGAGGACCTACAAAATAGACATTTAAGAACAAGGTCCCCTTTTTTATTCTTTTGGGTCCAAAGGGTTAGCAACTTTTAACTACCCACACTTGCCTCACAGAAGGGGGTTTAAGCCTTCTAGGATTTGGTGTGAATCTTAAAAGACATTCAGCAGCCTTGTGACCATAATCATCACACACGGAACAATGGTGGAAGCCACCCAACTGAGGGTTAACAAACTTCGTTGAGGTCTTGAGCACAACATTGTTAACTGGTATGGAAGATCTCTCCTGAACAAAGTTCAATTTCTTGAACTTGACCGCATGACCCTTGTTTGCGGTCGACATGCCGCGGAAGGCTACTCGATCGGGTCTTGAGGTTGATGCGCGGTTGTGTCCAGGTACCTTACCAGAGTATTCCTATGCGTTAGAATCTTCCATGACTTTTTCTTTCAACTTTGAAGCCTTGCCAGTTTGATACTTAGGGTAGACATAGTGGAACTCTAGTTTCTTCTTTGGTTCTTGTCTTTTACCCTTAGATTCTTGATGTTTAGCTTTTGACCCTTCCAAAGTTTGCTTGGTAAATTTCTCAACTCTTTCACAACAAGATGCACATTTAAAGTTGTCACTAGTTTGGAATCCCAAGCCTTCCTTATCACCACTAGACTTTGGGGATTCTAAGATTTGTTCCATAGTGACACGAGAATTGGTCCACTCATTAGTGATCCTTTTCAGGTCGTTTATCTCAGCAACCAATTCTTTGTTTTTAACTTTTAATATAGCATTTTGTTCTTCTAAGAAACGGTTTCGATCAGTAAGAGGAGTCATACTCTTGATCTGCTCCTTAAGGAGGGTGAGTTCAGATTTTAGTAGAGATTTCTCCGTCTTAAGATGGGAAATTTCATCAGTTGAAAGTGCTAAAGCTTCCTTCATACCAGAGAATTTACTAATTACCTGTTCAGCTTTTGCAAACATCTTTTCTTGTTCATCGGGGGAAATGTCAAACTTGACTTGAGGAGTGGTAAACAGAACTTCCTTCACTTTGGGGTTTATTAGAGCCTTCTTTTCTGCACTCAAATCACATCTTAAAAATAGAAGATCACCATTCCTTTGAACTGGAGTTAGGAATCCCTTTTCAGCAAGTTCATCAGCCGTATAGCTTATCCGTTTAGGTTTTGCATTTGGTGAGCGACGATTTTCATTATCATCCTCATCATCGGAACGAACGACCAAACAGATGTGACCTTCTTCACAATCCTCATTGCTTTCATCAGAATCTGACTCTATCCAAGTAGCTAACTCTTTTGTGGTAGAGTCCTCTTCAGCCATCATTCCCTTTTGCTTAGAATACCTTGGATTGAAGTTACTTTTCTTCTTCATATACTCGTATTTGGGAATTGGACATTCTGATGCGAAATGACCGGGTTTCCTGCAGTTAAAACAAACGAGATCCTCTTTCTTCTTTGAGAAGTTGGAGTACTATTTCTTGCTTGTTGAGCTGGTCCTTGAGAACCTTGCTGGAGCTTTGCTGGATGATCCGGGCTTTGCTGATTTTCTGAACTTTTGAAATCTTTTCACGAACATATCAAAGTCATCATCGTCCATATCAATTAAATCTGATGTGGAGATTTTTGGATCTTCTTCTTCATTGAACACTTCTTCCTTTTGCGCGACCAACGATAAGCTCTTTGTTTTTCCTTCCATTTCAGCAATGTTGTTATGCTTGATATCAAAGACCTTGAGGTTGGCATAGAGGCTTCTGAGAGACATATCATCTAGTAGCTTGGTATCTTCAAGAGTGTTTCCTTTGTGAAGATATTGCGAACCAAGAGCAGCGAGAAAATTAACATTGATCTCCTTCTTGGTAAGCTTCTTTCCGAGTACTGTATAGGTACTCACGATCTCACAATAACGATCATAAGTGGCTCTAAGTGATTCACCGGGGATCTTAGCAAAGTTGTTGAATCTTCTTTGAATTGCAAACTTTTTGCTTTCCTTGCAAGCTTGATCTCCTTCGATGTAATCTTCAATTGCATCCCAAAGTTCTTTTGCAGTAGAACATTCCATGATCTGTCGACGCTGTGACGTACTCAAGGTACTTAAAAGTATGCTTTTTGCTTTCACATCCATTCCAACCAGTATTTTCTCTTCATCGGTCCATTCAGCTTTTGGTTTCTTGATTGATGGTATGTCTGCATTGGTTTCTGGATTCGGATTAGCTTTCATTGAGAAGTATGGTCCAATGGTAAAACAATCACCAAGTTGCTCGTCCATGGAGTAGAACTGAGTTAGAATGCTGTGCTTCCATACGTCAAAGTTATCTTCGTCGAACGCTGGAACGTGAGTGAAGTTAACCGTTGCCATAGTTTTCTGACTTGCCATTTTGAATCAGCACCCAAGCTGTTAAGCTTGAAAAACAGAATTTTTATAAAGGTGTTTGCTCTGATACCACTTGTTGGTCCCAAAGACACAACAAGGGTATGAGAAAGGAGGCTAGAGGGGGGGGGGGTGAATAGCCTACTTTGAAATTTCAACCCTTTTTCAAAATTCAACCAAGTGCTTACAATCTTGAGTTTTGCGGTCAAGTAATAAACCGTGCGGTCAAGGTGTAATATGCACAACGGAAGTTTTCGATAGAAATGAGGTAAGGTTGTTTTGATAAAAATCTCTAAGTATAGAAGCTCACTCACGGTCAAGAGGTTCCGGTCTAGTGAGATGCGGTCAGAGATTTGCGGTCAGATGGTTGAGAGATTGAAAGTTGTTGTCTTAGAAGTTTTGGCAAAAGATAAGTTAGTCAGATTTTAACTTAGGCAATATGGAGAACAAACAAACACAATTCACAACAGTTTTTAAATCTGAAAGATCAAACACTAAACGACAAACAAGATTAATATGAACAATGAAGAACAAGATGAACAATACTTGAAAGTAAATTTGCAGAAAGTAAAATGACACAAGTATTTGGAAAGGTTCGATCTGTTAAAAGATCTACGTCCTTTACCAAGATGGTCATTCTTGGATTTTGAATGGAGGAATATATTGATTCTTGAGTGTACATATTACAGAGATGAAGCTTTGAATCAACACCTACTTTCTATGAAGAATAAATCCTAGACTTAGACCAGTGTATCCCTTTTGATTCAATCTATGTGATTGATCAATTGGGGTGAGTGTGTGTAAGAATCAGAAGCTCTTTAAAATCTAAGTGATTGTAGAGCCTAATGAATCTTAAGTGTTACAAGGCTTGAGATGACTTGTTTGTTGCTGGAGATCTTTGAAGGTTTGAAGGTGCGTTCTTTGAAGATTCAAAGGATTCTGGAAATCTTGAGTATGATCTTCAATCACCAAGTATTTCAACAGTAATTTCTCTCTTTTTAAATCTCAGCTCGTTTCAATGAAGAACTTAAGGGCTATTTATAACCTTGAATGAGAAAATAACTGTTGGGAAATACTTGGGCTCCAAGTTGAAGGATAATGAGCTGTTGAATTCTGATTGGAGCTCATTCTGAGTTTGTCCCTTTTTGTAGATAAGAGGTGGTCCCACTTAGATGAATTCAAATTTAAATTACTTGGGATCCAAGTTCTGCAACGTTCCAAACTAACCATAGTTTGACCATGGTTAAGTTTGAACAAACTTGGGTTACTTGGACATCTTCATCATTTGCGGTCAATGCCTCACGGTCGAGGGGTCAAATGTGACCTGTCAAGATATGCCACAAAGCTCACGGTCACTGACTTCCGGTCAAGTGATTCACGGTCAAGTGGTCTTCCACGGTCAGGTGGTCTACCACAGTCAAGTGAATTCACTGTCAAGGTCTTGACCACTAAAATTCCAGACTTAAAAAAATTTCAGCCTATCAATCTAAAGCCTATACTATTAAGGTGGACTATTCTAAAAATGAAGTTTAACACTTCTTAAAATATATCCTAAAGTCCACGAAAGTTAAAATTAGGTTATGGGATCAATCAAATCTAGGTAAGAGGAGTGGTTTATAATAAGCATACCCAACATGGGTGAGAGACAGTGGGAGTGTGTGTTGGGGTAGTTTGGGATGGGTAGTGTGATTGAGGTAGTATGGGTAAGGATAAATTGCACCATTGAAAGGGTGTGAATGGGGCAGAGGGGTCGGAGGAATGAAGAAGAGTAGAGTAGGGAAAGGTGTCTTCTACAAATTTGACGTGCCTTGAGGTGTAGACACGATTGGTTTTGGGGTCGAGACAGTGAAAGGCACTTTGGGTAGGGGAGTAGCCAACAAAGATGCATGGGATAGAGCGAGGAGCTAGTTTGTGAGAAGTGAATGGTTGTAGCCATGGGTAGCATAGGCGCCCCAAACATCGAAGTTTGGTGTAGTTGGGTTGTTTTTGGAAGAGTTGAATGTAGGGAGATGAGTTGTTTAGAGTGGCGGTGGGAAGACGGTTAATAAGGTAAACCGCAATGGTGAAGGCAAAGGCCCACATGGTGAGGGGTAATTGAGCATGAGAGAGTAAAGCAAGACCGGTTTCAACAATATGACGGTGACGGCGTTCGGCATAGCCATTATGTTCAGGGGTGTGGGGTGGTGAGGTGAGGTGGGTGACACCGTTTTGAGAGAGGGAAGGTGTTAATTTAAGGTATTCTCCACCATTGTCGGAGAAAATTTGAATGATGGGACGATTGAAGAATTTCTCAACAAGTGCTTTAAAGCGATTAAAGATTGCAAATGTGTCAGATTTTTGTTTCATTGGGTAAAACCACGTATATTTTGTAAAGTGGTCAACAAAGATGACATAGTATTTGAACTTGTCATAAGAATAAACTGGAGAGGTCCATACATCAGAGAAAATGAGTTCAAGAGGAGCACCGGAAGTAAGAGATGAAATGGAAAACGGAAGCTTATGGCTTTTATTGATGTCACATGAATTACAACTTGAAAAAGAACTAGAAGAAATAGATAAATTAAATTGTTTATTCAGAAAGGAAATAATAGATGGGGCGGGATGGCCGAGACGGTGATGCCAAGTTTTGAGAGAGTTGGAGATGCTGAGATGAACACTAGGAACGAAGGGTTGCCAAAGGTAGATACCACGATCTTTGATGCCGTGGAAGATGACTTTATTTGTCGAGAGATCCTTAACAAGAAAAGAGGTAGGTAAGAATTCGATGGACACATTATTATCCAAACAAAACTGAGAGACAGAGATGATATTACGAGAGATAAGAGGTACATAAAGGACATTATTTAAAGACAGAGAACGAGAGGAGTAAGAGATGGAGAAAGAACCTATATCCGAAATGGGAATAGAGGAACCATCACCGATGATAATGTCATCACTACCATTGTAGGGAAGATGAAGTGAGAGGTTGTTGAGATCGTTGGTGATGTGGTTGTTTGCTCCACTATCAAGGAGCCAGGATGTCGGAGGAGGAGGATGAGAGGTTGTGGCAGTGTGAAGTTGGTGAGTGAAATTGGGACGGTTGCTGTGGGAGTTGGTATTTGGTGGTGGAAACACAACATTGGGGTAGGTACGCTGGAAGGAACGACACTGGGGGATGAGATGGCCCTGAATTCGCAATATTGGCACTTCCCTTTGAAGGATGTGGATGTGTTGGCAGCAGGATATTGGTTGGGCGGGTGGGAGAGAATAGGGGCAATGGTGTTGGGGAGATTAGGGGGCTTGTTATAGAAGGCACGGGTGGTGGCGACAAGGGCTGAAGCAGGGAGATGGGACGGTGAGGGATTTTGTTTTAGAGACAATTCATGATGAATGAGTTTCTCATGTAGGGCTTCAAAGGAAATGGGTGTGTCCCGGGCACGGACAGTGTCTATGACAGGTTTGTACGTCTTATAGTCGAGACCTTTTAGGGTTTTGGCAACAATGTCCTCGGTGTCCATGGGTTTGCCGAGAATGGCAAGTTTGTCGGTGCAACTTTTGATGGCATGCATGCATTCCGAGATGGTGAGATTGGCTTTAGAGAGGGAGTCAAGGTTATCTTTCACTTGAAGAATATGGCCACGGGATGGATTGGCGTAGGTTGTTTGGAGGATGTCCCAGATTTCCTTGGATATTTTGGTACGGAGAACAAGGGGGGCAATTGAGGTGTCAAGATTACCGAGGAGAGCACCATGGAGAAGGCGATCTTGACGGTTCCAGGTAATATGAGCTGGGTTGTCGGATTCTTTGTCATTGATGTTGATTTTGGGTGGGGGGAGGGGTGGCCGCCATCGATGAATTTTAGCAGATCGAGGCCAAAAAGAAGAGATTGGAGTTGTGAGGCCCATGGGAGATATGTGAGAGGGGTTAGTGTGATGCAGTTTGACAGATTGACAAGGATAAGAGGGGTGGAGGGATTGGTACTCTTTCAGATCTGATGAGTATGTGTGTTTGCATCTCTCTCTCTCTCAACTTTCTTCTTGTCCATGATTTCCCCATTTCACTGCCATCGCCATCCCCCTTTTCATCTTCTTCCTCCATGCTAGCTAGTGAAACATCCGTGGCTCCTCTCTTTCAGATTTGATGTGTAGATTTGTTTTGTTAGATATGTTTTTCGCTAGTTCAGATCTCTATTTTGCTGGTTCAGAAGTTTGTAGATCTGTGTGTATGCGTTTGTGTGTCCGCTTGTTAGTGAATACAGTATATATTATTGAACAAACCTCTGTATAATAAACAACAAGATTTTTGTATTACTGGATCTCATGTTGATAGACCATAGTAAAGTTAATAAAAAGTTTCTATCAGACCCTTGAACCTGTTGTATCCAGTTGTGTTCTGTTTGCAGCACAAGATTTTTGTATTGCTGGATCTCATGTTCATTTCCTTGGTTGACTGGCTGCGCAACAACATTTCCCTGCATTGTTGTTTGTTGTTACTTTATCTTTAATAATCTTTATTTGACTGAGTACTTGGGGAAAATGTGTAGTTGAAATGTTGTTTGTTATACAGGGTTTGTTCAATAAGAGGTGTGATTTGGAGAGAGTTCAAGCTTGTTGATTGGGAGTAACAAAGAAACCGAACAGCTATTTTTCTGGGTTAGATCTGCGGTGGTGGACATCTATGATAGGCGGGCAGTGTTCGGCGGTGATGGATTTATTTGGAAGAACTAATATTTGATATGTCATTTACTTTTAGAATGTAATTTTAATTGATGTATTTTGACATTTTTATTAATTGAATTGTTAACCATTGATGAATGTAATTTTACCCTTGCAATTGTAATTGTAATTTTTTTTCATGAAATTTGACATGTTACTTTTTATGTTAATTGATTTTTTTTTCTCCCAATATTATATTTTTTTATTAATTGATTTATTAACCATTATCATGAATATATATTATTATTTATTTATTAGTATTATTATTATTATTATGTAGTCGTTGCATCAGGTGTTTATTTAGTTTATTTGATTAGCGTTGCATTAGAAACGAACTGTTGCATTAGTTTACCAAACAGTTGCAAACTTGACCGTTGCATTACATGTAAATCTAATGCAACGACTTCGGAAAGGCGTTACATCAGATTACTATGTCGTTGCACTAGACCTAATGCAAGGCAAGAGAATGCAATGATCGTTTGGCGTTGCATTAGGTATAATGCAACATGAAATAACCCCTAATGCAACGAATTACAATGTTGCATTAGTTTAAAAATGTAGTAGTGACCTTTTATGTTGCATAATTCTTTGATGAGTGTGCCGTAAAAAGAAAAATGAATCTTGCTTTGATCCTGTTCCATCATAAACAAAACAATCTGAAAATATTAACATATTTACATCCATGTTATTGCCTCCAACAACACCGATGGGCTCTCCAAGTTCTTCGTCGTAGATTGGATCTTCATCATAAATTGGAGGTTTGTTCCAATCCACAACTTTTTCTTCACTTGTTGAATATGAAAATGGCCATGCGGGTTGTTCCAAAATATCATCATCATAAACTCGTTGAAATGTAAGGTTCAAACGATGTTGAAATCGATAAGAAGCCTCTTCTCTTGACACTCGGTCACAAGTGTAATTGAAAAGGGAAATCTTCTCACGATCTTTTGAAATCATCAACTTTGAATCATGACGCGATTCATCATGTTCCAAAGTCTCGTAGCGTGCAAGACGACGCTTGAGTTGTAACACTTGTCTCCTAAGATCTTCCACCATAACATCCCGGTCTTGATAATGTTGCGGAAGCATACCAACCTCAGCTCTGGAACCACTTTGATACCGGAAAAGTGGAGAAGTCATCGGAGGTAACACAAGTGAACAAACAAAGGGTTAACAAACTCAATATCTCAAGTGAACCACCTAAGAATATGAGCCAAATCACCACCCAAAGGAACCCAAACCTATGGGATAAGATAGAACAAGAAGAAATCCATCTTCTTAAACAAGTCACAAAGACTTAATATATTTTTATAACTCAACTCACTATCTCATTACAATTGCATGTTTTAGGGTACTTATAATATTCTTGGAACACCCCTCCAAGTTAGGATAAACTAGATATTAATTATTAGGATACAAGATAGCATAGAAACATGAAAAGCCAAAAGGCTTGGTCAAATTCGGATTACTATGTCCTTATGACTGTTGTTCACTAGAAAAATCATAATTTATTCTAGAAAAATCCAAATGAAGAACCGTAAAGTGCGTTAGAAACTAGACTCATATTTCTTTCCAACGATATATTCTTTATCTGCTGGAACTTTATAGATAATTACCAGATTACCCTTAAATCAGACCCAAAATTCTGGTCTCTTTATTATTTTGAAAGACATCATTCAAACCCATCTTTTTGACAGTATTTGTACCGTAAACCCGCTCCACCAATATTGAATAAGAAGAACATATTTCTGGGTTGTTTCTCGCGTCAATAAGGACATAGCAATCCGAATTTGATCAAGCCTTTTGGCTTTTCATGTTTCTATGCTATCTTGTATCCTAATAATTAATATCTAGTTTATCCTAACTTGGAGGGGTGTTTCCAAGAATATTATAAATACCATAAAACATGCAATTGTAATGAGATAGTGAGTTGAGTTATAAAAATATATCAAGTCTTTGTGACTTGTTTAAGAAGATGGATTTCTTCTTGTTCTATCTTATCCCATAGGTTTGAGTTCCTTTGGGTGGTGATTTTGGCTCATATTCTTAGGTGGATCCCTTGAAATATTGAGTTAGTTAACCCTTTGTTTGTTCAAATATCAAGTCTTTGTGACTTGTTTAAGAAGATGGATTTCTTCTTGTTCTATCTTATCCCATAGGTTTGGGTTCCTTTGGGTGGTGATTTTGGCTCATATTCTTAGGTGGATCCCTTGAGATATTGAGTTAGTTAACCGTTTGTTTGTTCACTTGTGTTACCTCCGATGACTTCTCCACTTTTCCGGCATCACTTATGATTGCTGTTCACTAGAAAAATCATAACTTATTTTAGAAAAATCCAAATGAAGAACCGTAAAGTGCGTTAGAAACTAGACTCGTATATCTTTCCAACGATATATTCTTCATCTGCTGGAACTTTATAGATAATTACCAGATTACCCTTTAATCAGACCCAAAATTCTGGTCTCTTTATTATTTTGAAAGGCATCATTCAAACCCATCTTTTTGACAATTTTTGTACCGCAAACCCGCTCCACCAATTTGACACCGGAAAATGCAGTGGTAAATAGATAAATCCACCACCGGAAGGATACAGGATTAAGCAACTCACCACCTTTTGAATCCACCAAAAGGATATAGAGTTGGAAAAAGTTCACCACTCTATGGAATCCACCAAAGAGATATACAACAATAAACAAGCACAAAGCTTATATTTATAAATCTTTAGTCAAAACTTAACAACTTTACATGACACTTTGTAGGGTATTTATAGTCACATGGAACATCCCTCCAAGATTAAGAATACTAAAAACACTTAATGGATAAGCCTAGCAATTATTATGCAAAGATAAGATAACATAGAAAACTTGGAGACTTGATAAGAATGAATACTTGACAAATTTTCGGATGTACTTGGCTTTCAGACTACCCTGAGGTTAAACAGCTATAACTCCCTTTAGAAAATTCCAAATTCCAATCCGAAAAGTGCTCCAGAAACTAGACTCAAAGATCTTTCTAATGATATTTTTCTTGTAATTTTTGGCTAAATATTTTGTGAGATGCACTCTGTAGAAATGGACAGATTCTGTTGAGAAGACTTGCAGAAAATTTCGTCCATCCAATCGCTCCAACGATTTATGAGAAAGCAATCAATAATAAGTTTCTTGATGTACCAAGAGAGTGAAATGCTTGAATGATCAACATCAAAAGGATCTTTGTAGCAATAGTCAAGTTTGAGATTTTCAATAGTATTATTTGACTGACACAATAAAAATTTATTGAAAATATTTGGACTTTCAATAAAAGAAGATGAGAAAGATTCACAAATTTGACACTGTTCCACACATTTATAAACATGGTTGGGAACCATTTTTGAATTGATGAAACGAAAATTCTATTATACTTGGAGGATAATAATCATAGATTGGTGGTTTAGACCAATCAACAATGGGCAATGGAGTAATTGAATTGGTGAAAGGCCAAGCCAACTCAAACATGGTGAATCGAGAAAAAATATTTCTTTTTTTTTAATAATGAAATGAAATAGAAAAAAAAAAAAGAATTGATGAAGGAGAAAGAGAAATGAAAAAGAATAATGGATAAAAGGATGCCTAAACTCAAACAAGAATATTTCTGGAATCGAAATCAGCTCTGATACCAATTTGACACTGGAAAATGTAGCGGAAAATAGATAAATCCACTACCTAAAGGAATCCACCAGAAGGATACATGATTAAGCAACTCACCACCTTTGGAATCCACCAAAATGATATAGAGTTGGAAAAAGTTCACCACTCTATGGAAACCACCAAAGAGATATAGAACAATAAACAAGCACAAAGCTTATATTTATAAATCTTTAATCAAAACTTCACAACTTTACATGACACATTGTAGGGTATTTATAGTCACTTGGAACATCCCTCCAAGCTTAAGAATACTAAAAACACTTAATGGATAAGCCTAGCAATTATTATGCAAGATAACATAGAAAACTTAAGAGACTTGATAAGAATGAATACTTGACCAATATTCGGATGTACTTGGCTTTCAGACTACCCTGAGGTCAAACAGCCATAACTCCCTTTAGAAAATTCCAAATTCCAATCCAAACAGTGCTACAGAAACTAGACTCAAATATCTTTCTAATGATATTTTTCTTGTACTTTTTGGCTAAATCGTTTGTGAGATACACTCTGTAGAAATGGACAGATTCTGTTGAGAATGTCAAATACCAATCGCTTAGTTCCGGCGTCACATACAATATTAAAATGCTGTATAGCTTAATCATTTAACATTTGTTCTTTGAGAAGATGGTATTATATGAGCAAATGTTAGATTATGAGATACTCACTTGGGAACACCATACAATATTAAAATACCAGTGGAACTACCACCTCCTCCGAGTTGTATTCGTCGCCGCCTTGTTACGACTTTAATATGTTTCCTAATAACTAAACACTCTGTTATCTGTGAATAAATTGGACGCGGTAATCAACACTTATTATTGCATCAAAGCATGCAATTAATAACCTATACTCCCTCCATCCCGGTAAAAGCTTCACATTTTATCCAAAAGGGTGTCCCATTAAAAGCATCACATTTCCTAAAATAGTTATAAATAGAGGCTCACTTGTCAACCTCACTCAATTTTTCCTCACACATACCTAAATTGTGGTCTCCACTTGTCATACCCACTAACTTTTTCTCCTCACATTTAAATTATGGGTCTCACTTGTCATACCGACCCACTTCTTTCCTCTCACAACCCATTTACCACTCATCACTTTTCTTAATTCTTGTGCCACTCCCAAAATGGTGAAGCTTCCACCGGGACGGAGGGAGCATTTGTGATTATTAGTGTTGAATACTACTAGTTGATAGGATTAGTCCATGGGTGCCTAGTTATACATTATTTGAATATGAAAAGTCCTACGTCGTGTATTGGGATGCATGAAAGCTATGCGCACAACAATATATATATATATATTCAAGGAAATAAGTCAACATTAAGGTATATGAAAACTCTTACGCTTTTAATATTCTTATCATGTCCGCTGTACAAGGAAAGGAAAACTGTATTTGTGAGATCAGTATCTTTGATAACCTACAATATATACATGTATATATATATAAAAAAATATATTAAATTAAAGCATGATCGTATATATTAGATTAAAACATGGAATAAAATGTCCTCGGTAATGAAGGGTGTGTCTAAATCCTGGAAGCTAGTAGAAACGCGTAAGAGAAAAACAAATGATTGACCTACAATTAGAAACTACCTTTTTAATCGCATAATGTTGACAAACAGTATCCAGCATCTGAATTCGATCTACAAATAAAACCTCTATGTTTGGGAGAACCTCTAATTGTAGTCACTCATAAAATTTATGGACTTCTTGAATTAGCGTTTCAATTTTTGAGATATCCAAAACAGCAGAGGTAAGGCATTTCAATCACTGTCGTCGTCGGCTATCGTCATTATATGTGAACGCTTCTTCTACTACCATATCCTAATGATACACACAAATAAACTAATTCCCATGATGCTAAAGAATAGATTCTAAATAAGCTAATCATATATGTATGTCCAAAAAATAAGGGGTATCGCTAAAAGTGATTAACTCTATAAGAGTAATCTTATGAAGATGACCCGAATCAAATAAATCAACATTCATAATAAATTTGACTTGTCAAGACAAAATTTATACATCATGTGGACATAATAATTTTTAGGGTTAAGAAGATAAACAAAAAAAATCAAATGTTAATTCAATATATATATATATATATATATATATAGGGTCGCGCTCCTGTGAGAACCATTTTATATGAGAACCGTGAGAACCAATCATAACCATTTGATTAGAAAACAAAAAATCAAGCGTCCAGATGTTAGATACATTGGATACACTTGGATACATTAGTTAATTTTCAAAAAACAATTGGATACATTAGTTTTTAACATAGTGTATCCAAGTGCAACACTTAGATACAATACTTATTAACCTATTGTATCCAAGTGTAATATCGAATTTTTTGTAATGTATCTAAGTGTATCAATTGTATCTAACATATGGACCCTTGATTTTTTTTCTAATCTAATGGTTATTGTTAGTACCTCACTATGTTTAACTCACAATTAATCATAGTAAATATGTTTTGATAAATAAATAATCAAACCCAATTGATTATATGATGTATACAAAAGACCTGAGCACACGCAGCCCTTCACAAAGCCCAACAGCTAAGCTGCCCTGTTTCCACTCAAGCCAACAGTCTAGTTATTACATGATCTACCTATCATGTATACATCCAACAAACTGAAGAAATACCTATTACAAACTCCCTCTACCTTAAATGAATTATCAAGATGATATATACAAACAAGCTTCAACAGCTAAAGGACCTACAAGCCCAACAGCTAAGCTCCCCTGTTTCAACAGCTAAGACTGTTCAACAGCTATCTCCACGTCATCAGATACTTGAAGAATGATTATTCCAATATTACCAGTCATTGGAATAACTCATATTGAAGCTTGTTCAAGTGTGAATACACCTTCTCTAAACCTTGACAACCTGTATACAAAGGAACAACAAACTTTCAGTCACAGTCAAAGGGAACCATTACTTCTCTGTACTTTTGTTCCCCAAACGGCTACTACTGTACCCCTGTCCCCCAACGGCTTTATATCCTCCCTTATATAAAGGAGTATACTGTCATGTTGTCAAGTGACCCTTTTCAGACCCTCTACACCATTTTTACACTCTTACAATCCTTTGGAGATCTACTGCATTCTCACTCTGTAGTCTTAAATATTTGCATAGACCCCTGCAAATATTGTGCCATTTTGCACCCAGTTACAACCCTCTCCCAGCCAGCTTAAAGCCAAGCTTTTGTAAACACACTTGTGATTATTTTTCTTTTTCTTTTTCTCGCTTTGAAAGAAGCAACCTTAATTGAAGTGTCAATTAAGTAGAGGGGCTTCAATGGAACTTGCCTTATCAATTCTTGTAACTCTCATTGAAGAGAATATTATAGTGGATTGATCTCACTATTTCAACAGTGGGGGTGGATGCAAGAGAAGGGTTTTGCCTCTGAACCACTTTAAAATACTGTGTACACTCTTGTCTCTACACTAACACTAACATACACCTTGTCCTTTCATTATTCATTCATTTATATTCCACTGCACATTTCTTTTATCTATTTATTTCTCAACAGCTAACCTCAAACAGTTAGCTGTCCAAGTTTTAATTAATTTGTTCATTTAGTTAAACAGGCCTTTCAATTGGTATCAGAGCTTGGATTCACCACACAGAGTCTAACAACTTGTGAAAGATCCATTCAACCCACCATGCCTCAACCAAGAAGAAACAATGAAAAGGACATTCCACACATTGATGATTGTGGATCTTTTGAGATTTACTCCTCAAAAATTAAAATCTATCTAGATGCTAATAGCATATGGAGCTGGTATGTCTTAGAAAATTAAGTTGAACCTCCCACTCAAGCTTAAGTTAATAGAGGAGGTAGCAAACTCAAATCTCCTGAAAACTGGACTGATGCTCAAAGACAACTTATGACTGCAAACTTAAAAGTAAAAAATATTCTGCAAAAAAGTGTCAATGACTCCCTAGCTCAAGAAATAGCCAAAGTACCAAGTACTAAAGCAGCATGGGAATTAATTAACACCAAGTTCACTAAACACACCAGTGTTAGAACCCAGAATCTATATAACTTATTAAGACAGTTAGACAACTTCAAATTCTACCCTAGAGAGAAAGTGAGTGCTGCAAGACCAAGATTTGAAGATCTTGTAAGAGCCATTTCAGACAATGGCAAAACCTTTGAACAATCTGACCTATGCTTAAAGATCTACTCTAATATTCCTCAAGCATATGAGAAAGTAGCCCTTCCCATTAGAGAAGGAGCTGAATGGAGTAGTATGACCATAGAACAATACTTTGGTAAACTTGAAGCATATGAACTAGAAGGAATGATCAAAATTCAACCAGCATCCACCATATCTCAAACCCTTGCCCTTGTTGCTCAAGAGCAAACCCAGAAGCAGTTTTCCCAACAGGATATTGACACCCTTGTAATTAATGCCCTACAAAAACTGAACATAACTCATAAACAAGAATCAAAACCAATTTCTCAAGAAGACATTCCAAGTCTTTTCTCCATGGCTGTCAGAAATGCCATGAAACATCAAAAGAAAGCTTTTGACAGAAGATACAGTCCATCACCATCCAACCCAACTCAAGAAGTTGTTAAAAAGAGCATTGAGTGTTACAACTGTGGTAAACCAGATCACTATGCTGCTGATTGCAAAGAACCTAAAAAACCAAGAGAACACTAAAAAAGAATGAACTATTCTAATGAAGTCATTCATAGTTCTAGGTACAACTGCTATAATTGTGTCAAGGCTAAGAATGACAAAAATAAATAACAAGGCATGCTTGCTGACTCTTCTAGGTTTAGTGATGAAGAATTTGATTCATCAGACTCAGATAGTGAAGAAGAAGATGCATTATTGTGTTTGGTTGCACAGGAATGTGATGACTCAGATAATGAAGAGGACCTAGAAGCCTTAGCTGCTGCTGAAGAACTTAAAGAGGTACATAATTTTAACTCTCTTAATATAAAAGGTTTTAAAAATTTAGTTTGCACCTTTTTGAATCCAAAAAGAAACAAGACTCTAGCTTTCCTGCCCTCATCACAGAAAACCTTGAGCAATCAAAAACCATTAAAAATCTTAAATCCCTAAACACTAGCCTTGAAACCACCAAAAAGGATCTAGAGGACAAATGTCAGAAACTTGAAAATGATATACTTAGCTCAACAGCTAAGACTGATTGTTCTGAGTCCCAAAAGGATAATGAACAGGAAATGAGTACTTTGAAGGAAGAAAACAATGCCTTAAAAAGCAAAATTAATTCCTGGAACAAGTCAAGCAATGCCTTATCCATGTATCACTATCAAAGACATCCTGGGGACAAATCTGTAATAGGAGCTGAAAATCACACACTCAAAACCTACACTCCACCTACTGGTGATAGAGCTGTTGAGACTATGATTCTACAAAGTCTCAAGCTTCCACTAGTACTGATGATATTCAATCTCAGAAAAGGAAGAAAGAGCATAAGCTTAGAAAGCCTAGACAAGCCAGACAGCCAAAACAAGCTGAACAGCCAAGACAAGCTGAACAACCAAGGCAAACTGGACAGCCAAGACAAGCTAGACAACAAAAGCACTCTAGGCAACCTAGACAAAACAGGCAATATTCCAATGGGAAAAGCCATGCTTATCAGTCCCAAAATTCCTCTCTTAGATCATCATATCACTCACAAAACCCCAGACAGCAATCTCACTTTCATCAACCAAACTACAGAAATCAAAGCCCATACAATATTGGACACCTTTATAACTCCCCTCAGCCCTTCACATTGACACCCTACATGATGCAAATCATGTCCTACTATAACACCCTTAACCAGTTCTTCAAAAGAAGATCTGGTGGCAAGGCTAGGGTACCAAAGAAATTCTAATCATTTGGACCCAAAAAGAATAAAGGGTACCATAATTTCTAATTTTGTTTTGTAGGAATCCAATAAAGGAATCTGGTATTTAGATAGTGGATGTAGCAGACACATGACCTACAACAAGGAATGGCTTCAATAGCTAACACCAAAGAATGGTCCCAATATTACTTTTGGTGATAATTCTCAAGCAAGAGTCAAAGGATCAGGTAACCTAGTGACCAAGGAGATCATATTTACAGATGTATCTTATGTTGAAGGCCTTAAGCACAATTTGATTAGCATAACTCAAATTTGTGATAAATTTTATCATGTTATCTGCACCAAGGACCAATGCCAGGTCAAAGATAAGAACAACAAGGTTATTCTAACAGGAGTTATAAAGAAGAACCTCTACTGCCTCCACCTTGAAGTTGTCCAATCCTCCTCTGCACATTGCCTCTTGTCCTACAGCCAATCTGATATGTCTTGGCTGTGGCATAAAACACTTGCCCACCTAAACCTCAAAACCATTTCTAAATTATCCATCTTTAATCTTGTCAAAGGTCTTCCCAAAATACCTTTCAAGAAAGATAAGTTATGCAGAGCCTGTCAGTGTGGAAAACAAAAGAAGACATCCTTTTCTGCTAAAACCAGACTGGACACAACCAAGCCTCTTGATCTCCTTCATATGGACTTATTTTCTCGCATTAGAACCATATCTTTAGGTGGAAAGAGATACTCCCTTGTAGTTGTTGATGACTTCACAAGATTCACTTGGATCATTCTTCTTGAATCCAAAAGTGATACTATTCATAATCCCACTCAGTTGTTCAGCAAAGTTTAGAACTTTAAAGGCTTGTCTATCAAAAGGATAAGATCTGATCATGGAACTGAATTTGAGAACACTGGAGTTGACATCTATTGCAATAAAAAAGGAATAGATCACAACTTTTCAGCCCCAAGAACTCCTCAACAGAATGGAGTTGCTGAAAGAAAGAACAGAACCATATGTGAAGCAGCAAGAGAAATGTTGTCAGAACATAATCTCCCTAAGTACTTTTGGGGTGAAGCTGTGACTACTGCTGTGTATGTACAGAACAAAACACTCATTAACAAGTATCATATGAAAACCCCATATAAGTTTTGGAATGGAAAGATTCCAACCATATCCTACTTTCATGGATTTGGAGCAAATGCTACATTCACAACAATGGGAAAAACAACCTTGATAAGTTTGATTCCAAAAGTGATGAAGGAATCTTTCTTGGTTACTCCAACTTTAGCAAATCCTACAGAGTTTACAACAAGAGAAGACTAGTTGTAGAAAAATCAATTCATGTTGACTTTGATGAAAACAATGATCAAAGCAACACTGACTTGTGTGATTTTGATAAAAGTATTGGAAATTCTGACAATCTTCGAGAACCATCTCCAACAATCAATAATCCCTCTCCATCAAATGAAAACAACACCATTCTTCCCTATGTTCTGCCCAAGGATACTCCCAACAGCTTTCCTCTTCCCAACAGCTTACCCCTTCCCAACAGCTTTCCTTTTCTCAACAGTTAAGATGAAACTGTTAGCTGTCAAATACTCCCTTCTCAAATATCCACTCCAATCCCCATTGTCAATGATGAGAACCTTGTCATTACCATTCCTATCCAAAGAGAAACCATTCCTGAAGGCATTCCTCACTATGATATCTTCATGAGTGCCTTCATTTCTCAAATGGAACCCAAGAAGATCCATGAAGCCCTTCAAGATGCAGACTGGATAGAGGCTATAGAAGAAGAACTTGAACAGTTTGAAAGGAATAAAGTATGGAAACTTGTTACAAAACCCAGAAATCAAACTGTCATAGGCACCAGATGGGTATTTAGAAATAAAATGAGTGAAGATGGTACTGTAGTGAGAAACAAAGAAAGACTTGTTACTCAGCGATACAGACAAGAAGAAGGAATAGACTATGATGAAACTTTTTCCCCTGTAGGAAGACTTGAAGCCATAAGACTATTCCTAGCCTTTGCATCTTTCAAGAAGATGAAAGTATTCCAAATGGATGTCAAGAGTGCATTCCTGAATGGAGTACTTAATGAACACGTGTTTGTTGCTCAACCTCCTGGATCTGAATACCCCAAGTTCCCAGACCATGTATACAAGTTGGACAAAGCCTTGTATGGCCTGAAACAAGCTCCTAGATCTTGGTATGACACTTTGTCTAAATTCCTTCTCAATAAAGGATTTACTAAAGGTCATATTGACAACACTCTGTTCATCAAAAAGTATGGAGATGACACCTTACTCATTAAGGTCTATGTTGATGACATTATTTTTGGATCATCAAATAAGGACCTTTGCAAAGAATTTGGGGATCATATGAAAAAACAGTTTGAAATGAGTATGATTGGAGAACTCACCTACTTTCTAGGTCTTCAAGTCAAACAAATGAATGATGGAATCTTCATTAACCAAGCCAAGTACACCAGAGACATGATAAAGAAGTTTGATATGCAGAATGCCTCAACATCTAAGACACCTCTGTCTACCACAACAAAACTTCATGCTAACACTGATGGTCAAAGTATTGATCAAACAATTTACAGAAGCTATATAGGATCTCTCCTATATGTAACTGCCTCAAAACCTGACATTATGTTCAGTGTATGTCTCTGTGCAAGATATCAAGCCAATCCCAAAGAATCTCATCTTGCTGCTGTTAAGTGAATCTTGAGATATCTAAAAGGAACTCCTGATTATGGCTTATGGTATCCTAATGAATCACCATTCTCACTAATAGGCTTTACTGACTCAGACTATGTTGGATGCAATCTAGACAAAAAGTCAACAAGTGGTAGATGTCAATTTATTGGATCAAGAATTATGTCCTGGTCTAGCAAAAAGCAAACCTCTGTAGCAACCTCAACAGCTGAGGTTGAATATGTTGCAGCTGGTCTCTGTTGTTCCTAAATATTGTACTTAAAAAGTCAACTACAAGACTTTGGTATGAATGTCACTAATATTGCTATATTTTGTGACAATTAAAGTACAATATCTATGACTGATCCTGTTCAACACTCTAAAAAAACACATTGAAGTCAGACACCACTTCATTAGAGACCATGTTGAAAAAGGGAATATCAACTTAGCCAAAGTTGGAACTGAGGATAATGTCTCTGACATACTAACTAAAGCTATGGATGAAAAAAGGTTTGAACTTTTGAGAGAAATGTTAAGAATGATTAACTTGCCTAAGTAAAAAGGATTAACTGAAATTTTATTTCATAAACTTTAAACTAGTACAAAGAGCATGGTTAGCTGTTTACATTATTTCAACAGCTAACGTAAACAGATCTCTATTCAAGGAAAACCATATGATGGCCTCTTTACATCATATGGTTTGAATCTTTTCCTTAACCTATCTACTCCTGTGGAACTTGGTAGACCTACCCCCTTCCCCCTCAAAATTTCTCTCCAAAACAAAAATTTCAAAAACTTTCCCCAAACAGCTAAATAACTATCTTAGCTGTTCAAAAACATCTTCCCTCTTACAAGATCTGTTTCCAAAAAAACTCTAGACCCCTTATCCTGCATGTCTCCTCCCTCATATGCTCTAGCTGGTGTGGACTGACCTGCCTCTAGATATCTTTCCAACCATACTGGATGCCTCTCTATAACAGGATAAATGAAAGAAACTGAATGCTGAAGAGGTGGACCCATGGTTCTTGGCCACCACTCCTCCACAGCATCATAGGGTGGGAAATCATCCAAGGGAGACACAAAGCTAAAGGTTCCTGAGGTTTGCATGCTCTCAGCATCTATCATTGCCATGTGGGAAGAAGGACCTCCATTTTATCCTCTTCCTTGACTTGAACATGACTACAACACCTCAAATACTGCCTAAACAGTTGAGTATGAGTAGTTGTTGGAGACTGCTGGACCCCATGGAAATTGTCACCCCCTCTTCCAGCACAGCCATGCTGATGGACAAAGAATCCCTTGTCACTGGGGCATAAACACTTGGCTGTTCAGCAACAGGAACTTTCTTGGCCTGAACAGCTAAGCTATCCTCTTGACTCATCAGCTCCCTCAATGTAAAGGGCCTCTACACTTGATTTACCTCAACAGCTTTCCTTCCTTTGTCCTTCTCATGGATTTTAAACCTCCCTTCATCATTAAGTCCCCAAGGGAATGGACCCTTTGGAATTCAGTGTGTGCAGCATTTGCTTTGCTGCTCTCTCTTACCCCTACTCTCGTATTCTGACCAAACAACTTTATACTACCCTTCACCTCTACCTGTTTCTCTTTACCCTTTCCCTCAAATATTCTAAGTTGAGCCAATCTCTCCTTTTCAAACCTTTCTATTGCCTCCTTTTCACACTCCCAATCTCTTTTTCTCTTCTCTCTCTCTCTCTTTCACCTCTCTATACTTCAAAGAGTGATCTAAAGGAAGCTATTCAACTTCCTCATATATCTGATGATCACTCTGTATGGTATATGACCTATACACCCTTTCAAATCTCTCTCTATCTGTCTCCTCACCAGTTGGAACTGTAAATATTAATGTCTTAACAGTTTGAGCCATCTTTTTGGGATTAAACTTAGAAGAAAGTCTCCCCATTTTCTTTGAAAATAAACTAAGTATCTAGTCTACTGCTAAGACCAAAGAGAAAACTTAGTGTGGATTAAACAGCTAAGTGCATATGCCTTTTATACACAAGAAATTTGTGTTGGTCCTTAATAGGGTATGACTATAGACTTAGCTGTTGAGCAAAATTTATGTCCAAAATATCGACTGACTTGACCACCAAATCTGTACTATTGGTACAAAAGTGTGGCAATTCTGAGAAGTGATGGTCAAAATTAATTTTGTAGTGTGTTATGTTATATTTAGCACCTTACTTCCCTTAAATAGCCGCCCACTATTTCTGGAAATAAATGATATACCATTTAATTCTATTCTATTTACTGCTCACTCAAACAGTAAAAGAGGATAACTGTCATATCACCTTAACGGCTACCTTTAAATTCCCACGTCACCTTTCTTTCCCAAAATATAACCGTTGTCCCTACCTTCTTCACCACGATCCTTCTATTATTCCTCACCATTTATAAGAAATCCACAGTAAATCCCCTTTGAAAATTCTCAATTTATCGAACACTCTGTTTTTCAAACCCTAATCCTCTGTTTCTTTTTCGCCCATTTACTTAAAAACAATGGCTCTCCCCGAAGAATCTCATGGATACTACATCGAAAATGCTTTCTTTAAAGGTGAAGTAGGGTCCTATGTCAAAGAGATACTAGAAAACAATGGTCTTCTCAACATGTTAACTGCTCAGAATCCAATTCTTGAGAATGCATGTTCTGAGGTATATCGTATTGGAACTAGGATAAAAGATAGTTCAATTCGATGTGTGTTCCAAAATGTCACCATGATTATCAAACCTGAGGATGTACATACAACCTATGACATCTCAAATCACAGAATCCTTCTAACCAACATTTGGAGCAAAGACTTGGATTCTACATTCAGTATTCTCTACAAGCAATTCACTAATTAAGAAGACATTGATTATGATTCTGTAAAGAACAAATCAATCTTGAAGAAGAACTTGGCCATCAACAATTCAGCCCTCAGTGATGTGGTTATCAAAGGAATGTGTGGAAAACAATCCTCTTTGGACCAGCTGAGCTCTTCAGAATGGAAGATTGCCCTTGGTTTGATTAGAAGGAAAGTGAATTGGTGCACAGTGATGCTTGAAAATTTCAATCTTGCCACTTCCCCATCTCTCCACAAACCTTATGTGAGATCCATAAGCCAAATTTGTTCAGATTCATGAGTGGGATTCTAGCAAAGAAGCTCAAAGACCTCCCAGCCATTCTCAACACTAGGTGGCTTGAACTAGTTCCCCTCAGTTCTTCCAAGGAATTTGACAAAAAGACCATCCCTTTAAAAGGTTCTAAAGAGGGAATAGCTAAGTCCTCCAAGGCCAAACCTTCAACAGCTAAGGCATCCAAAAGGGTCCCAACAACTAAGCCTGGACCTGATGAAGCTCCAGCCACAAGAATGGCCACTAGAGGAACATCCAAAACCATTCCAAAAAGAAAATCCATTGCTGTAAAAGGCAAAGGAAAGAAGAACAAGAATGATGAACCACCCTCATCCTCCACCTCCTCCACTTCCAGTGAGTCAACTAAATCCTCCTCCCAAACTTCTTCATTACCTGTTGATAGTAATGAACAAACCACAGTAAGTGGGGAAAGGATTAAAGCTGCTGATAGCAAGGCCAGTCAGATTTATATTGATGATGAAGCCACAGCTAGTGAAGGAGAATCTGAGGTTCAGAAGACAAGCAACTCCAGTTCTGTAATGGAGATTGATGAAGAAGAATTTGGAGTCCAGTTGTCTCTACAACAACAGATTAAGGAAATCAGAAAAGCCAAGCATGGTACAGGAACACCTGAGCCAATTATGCCATCAGCCAAGCTAGTTGTCCCAATAGCTGAGACTGACTCCTCAACAGCTAACGGTATTCCAAGCAATATGGAAAAGGTAACCTCCTCATATTCTTCTGCTGATCACTTTGTGGTTAAAAGAAGGCTTGTTAGATCACCTTCCCCCAATCCCAAAAGATTCAGGCACTCATCCCCTTCTTCTCCCAAAAACACTTCCAGTTCTGAACATGCCTCTGCAATTCAAGGGATTCTTCATTTGCAATCTAAAACCCTCTCTCCTGTTAAACCCTTAAGGGGGAACTCACCTATACCAGACAACCCTGTCAGGTCAAGGGGGAACTCTCCAGCTCATAACATCTCCCCAATAGCTGAGACTCCATCTCTCTCTGTATCTCCCCCTTCACCTCAAACTCATATTCCTCCCCTTCCTAGATCTCATGTTCACTCTTCTGTCCCTCCAATTCTTAACCTAACTCTCATTGAGGTTATCAAAGACAAGTCTATTTCCAATTTGTCTGATGAGGATACATCAACTCTCTTTGAACAGCTCTCTACTGAATTTTCTTTAGATGAGGCCCTCAAGGCATTTGACTTCATGAGAATTAGAGAAGCTAAGAAATCCCAAGGTTAAGGTGGATCCTTTACTCCCCAGCCTGCCTCAACAGCTATCCCACCTTCTAAATCTACTCCCCTGTCTCAAATTGACCTTGACACTTCCATGCCAACTCCTAGCTTCTGGGCCTTAGACTGTGACATTGATTTTTCAGTCACGGCTATCCTTGAGGCACACAAAAAGTTTGGTTCCATTTCTCCCCTTCCTCCTCTTCTCAATCCTCATAATCTTTCCAACCCTTGGGATATGACAAGAACCCATATGAGCATTCATGCTAGGAATATTGGGGGTCAGTTGTTCTATGCTTATGAAGAATGGAAAAGGTTTAGGATCTCCATCCAATATTGCTTCATTTTCAATGCCCCTAAACTGCCCAATCCTATCACTCTCTCAAATCTTCCTGAATGGGAATTGTTCTTTTGTCATCTTGTCTCTAAATCTCTTAAATAATATCTCTATGTCCCTTCTTCACTTATGTATGCTCTATGTATCCAATATGCACAATCTGTATTCTGGACTCTTATGTCAAAAAAGAGCTGCATTATAGGGATTATTGTCAAGCACCTCTTTCCCATCTCTAATGTTTATCCTTAACAGCTTTCTCCACCTCCTCATGCCTTCCACAAAAATTCAAGATCAAAGCTTGATAATCTACCCTCAAACTTTGATCCTTTCAAATTCACTCCTCAATATCACCTCACTTATACTGACTTCAACCAATTTTCAGCCACCCTCATAAGACAACTCAAATCCTCTTTTCTCAAAAAGCTTGACAACATTTCTGAATTCATAATTCAAAGAGATGATAATCCCATTCCTCCATCTCCTGAATAGCCAACCCCAACAGTTTTCCCTCCCCATCCTCCAAGCAGCCATCCCCTGCTACCAAGGCTATCACATGCATCAATCTACTCCTACTTCCAAGCTCCTCCTGCTAGTAAGCCTTCCAAGATCACCAAGAAGAGACCTGCATCTCTTTACAAGGAATACTCAATGGGGGTTTCACCTTCTGATGAGACAATGACTCCTCAGCAACTACAAGCTTGGATTGGTCCAAGGCTTCTCTACAATCAACCAATCCTCACTAAAGATCAGTTGACAGCCAACAAGATCAACACTTCCAGTATAATTACATGATGGGTCTTGACTGGAACAATGAGTGGTTCTACAAAAGGAATGAGCCAGTGAGAAGAGCTTCCCTTCTACAAGAAAAGAAAGCTGTGGAGAAAAGTCAGAATGCCTAGTATAGGTTCTTTGGTTTGTTTTCTTAGTTTTGAATAGCTGTTAGGAACAATTGTTTTTCAATTATTTCCTTTAGTACATTTCAGTTTGTATTAACAGTTTGTTTGCCAAGAAATATTATCAAGAAGAATTTCTCTTCATTGGTTCTCTATTCCCTTAGCAATTATACTTGCAGGTACATAATCAAAGCCTTTATTTATTTACCAAAAATGGGGAAATTGTTAGTACCTCACTATGTTTAACTCATAATTAATCATAGTAAATATGTTTTCATAAATAAATAATCAAACCCAATTGATTATATGATGTATACAAAAGACCTGAGCACAGGCAGCCCTTCACAAACCCCAACAGCTAAGCTGCCCTGTTTCCACTCAAGCCAACAGTCTAGTTATTACATGATATACCCATCATGTATACATCCAACAAACTGAAGAAATACCTATTAAAAACTCCCTCTACCTTAAATGAATTATCAAGATGATATATACAAACAAGCTTCAACAGCTAAAGGCCCTACAAGCCCAACAGCTAAGCTCCCCTATTTCAACAGCTAAGACTGTTCTTCTTCAACAGCTATCTCCACGTCATCAGATCCTTGAAGAATGATTATTCCAATATTACCAGTCATTGGAATAACTCATATTGAAGCTTGTTCAAGTGTGAATACACCTTCTCTAAACATTGACAACCTGTATACAGAGGAACAACAAACTTTCAGTCAAAGGGAACCTTTACTTCTCTGTACTTTTGTTCCCCAAATGGCTACTACTGTACCCCTGTCCCCCAACAGCTCTATCTCCTCCCTTATATAAAGGAGTATACTGGCATGTTGTCAAGTGACCCTTTTCAGACCCTCTACACCATTTTTACACTCTTACAATCCTTTGGAGCTCTACTGCATTCTCACTCTGCAGTCTTAAATATTTGCATAGACCCCTGCAAATATTATGCCATTTTGCACCCAGTTACAACCCTCTCCCAGCCAGCTTAAAGCCAAGCTTTTTGTAAACACACTTTTGATTATTTTTCTTTTTCTTTTTCTCGCTTTGAAAGAAGCAACCTTAATTGAAGTGTCAATTAAGTAGAGGGGGTTTAAAGGAACTTGCCTTATCAATTCTTGTAACTCTTATTGAAGAGAATATTATAGTGGATTGATCTCACTGTTTCAACAGTGGGGGTGGATGTAAGAGAAGGGTTTTGCCTCTGAACCAATTTAAAATACTGTGTTACACTCTTGTCTCTACACTAACACACACATACACCTTGTCTTTTCATTTATTCATTCATTTATATTCCGCTGCAAATTTCTTTTATCTATTTATTTCTCAACAGCTAACCTCAAACAGTTAACTGTCCAAGTTTTAATTAATCTGTTCATTTAGTTAAACAGGGCCTTTCAGTTATGATTGGTTCTCACGGTTCTCACGATATTTAGGTTCTCATATGAGCACCTATATATATATATAGGTAGGTGCTCAAATGAGAACCTAAATATCGTGAGAACCAACCATAACCATTAGATTAGAAAAAAAATCAAGGGTCCATATGTTAGATACAATTGATACACTTAGATACATTACAAAAGATTCGAGATTACACTTAGATACAATAGGTTAATAAGTATTGTATCTAAGTGTTGCACTTGGATACACTATGTTAAAAACTAATGTATCCAATTGTTTTTCGAAAATTAACTAATGTATTCTAGTGTATCCAATGTATCTAACATCTGGACCCTTGATTTTTTTTTCTAATCTAATGGTTATGATTGGTTCTCACGGTTCTCATATAAAATGGTTCTCACATGAACGCGACCCTATATATATATATATATATATATATATATATATATATATATATATATATATATATATATATATATATATATATATATATATATTTACTTGTGTTTGCTTATTTCGCTTTTCGCCATCAAGTTTCGTTTATTGCTCTAACAAAAAGTTATAGAAACACCTATATAAATAGTTACAAAAGAAGTACTCAAACCATATTCTACCACTAAGATGGACGTCTTCAATTTTTCGTAAGTTGAAACTGTTGAATAACAACTTCATTTCTTAAGGTATCAAATATTTTCTTCTCTATATATGTTGCCATGCAATATTCATCAAATAATTCTCCATTTTATTTCCAAGATCGCTCTTCAGAAGCTTAATCGCAGAAAAAACTCTTCCAACAGTTGCACTTCCAACAGGTATAGTTAATGCCAACTCTACTAATAGTTAAACCAATGAATAAACTCCATGTTTCTTGACCTCAACCAATTTTTTAGCAAGTTCTCCAATCCCTTTCAAAGCAGAAAAGTTTTCACTAAGGCAAACATCATAAATATAGTTCTCAAGTTGGTCTTCAAGCACTATTATGTCCATCTCTAAGAAATCAGTCGGATAATATTTTGCAAATTGAATCAACATTGCTTTGCTAAATGCGGAGAATGAGTTTGTCGGATCAAGAGAAGCCATATTTAGCAGCGATTTTTTTTTTATTTATTATCAAAGCGACTGTTTAGCTCTTGAAGTTGTGAGTCTACCACACTATAAAACTAGTTTGTGACCCGTCGATACTCGACGGACATATTAAATTAGTTAAACAAAATTTATAATTGAGATTTCTTTTTAAAATAGGTAAAAAATAAATAGAAAGAATATTATTACATTTTTACTATTAAAATTTCTCACATCTAAAATCTTTTAAATATAAATAGATATTAATAGATATTGTTTTGAAACGGGGAATAATCAATTTCCCTTTGAATATTCTAAATTAAAACTGGCTTCCTTCCGGTGAATGTTGCAGTTTTTGTATACTGCATAAGTTTATTCGTGTTTGTTTTGTTGGATTTGAATTCCCCATGTTTACTTTAAAATTATTGTGAACTCTTAATTAAGGAATAGGTTATGTTTCTTTACTGAGCAATTAAAATGGTTTTTTTGGTATATGATAAAATGCTTCATTACCTTATTATATATCAAAGGGTAATTTGGTCAATTTATAAATTGTGTAGTATATAAGCAAAATGTGTAGTGGCATTAGCCCCTCCCTTTATAATATTATATTTAATTATTGATGGTTAAAGTTTCAAATTTTGAATTTTGAATGATCTTAACATCCAAAATGAGTAAAATGTTTCAATATTGCGCCACGTGGAATTCCACGTCATAAATCCACGTGGCGCTCTCTATGAATGGCATTTTACTCTCCTTTATTATATATATAGATAGGTCAACCTTGAAACGGTGCTGATTTGTGCTCATTTTCTCATTGCGCCTTGGTCTCCTTATAACCACAAATGAATCTTGCATGCTTAGAATGATTAGATTATGATTGGAGCAAAAATTGTTAATATCATTCATCATTGTCTCCCAACCATCATCTTTCATGTCTTGCAATCTCTGCTTGGATATACTTACAAGAGCCATGTCATTCACAGTGTCTTGATCTTTCTTTTGTAATGCCTGCGATAGATCATGTGTGATTCCCAAAATGGATTTCATTAAGTGTAACATAAAAACAAACTCAAACTAATGTACGACCTTCAAGAGAATATTGGCATCCCCTCTTATATCTGAACAATTGCCATCCTCCACCATGATCTCAAGAAATCTTATCACTGATGAAAATAAAGTTATCAAACTAACAATAAACCCAAGGTGTGAGCTCCAACGGGTGTCTCCAGGCCGTTTAATAGTCTTCTCTTGATTCAAACCTCGACTAGTCTTCATTTTACCATTAATAAATGCTTGTGCAAGCTTTTTCTTTAGAACACATCGAAAAATATCATTGCGCTTAGAAGAAGATCCAATAATGTTTGGCAAACTAGAAAGATGGAATAAGAAAGAAAAAACATTCTTATGTTTTTTGCCACAACTAGTAGAGTTAATTGGAGTTGGTGAGCAAAGCAATGGACATAATATGCTGATTCAGTCTCCACCATTATCAAACTTTTCAAGCCATGGAACTCTCCCGACATATTGCAAGCCCCATCTTATCCTTGCCCACGTACATTTGACAAACTCACCTTATGTTTCACAAGAAGAGAATCAAGGGCAACTCTCAATGACAATGAAGTTGTATCCTTCACATGAACTAAACCCCGAGGAAACATTCAACTACACATCCCTTTTTGTCCACATATCTTAACGCAAGGGCCATTTGTTCTTTCACCGATACATCACATGACTCACCAACTAGAATAAAAAACAACTCACTTCCAACATCTTCAAGGATAACTTTAGTGGTTAAGAACGAAAATGCACTAACAATATACTTTTGAATTTTGTTAGAAACCAACTTGAGATTTTTGAGAGAATTATCGAAAGTAGCTTTGTTAACTTTCTCGTTGTTGTTTGAAAGGAAAGAAAGAAGCTCAAGGAAGGTTCCTTTATTTTGAGACTGCTCAGATTCATCATGACAACGGAAAGCCAACCCTTGGTGCAAGAGAAATTGAACACAATCAATTGATGCATTCAACCTGATATCAGACTTCCTGCTTGCTTGGTCATTTTGGTGGCATAAAGCAATTTCTATATGTTTTTTTATGATTCCTTTTCTTTCTTTTTCTATTTTACACCATGGCCTTTGCGTTTAACTGAGCGATGTAGTACAATATTTTTTATTTATTTTTATAAAAAGTGAGTGTGGAATCCCCCACTCGTACATCCGTGCGCCCGCTCCTGATTGTAATTAGACAAAATTAGTAGCACAGCAACTCTACATATGATTAACTAAAGTACTATTGTTGGTCATTTTCGTCAATCACCATCAGAAGTTGCTCAAGCATTGAAAGTTGGTCTGAGTAATTACTAGCTAGGGTATCTTGTTCTTTCTCAGTATCCTTCATCAGACGCCTCATAAGTAGTGAGAGATCATTGGCGAAGTCAGGAATTTTTGTAAAAGGGGTCAAAGTTGTTTATGGGATATATATTATAATTGATGTACACATATTTAATATATAAGGAGGTCAAAGTAACAGTTTAGTGCATTTTTTTCTAAAAACTAAGGGGTCGAATTGTATAAATTGATCATTTTTAGTTGTAACATGTTATTTTAAAAAAAAATGAAAATCGTAAAATTGACACGTTTCAAAATTGAAGGGGGTCGACTGACCACCTTCGGCTTAAAGTGGCTTCACCACTGAGTGAGATCGTCACTAACACTAGTTTGATTAAGACCCTCAACTTCTTGATCATCAGACGAACGACGGATTTACTTGATTGAAATTTATTAACTTTTGACATCGGATTTGCTCGTCGTTGATTCATTAAGAAAAATAAATAGTCATTTACTTTTAACGCCACCAATCTAAAAGAAGCCATAGGTGGAATTAGAAATTAAGAGTTATACGCCCACTATACAATTTACACAGTGACGTCGGATTTGCTCGTCGTTGATTAATTAAGAAAAGTAAATAGTCATTTACTTTTAACACCACCAATGTAAAAGAAGCCATAGGTGGAATTAGAAATTAAGAGTTATACGCCCACTATACAATTTACACAGTAGACTTGGGAATATTTGTCACTTCGCGTTTCTTCGATTCGCATCTGAAAAGCGATCGACGGAAAGAGAGTTCGAGCCTTCGAGGTAAGATGCTCTTGGAGGCGACGCAGGAGGCCGCCAAGGCCACCACTCCGGTTTGCTCTTCCTCAGGTATTCCCCTTCTTTTCCTTCATCGACTTTTTCTCTTTCTCTCATCTCAAATCCTCCAAATATCCCCAAATTTCTAAAAGCCTAACAAATTAGGTCTTAAAGATTGGAAACTCTTTTTTTAATTTTAATGTCATTGATTTTTAGGAATTGTATTCAAATCCTCTAAATCTATCTGCTCTTTGATTCTAATCTCAGTTTCATAACAAATTAGGGTTTTAGAATTGAAAACATTCTTTCCAAATCTCATTGATTTCTGTTAATAATATTCGAGTTAGAAAATTCAATTTAAGGATACTGTACACTTGGCACTATAAAAGCACTAGGCTTTTCTCCAGTTTGACCATGAAACAGCAAGGGCGCCCTTCCTGTTTTGGTTCCCCTTTAATTCCCCCTTATGGCTCCCTTTAGACCTTATGTTGTATCTCTTTGCACTACTTTGTCCAAATAAGAAATTTGGGTTCTTTAGACATGCAGAATCCTTTAATGGAATTTCATTAACCTCAGTCTCCTATTCATATACCCATTTGATGGAAAAAAAAAAAAAAAAAAACTTAGCTTTCTTTCTATTTTTTATTTTTTTTTTTAGCCAAAGTTCTTCTGTCAAACCCATCACTCCTTTCTGGAGTATTTTGGGAGCAAAGGACCCGAAATTGACCCAAGGACTTCATAAGAATAAACATTTTGTTTTATTAAATTGAAAACATTAATCATTTTAGTTATATTAGAGGTCTACAATATATCTATGTCTGCAAAAAGTATTATTTACGTTATCCAATTTAAAAATATATTTAAAACTATTTCAATATTACGATTCAATCTCAAATTTAGGAATTGATTTAATGTCAATATATTAACATATTAACAGATTTTTACATATCTTTTTGGATTCAAATTTGATGCTGTACACCATAATTTAAATTCAAAATCACATAAAATGCAATTCAGCAAGTCCTATTGTTTCGTCCATGTTTATTACCTATTTTCTTTTTTCAATTGTAATCCAATTTTTTGAGATTTAAATGCTAAATGAAATTTAATATCATATCAAATTGTATCTTAGCAATATGGATAAATTTATTATAACTAATCTTACTTAGAATGTATTTTAAATTTAAAGTTGGATTAGATGATAAACATAAGGCATTCACAAAAAATGCTTCGCATATAAAAAAACCCTCAAATTGCTATTCACAAATTTAATACCCAACCCTGCTCTTAAATTTCATATGCAACTGTTCTACCTTCCAGGCTTCCAGCTATAATCATAAAGCACTGTTTAGTGAGGAGTGTTGTACCGTTGGTGCAAAAGCACATCTCAGGTCCAAGACTATGCTATTCAATTAGGTTAGTCGTATCTAATTTGATTACTCTCATCACATAGTATCTATCTATCTTCTATATAATATATAAAAGCAGAGTCGTCTAATGGAGTTCATACAGCGCGCCACGTGGCTTTATGACGTGGAATTCCACGTGGCGCTTTCCTATAGGCTTACTCAAGTAGCATAACTTATTTAGAAAGCTAAATGATACTCGTACTATTTGAATTTAAATACTTTCCTTAATTATCTGTTCATACATAGAGAGCAAAACAAATCTTTTTGAATCAAATATTTTCTTTAATTATCTATTATATATACACTCTCACTACTAAGATTAACGTTTCATTATTTAAAAACAAAATAAAAGAGTAAATTAAGATGTTTTGTGAACATTTTTTTAGTTTAGAAAATTATTCTCATTTTGTAATGAGTTATCCGAACTTTTATCCTAATTTACTTTAATATTATTTGGTGTACAATTTTTCTTAACTTTGGGATGTAGGAAGTACTATTTTGTTTAATATATTCTCTCCGTCCCACCACAAGTGACACTAACTTGTGGGGCATAATAATAAAGAAAAATATGTATGTGTGGTAGAAAATGAAAAGAGAATGAGTGGGGTAAATATTAGTATTGGTTGAATAAATTGAGTGGTGAAAAATGAAGAGAGAATGAGTTAGATTAATTGGTAGGGTTGGTTGAATATAAATATATTAAAACATTTTCATTTGGCAGTGTCACTTGTGCTGGGACGGACTGAAAAGGAAATTAGTGTCACTTTTGTTGGGACGGGGGGAGTATATTAGAAATGAATTTAAAATTAAAAAAAAATACTGCAAAAAAAAATTGCTGAATCACTAACAGATAATTGAACACTTTGATTTATATATATATATATATATATATATATATATATATATATATATATATATATATATATATATATATATATATATATTAAGACCCAATTTTTCATTAATTAATTTTTTATAAAATGGTGTTGTACAACAGTCGGAGGCTCATCCCAAAATTGAAGATTTCTATTAATACATGCAATCATCAGCAAAAGGTTCGCCACAATGTAAAAACTATCTCATCTCGATTAACGACGACTACCTAAACATCTATTGAACGCCTTTATGAACAATGATATGTGATGCCCAAATGGTTCTCCAAACAGAACTTGGATAAGGTCAAACATTGGCATTCAAAAAATCCCAAAATGGAAAAAAATTGGCGTTGAAGGACACGACAAAATAACACATTTGGGACGGCAATAAATTCACAACCAAGCATCCCAAACATTGCAAGAAAAAGAAATCCAACCATCACACAGACTCTCAATAAAATGGAGAAAAGTCAAACCCTCTCGACGAACAAGAGAAGGCAAAGCCTCTAGACGAACAAGAGAAACCATGTAATATAAAGATAAATAAGACATGGCTATGATATTCCAAGTAACGAGCAATTAATGACCAAAACCAGATAATGTCGTGAACACCGCTTTGAACATCAAAATACGTAGATACCTCAACAAAGAAAATAGGATTGATTGCACAAGAAGTCCAACGAGACAACATCAATTTTTTGTGGTGATGATATAAATTAACAAAAATCGCTCAGTTTCTGATTTGGTTTTACTAGAAACCTACAAAACTACAAATTAAATTTGATGAATGAAAACAAGAACACAATTATTTGTAATCTCAACAGATGGAGATTATAAAGAATTGTGGTGTTGATCATTGACAAGAAATGGAAGAATATGGAAGTTTCAGACGGTTTGGGGATTGGGGAGAACTATGGAGACGGTGGACACACTTTGATTGAAAGTTTGATTTATATTGCTATAACATTGAATGTAAAGCCAACAATTGAAATGAGTCTTACTGCCGAAACAAACTGTTTTCTCGTGATCTCTCTTCTCTCTTTGGCCTCTCTCCAAATTTCCATTGAATGCTGAGTGATTTGGATGCAATTTTTCCTACTTTTTGTTATTATCGAACAAGCTTAGTAGGATAAACAGTGCTCGAAGACCATATCCAATCGCTTCCTTGCAACGATCATAGTTTTTTTCCTACTCTTTAATTGATTAAATTTGCGATGATTGACTACTTGGCGATCCCAATGCGTGTAAATCATCTTTACATATAATCCTAACAAACATTCATTCACACATAAGTAGGCATGTGATACCAAAAGTCATTTTTTTTTGTATTGAAAGTACATGTACTATTTTACTGTTACATCCAAGGTACTTGAGTGTAATGACATCTATTTTTTAGTTAAATGAACATGTCACATGCTTGTACCTAACTTTTTAAGGGTAATATAGAAAATTCAAACATAAATAAACTGCAATAAACATTAAATGTTCTATTTGCAAAACAGTAAAGTAAAAAAGTAAAGTAGATTTATAAAGTTCTGAACTGGATGTTCTTAATACTGCATTCCTTCCATGGATTGATTTTGGTGTTTCCGGTTGTTCGTAATAATAAACTAGATCTAAGGTTAAAATTAAAACTAAGCCTAGAAGAATGAGTCTGAATCTATATTTTCCTCTCCACAAACCTAGAAGAACGAGAAAAAATGATAGTAAAAATGTTGATTTTACTCTCTCTCTCTTTCTTTCTTTCTCTCTCTCTCTCTCTCTCTCTCTCTCTCTCTCTATATATATATATATATATATATATATATATATATATATATATATATATATATATATATAAACTTTATGATTTTAATTCGTTTAGGAAATAAATGGAGTTGGATTGAGGTTGGTGGAGATAGAGGCGGTGGAGGTGTGGTGGGCGGTTGGGAGGAAGAAAGCGTTGGGTGGGGGTGGGGCGTGTGTGTGTTAATGGGGGTTAATTAAACCTTTTATTTTGTAATTGACACTTAGAACTTTTTATTTTTCATAATTTTAATTTGAATGATTTTCCTATTTTACTTTTGCAAATTAGGTCACTTGCATATCACATGCTCATTTAACTGACAAAATTAGATGTTGTTAGCCTTAAGTACTTGGGATACAAAAAAAAAAAAAAAAAAAGGTTCAGAAACCTTAGAATGTAAAAAAAAAAAAAAAAAAGGACTTTAGGTGTCAAATTCATAGAACCCCAATAGTTGAGGTACTTTATTTTTATTTTTATTTTTTTGCAATTTTTCCAATCATTTAATACGCATTTACATGCTTATCTCCAATTGTATTTTGTAATTAATTAATTTATTATGCTCCATCGAGTATCGACTGGGATGGGATAAGACAATGCGAGAATGGCGTCCTAGAAAGAAAGACACATCAATAGGACGAATTTATCATGCCCATCAATTCAGGCGATATCTACTATCTAATGCTGATGTTAAATCATATTGATGGTGCTACATGTTATAATGATTTGAAAACTGTTAATAACAAAGTACACGATGATTACAAAGCAGCATGTTATGCTCTAGGATTGTTAGATGATGATAAAGAGTATGATGATGGAATAAAAGAAGCAAGTGAATGGCGGTCACCGGATTATTTAAGAAGAATATTCGCGATGCTACTACTATCTTATAGCGAATTTTGTCAGGTCATGTCTCATTCTTAATAACGTTACAATTTCGGTATTTTTTTTCTCATTCTTTGTATTTAGGGGTTCAATAAAATGAAAGTCGTGTTATAATATATGATGTGCCATTCTATTAAGATGTTTGAAATATCAATATGACAAATAGTGCTTGATTCTAAACATGAGTTAGTAGAAGAAGTTGGCAAAAGAGGAAGATTTTGGTTTTGTGATTTCCTAAATTATGTTGCATGTGAATTGAACCCACATAGCATCCAAGTACAAACCTGATGACATTCCTCCCATGAGATTCCACCATTTCTTCTTAAGTTTTTCCTGATCATCAGTTATATAACAAGCTATACTTTATCTATTAATCAAGTTTCAAAACCAACTTTGATGCAGGCTGATTCATATAGTTTAAGATCATTTTTTTTCCATACATTGTTCTCAATGTTAGTTAGTGTGTGGGAATCATGTTATTCTGTTATATTGTGTTTGCATAACATGCTGGAGTTATCATTTATATTGGATTTGACATATTCTCCAATAAAAATAGCAACTATATCATAAATGTAACGTACACCCTTGAGTAAAATGAGAATGTTGGAACTTGAAAGTACATGAATCACCATTATTGATTTTTTATTTTATTTTTTTCAATTTGAGTACTGATTGTAATGTGTGTATGTAATTATGTGTCGTAGACATTGGATGGCAACTGCAGTCTCCCAAGGTCTATAAATGAATCACCATTGTTGATTTTCTTGTAGCATTACACAGACTATACTATAAGAATTTATTTCCTTTTCTTTTGGTTGGGGGGTCTTTATACTTTATATTACTCCCTCCGTTCCCTTTTAAATGACGTTTTAGCCCAAAACACAACAACCAATAAACCCATTAATCATACCTCCAAATTCCATATATACCCTTCTCTTTCATATTAACTCTTCACCTCCCTAACATAATTAATGTGTCCCTTCTCACATGCATACATGGGAATATGGAAAGACAAGCTGAGTGATGGCAATAAAGATGGACTATTTGGTCCATTGCACCAAACCAACACAAGAACGTCAAATAAATAGGAAAAAAAATGGAAATCTAAAACGTCTTTTAAAAAGGAACGGAGGGAGTACTTCCCATAATGTAGAGTTGTCCAACATAATTGCTACTTATTATAAACCTAATTACAATATTTATACTCTTTAAATTTTGAACTATAGTTTTAAGACTCTCTCCCTCTCTCTTTGAAAATGCCTTGCATAAGTTTTTTTAATTAATTAGCCTTAATATTCCCGTCGAATTTCGACGGGTTACTCACTAGTAGTAGTAATAGTTAACTATAATAGTTACTAATATAGTTAACTTATACTTATAATAGTTAACTATAATAGTTACTATTATAGTTAACTATTATAGTTACTACGGTAGTTAATTATTATAGTTAACTATTATTTTCACTATAAATAGTTAACTATTAATAGTTAACTATTTAATTTAATAATTATATTTACTATTAATAATTAATTATTATAGTTATTTATTATAGTTAAAAATTATACAATTATTATGATTTAAGATTAAATAATACTATTAAATAAAAATATAAAAGAAATAAAAGATACTAAAATTAGTAAATTAGTTTCCCGTGCAGAGCACGGGTTACCCACTAGTTCAAGAGGTAGTCTCATGTACACCCGCCGCACGCTGTGCGACGGGGCCAGGCAACTTTTTTATTTCGTTTTTTTTTTTTTTTAGATTTTTTTTTGTCACCCATAACTTTTTTTCCTCCCAACAAAAGTAACACTTATTATAACGAAATGTAACACTTTTTTCTTTCAAATGTAACATTTTTTTAAAAAAAAATGTATCACATTTTTGCTGCAATAGATTAAAAGATAACATAAAAATTAACAATTAAACTAATGTCACACTTTTTATAAAGGAATGTAACACTCTTTTTTTTTTCAAAATGTAACACTTTTTTTTTTCAAAATTAACATAAGATTGACAAATTAAACTAATGTTACATTTTATAAAAAATGAATGTAACATTTTTTTCTCAATTGTAACAGTTTATGTTCTTAAATGTAACATTATATCTGAAATGTAACAATTTTTTATTGAGAAAGTAACAATTGAAATGCAAACCTATTTTTTTTTTTTTGTAAAATTGCTGTTACATTTGACTGTAAAAAGTGTTACTTTTTGAATATGAAACTGTTACTTTTATTAGAACAGATTGTTACATCTTAGCTGACAAGCAACTCAAACTTTTTGTGTGTAAAAAAATGTTTTTTTTAAAAAAAATCAAACCATATCATGACCTATGTAGTTTTATTCGTCTCGTCGAAACGAACACAACGGTATTTTTAATTTTTTTTTTCTGAGTTATAAATCTCAAGATATAACATTTTTAAGTTAATCGGGGGTTTTTTTTTTTAAATGACACGTGTCACAACGGGAGAGGGGGAGAAGCTGGAGCCGGGCGGGTTTTCCATGGAGCGGGCGGGCCGACCCGTGGGCATACCCGCCGCACTTGCAGCCGCCGCATTTGAGTTTTTGTCCTAGTTCAATATCAAAGCAATTATCAATTAGATCGAACAATTGCAATACATATAAATAAAACGGAGCACAACGGTAGGACGTATATGAAAAGAATAGTCCATAAGGAGTGGCTCAGTGGTAGAGTCAAACTTCATAATGTGTGAGGTCTCGGGTTCGATCCCTTCCCATGCCTCCTAGGACATCATTATTATAAGGGGGTAAGTGGGAACTACTATCGATCCTCTTTAATTAAAAAAAAAAAAAATGAGAAGAATAATCACTGATTTGACACTGAATCAATACTGTATAGTCTCCCTTACCCAAATTGCACTTCATTAACCTAATACTGCTTCTCAAAATCTAACATAAATAAAATTATTGAATGCCTAAATTTAGTTACTTTCATGTAACCCAAAACAACGTTTATTTTATTACAACCCAAAATTTATCAATATATCTATCTCCTGTTGACCTCAATAATTTAATATGATTTACAAAAATACAAAGAGACAAACACCTTAATTCCTCCACCCATAAACCATTGATGTAAATATTATACCCATCCCAATTTGATTGATCTTAGTGGAGTAAAGCAGCTTACCATGAACAAACATGTGCCGACGTCACTCTCTCCTCCACAGCCCGGGTCTGTTTGAATCCATTTCGTTAATCTTGTTCTAAGTTATTGGCAAGTAACATATATATTTATATACACTTATGAATAAATACCCTTAATTAATCTTTAATGGGCCAAGCCCAATTTAAATACCTAACTAATATTTATTTAACTTCAGCTTATCAGTTTATATAAGTAGCTCAAATTCTATATCAATATTTTTATTGACCCAAAAATGATTCACCATCTGGCCCAATTAAATTAAGTATATTAAATCCTAAACTGACTTAAAGTCTAAAGTAACCTTAGTAAAGTTTGGGTTATTACAATTCAAGTCATCAAGAATGTCGCCAATATCACAACAAAGTGGAGGAAGACCAAGAAGCTTGGAGATCAAGAATGAATATGCATTCAATTTATTTGGACTAAATATAATACCACAAACTACCCATTGATAGATGTCTAAAAGATAATAGAAAAATCAAGCGTGTTTTCATTTGTGATTGGTTTATCTAACAAGATGTGATTAGTTTAGTTCTTCTATCCTTGTTTAATTTTAAAAATCTATAAACATTGGGGCTGAGTTTAAGTAAAAGATGCTTTGACAAATAAGTTCTTTGCCCAGATGAAAACGTAAATAAAACCAGACACTTTTGAAACTCGCCACAATTAAAATTTTGTTGGACCAGACTACCCTTAAAATTTAAAAATGCAATATCTCAAAATCTAAACATCGAAGAAATAATTCAAAACCACTGTTTTAATCGTATCGTTAAGACGAATCAAACAAGTTCACTCAACACATGTATCAATTTTTTTTAAAAAAAAATCCAGTTGTATGATTTCACAATTGTGTAATTTCACAGTTGTGAGATTTCACAGTTGTGGCATTTTTTTTTTTTTTTTCACTTGTAAAATTATTTCTCAAAATATTTCACAGACGTGTGATTACATAGTTATATGATTTCACAATTGTGTAATTTTTTTCATTTTTCAGTTGTAAAATCATTTCTCAACTGATTTCACAGTTTTGTGATTACATAGTTGTGTGATTTCACAATTGTTTTATTTTTCATTTTTCACTTGTAAAATCATTTTTCAACTGATTTCACAGTTATGTGATGTCCTTTAAACAAATGATAAATCAATTTATTATAATTGATACTCAATTGCCAAAATCTTGGGTAAAACGGGTTTTACAAAACGCCAAGGAAAAAAACGTGTTTTTTAAAAACGCGGTGGCATTTTTGTAAATAATCGAAACCTATCAAACGGTTGTGGATATCAATATAAAGTCTTCTGGATGTAATTTTTGAAACACATTTGAAGAAGGTCATGGCCAACAAATATTCTGGATATCAACATCAAATTGTTCTGGATATATATATAAAGTCATATGGACATGACATTTGAAGAAGGTCATGGCCAACAAATATTCTGGATATCAACATCAAATTGTTCTGGATATATATATATATATATATATATATATATATATATATATAAGTCATCTGGACAGGACATTTGAAGAAGGCCATGGCCAATAAATATTCTGGATATCAACATCAAATTGGTCTGGATATATATATACATAAAGTCATCTGGACATGAGTTTCAAGCACATTTTAAGAAAGTCTTGGCCAAGAAAAATTCTGGATATCAACCTCAAAATGTTCTGGACATCAATAATAAAGCCATCTGGATATGATTTTAATGATATTTGAACAAAGTCATGGCAAACAAAGCTTCTGGGTATCAAGTTAAGAGGTTCTGTATAGAAATAATAGAGGTTTTTTTTATAGAAAAAAATAATTAAAAAATATGATTTTTTTTAGTGCAAGTGAGAGTGTATTTTTTTAGTGTCAGTTCTAGTGTTTTTGATAGCCAGTTGTAGTGTTTTTGATAGCCAGAGAGCATTTTGAAAGAACCTTTAAAGCTGAAAAGAACTTTTGAGACTGATAGCCAGAAACTTTGAATTGGATAGCCAGAACCTTTGAAAGCGATATCCAGATGAGTTTTATTGAAAAGAAATTTGAAGAGAAACAGAAGTCATGGGGCTTTTCCCCCTGATTCCGTGTTTAAAATCGCTAAAAACGTCGTTAAGGCCTTTAAATTGTCATTTGAAGTTTTTTTCCAACAAATCGCGCCGTTTTTGTAAAACACGTTTTTCTTAATCACTTGGTAAAACGCGTTTTACGAGAGACCAACCCTACTCAATTTCTTAGAAGTTTAAATTAAAAAGCAAAGAATTGAGTCTAAAAAATGTTAAATTCTCCTCTCAATTTTTTCACAACTAATTTGTTTAAAAATAAATTAATTTCATGGTTGTGTTATTTCACGTGTAATTTCACATTTTTGTGATGTTATATACTCTTTAAACAATTGATAAATCAATTTATCAGATGTTAAAGTTAAATATTTAGTTAATAAATGTATTGTCACATACTTTTTAAACAATAGATAACTCAATTTATCACTTATGTCTCACTTGTGAACGTTGAAAAATTCGTTTATCAGTTGTTTAAAGTTAAGAAAATTATTAACCACACCTTAATATAAAAAACTGATAATTGAATTTCTCAAGTATTCAAAATTTCACACTTGTTCAAATTTGAAAAAAAAAAAATGAGTAATCCTCTTTAAATAATTGAAAATTCAAATTTGTTCTGTCTCAAAATTAATGTTCAACTTAAAACAAAATTTAACTTTTTGAAACATTCGTTTTATATAGAGAAAGTATATATTCCCCCGGTCCCAAAATGATCTTCTCGTTGGTCACTTTTCATTGTCCTAAAAAGATCTTCCAATTTCTACAATCTAGGCTTAAAAGTGTCTAAACAAAACATGACTTGTGAAGGAAGTGTCCATACCCTAAAAAAGTTTGAATAGTCAAATGAGAAGATCATTTTGGGACGGAGGGAGTATAAAAAAGAAACCAAACGACAATCTCAAATAGCTCAATCAAAATTGTCAAGGTAAGCCTAGAAATAGTTTTAGCAATCAAATAACCATCCCAGGAAGCCTTTGGCGAATCAAATCAGAACCGTGTAAATTTGATTAGCATCAAGACAACCTAGGCTCAGTATCACAAGATATCATGTCAAATCCATAATCAGCACCCTCAGACTACAAATTGTTTCCAAACTTTGATTTCAATCAATAGAAAGCCTATACTATGTTAAAGACCATGTTTAACTAAATGAACAGATAGATTAAAACTTAGACAGGTTAGCTGTTGAGAAATAATAAATAAAAGAAATATGCAGCGGAATATAAATAAGTAAAGAAATGAAAGGACAGAGTGTAGTGTGTGTGTGTAAGTGTATGGACAAGAGTGTACACAGTATTTTAAAGTGGTTCAGAGGCAAAACCCTTCTCTTACATCCACCTCCACTGTTGAAGAACAGTGAGATCAATTCACTATAATATTCTCTTCACTAAGAGTTACAAGAATTGATAAGGCAAGTTCCTAGAACCCCCTCTACTTAATTGACACTTCAATTAAGGTTGATTCTTTCAAAGCGAAAAAGAAAAGAAAAATCACAAGTGTGTTTACAAATGAAAAATAGCTTGGCTGTTAGCTGGCTGGGTGTGGGTTGTAACTGGGTGCAAGATGGCACAATATTTGCAGGGGTCTATGCAAATATTCAAGACTGCAAAGAGGTTGTAAAATTGTGTAAAGGGTTTGTAAATTGTAAAAGGTTAACTTGACAACATGCCAGTATGCTCCTTTATATAGGGGTTGGCATATAGCCGTTGGGGGACAAAGGTGCAGAGGAGTAATGGTTTAAGTCAAGTTGACTGGCCTATTTAATAATTGGTTGGATGCAAGTTGTCAATCTGGGTGGAGAGCTATGCAGACTTGATCAAGCTTCAATAAGGGTTTATTCCAATGATTGAGAGTATGTTTCAATTATTGGAATAATTGATCTTCAGGGATCTGATGTGGCAGAGATAGCTGTTGGCGAAGTACAGGCTTAGCTGTTGAAGCAGGGGTCTTGGCTGTTGGGCCTTTAAGGCATTAGCTGTTGAAGCTTGTTTGAATTTGGCGTCTTGATAATTCATTTGAATGAATAAGGGTCTGTAAGTGATAGTTCTTCAGATTGGTTGATGTATAGATGATAGGTAGAACATGTTATGGTTTGACCGTTAACTTGTGTTGATGTAGGACAGCTTAGCTGTTGAACTTTGTCTTGGGTTACCTGTGCTCAGGTCTTTGTATAAATCATATAATCAACTGGGTTTGATTATTTATTTATCAAAACATATTTACTATGATTAATTTGTGATTAAACATAGTGAGGTACTAACAATTTCCCCCTTTTTGGTAAATAAATAGTAGTTTTGATTATGTACTTGCAAACAGATATGCTAAGGAAATAGAAATACCAATGAAGAGAAATTCTTCTTGATGAGATTTCTTTGCATACAAACATGGTTAATACAAACTAAAATGTACTAAAGGAAATAACTGAAGAATGAAGAGTTGTTTTGAACAGCTATTCAAAACAAAGAAAACAAACCAAATTATTTTAACCCTAGCTTAGGCATTCTGACTTCTCTTCACTGCTTCAAGTTCTTGAAGGAGAGAAGCCTTTCTCACTGGTTCATTCTGCCTGTAGTACCATTAATTATTCCATCAAGACCCATCATGTAGTTGTATTGGAAATTCTGGTCTTGTCTGGCTATCAATTGAGCTTTGGTGAGAACTGGTTGGTGATGCAGAAGTCTTCCACCAATCCAAGCTTGCAACTGTTGAGGGGTCATGGTCTCTTCTGAAAGTGTAACCCCCATGGTATAATATTTGTAAAGAGAGGCAGGTCTCTTTTTGATAAATTTGGTAGGTTGGCTAGTGGAGGAACTTAGAAGAAAGAATATAGAGATGTTTGGGATGGTCTGGTGGGAATGAGATGGCTGCTAGGAGGAGGAGGAGGGAAGGCTGTTTGGGTTGGTTGTTCAGGAGATGGAGGGGTTGGATTGTCACCTCTTTGAATTATGAATTCAGAAATATCATCAAGCTTTCTAAGGAGAGAGGATTTGATTTGTTTGATGAGGGTGGATGAGAATTGGTTAAAGTCAGTATAGGTGAGGTAATATGGTGGGGTGTATTTGAATGGATCAAAGTTGGTGGGGAGATTGGCAAGCTTTGACCTTGTCTTTTTGTGGAATACAGGAGGAGGAAGAGGTAGATTTTGAGGGTAAACAGTAATGATGGAAAAGAGATTTTTGACAATTATCCCAAGTATGCAGCTCTTTTTGGATAGAAGGGTCCAAAATACAAATTGAGCATATTGAATGCACAGAGCATACACAAGGGAGGATGGGGTGTATAGGAATTCCAAAAGATTTTTTGAAATGAGATGAGAGAAGACAAATTCCCACTCAGGAAGGTTTGACAAGGAGAGGGGATTGGGAAGTTTTGGAGTAGAGAAGAGGAAGCAATATTGAGTGGTGATCCGGAATGTTTTCCACTCTTCATATGCATAGAAGAGTTGGCCTCTTATGTTTCTGGCATGGATGCTCATATGGGTCTTTGTCATTTCCCAAGGATTGGACAAATTTTAGGGATTGACCAAGGGTGGGAGAGTAGGAATTGGGCCAAATTTTTTGTGGGCTTCTTGGAAAGTTGTGATTAAAAAGTCAATATCACAGTCAAGGGCCCAAAAACTAGGGGTAGGCATGGAGGTGTCTAGATCAAGTTGGGATTGAGGAGTTGTTTTAGAGGGAGGGATAGCTGTTGAGAAAGACTGTGGAATAGATGATTCACCTTGACCTTGTAAAAGCCTAGCCTCTCTTAATATCATGAACTCAAAGGCTTTGAGGGATTCATCTAGAGAGAATTTATTAGAAAACTGTTCAAATAGGGAGGTACTACTTTCCTCAGACAGATTAGAGACTGTCGTATCCTTAATGAACTCTATGATTTTGGGATTGAGTATAGGTAGGACAGTAGACTGAACAGGTATTTTTGGAGGTAAAAAAGCATTAGTATGAGATGAAGGAGGAGGTACAGATGGAGATATAGTCTCAGCTATTGGGATAGACTCATAAATTGGAGAGTTTCCCTTTGACCTAGCAGGACTATCTGACCTAGGTGAATTCCGCCTATAAATTTCAACTGGTGAATGGGTTGGATATGTTTGAGAGTGTAGGTGAAGAATGCCTTCAATGACAGAGACATGATCTGAACTGGAGGTGAGATTGGGAGAGGGAGAGGATGTCTTTGCCTTTTTAGAGAAGGGGAGGGAGATCTCACAGGTCTTCTCTTCACAATAAAGTGACCAGCAGAGGAAGATGAAGAGGTTACCTTATCTGTGGCATCTGGTTGAGGCTCAGCTGTTGGCTCATCTTGCTTAGATGTTGAGTCTGCCTTCTCAGCTACTGAGTTTGCCATCATAGATGCTTTTGATGCATGCCTGGCTGTCTTTAGATGCTTGAAGTGGTCAGCAAGAGTTAGTTGGACATCCAGTTCTTCATCATCTAGTACCTATACATCACTTGAGTCACTTGGCTTCTGAACCTCAGTTTCTCCTTCACTGGTATGGGCACCATCATCCACATAGACCTTGCTGTGATCTTTGTCAGTAGGCTTGATCACTTCAAAGTCAACTGTTGTATTCTTATGACTTGTGGGAGGAAGACTGGAGTCCTTTGAAGTTGACTTTGAGGAGGAACTGGAAGTTGAAGAAGAGGATGAGGGAGGTTCATCAATCTTCCTTTTTCCTCTTCTTTTAACAGCAATGGATTTTCTTCTGGGAGGAGTCTTGGCTGTTGCCCTTGTGGCCATTCTTCTTATAGGGACTTCCTTAGCTGTTGGTTCCTCTGGTGCATGCTTAACTGTTGAGGGTTTGGTTTTGGACAACTTAGTTGTTCCCTCTTTAGGACCTTTGAGAGAAAGTGTTTTCTTGTCAAATTTCTTGGTCTGGCTAAGGGGGATGGTGTGGCACCAGTGTGTATTGAGGGGTTGATCAAAAGTGGATAGTTTCTTACGAAGGATGCCACTCATAAACCTGAAAAGGTTTGGTTTGGTTGATCTGACATTTGGTTTGAGCAGTGATGGGGCTGTTTCCAGGTTGAAGTTGTTTAGCATGATGGCACAACAATTCGCATTGCCTCTGATGAGGGTAAGAGCTTACTTCCACTCAGCTGCATTGAGCTGGTCAAGGGAGGATTTCTTTCCACTTAATCCTTTTATCACTACATCACTCAATGCTGAGTTGTTTGTGGAAAGGTTTTTCTTGTAGATGGCTTGTTTTTTGAGGGATAAGTAGTTACAGTTGGGAAGATTGGTGAAGGATTTATAGAGGGGCTCAAATTCTTCATCCATTGAAGAGCTTCAAATGTCATCATCATCTGTGATATTGTTGATAATGCTATAGGTGTTGTGGACATCATCTTGGGTTATTGTAAATATAATGGTGCCAAGGAAGGCATGGATGGAGTTGTCAGTGGTTCTATAGCCATTGCCATAAATTTCTCTGCAAGCATTTTCAAGAATTGGGGGCTGATCTGTTAACATGGTCACTAGGCCATTTGCTTCTAGAATTTGTTTGACATAGGTACCCACTTCATCACTAAAGAATCATTTTCGATGTAATAGCCATGGGATTCTTCAGGGAGAGCTATTGATTTGAAGATTTTATGGCAAAAACAGAGGTTAGGGTTTGGAACAGGGAAAAGATGAGAATTTGGACGAGAGATACTATTTGTTTTTTATAAATGGGTAAAGAGAGTGAAAGGATCGTGGTTTAGAAGGTGGGGTTAACGGTTATATTTTAGGGAGAGAGAAGCGTCGTGGGAATTAAATGTAGCCGTTAAGATGATGTAACAGTTATCCCATGTTACTGTTCACTTGAACAGTAAACATAATGAAATTAAATGGTGTCCCATTTATATCCATCACATCTCAGTATTTTCCACACAAATCTACCAATAGTACAGATTTGAGGGCCAAATCAGTCAATATTTATGGACTAAAATTTTATCCAACAGCTAACCCTATGGTCATGCTCTATTATGGACCAACATAAATGCATTGTGTATATAAGGAACATGAACTTAGCTATAGAATCCATACTAAGTTTGTTCTCTTTGTCATGGGAAGGCTTTCTTCTAAATTCAGTCCTAGTTAAATGTCACAAACTGCAAAGAAATTAATATTTATAGTTCTTCTGGGGAGGAAACTGAAAGAGAGAGGTTTAAGAGAGAGTTTAGGTCATATACCGTGCAAAGTGATCATACTTTGCATGAGGAAGTTGATTAGCTTCCTTTTGGTCACCCTTTGAAGTATGGGGAGATGAGGGATAGAGAGAAAAGAAAAAGGGAATGGGAGAATGAAAAAGAAGCATTAGTGAAGGCTGAGAGGGAGAGGCTGGCAAAGATAAGTGAGGTTCAGTGTAAAGGGAAAGGAAAATAAGGGGAGGAGAAAACAAGTTTCAAGTTGTTTAGACAAGAGATTAGGGTAGTAGAGGGTGAAAGCAGCAAGACAAAAGCTGCACAATCAGAAGTCCAAAGGGTGTGTTCCCTTTGAGAATTAATGAAGAAGGAGGGGTTCAAAGTTCATGAGGAGGATAAGAGTAGGAGGGAGATAGGAGAAACTCAGTATGTGAGGTAGTTTACTTTGAGAGAGTTGATGCTGCAGGAGGATAGGTTAGCTGTTATGGCTAGAAAGGTTCATGTGGTTGAACAGCCAAGGGTGTATACCCCAGTAACAAAAGATTCTCTCTCTATTAGCATGGTAGTGCTAGAGGGAGGGGGAGATAATTTCTATAGAATTCATCAATCTCCATCAACTACTCATACTCAGCTGTTCAGGTAGTATTTGAAGTATTGCAGTCCTGTCCAGGTTGATGAAGCGAATGATGAGGGTCCTGCATCTCAGATGGCTATGATAGCTACTGAGAGAATTCAGACCTCAGGGACCTTCAGTTTCATGTCTCCTTTGGAAGATTTGCCTCCTTATGATGTAGTGGAAGAGTGGTGGCCAAGGACAATGGGTCTACCATTACAATACTCAGTGACTGCCATTGATCCTTTCATGGATAGGCACCCCATATGGCTAGAGAGATATGGAGAGACTAGTCAATCTGGACCTGCTAAGCCTTATGGAGGGGAGAATCAACATGACACATCAGTTGAGGGTTCTGGAGTTGGAGGAAAGCAAGTCTTGTGAGGAAGGAATTATTGAACAACTAAGATTGTGGGTTTAGCTGTTTAGGTGAAGCTTTGTAATTTTATTTTTGTTTTTGGTGAGGGAACTTTGTGAGGAGAATAGGCTACCAGTTCTACAGGAGGTAGTGAGGGTGTTAGTGGAATAGTTTCAAGTCCTATGATGTAAACAGATCATCATAGGATTGTCCTTGAATAGAACTCTATTTTGGTTAGCGGTTGAGAGTCCTGTGAACAGCTAACCATGTTTTATGTACTGTTTTCAAGTTATGAAATGAAATTTTAGTTTATCCCTTTTACTTAGGCAAGTTAATAATTCCTAACATTGCTCTCAAAAGTTCAAACCTTTTCTCATCCATTGCTTTAGTCAGTATGTCAGAGACATTATCCTCAGTGCCAACTTTGGATAAGTTTATGTTCCCTTTTTTAACATGATCTCTAATGAAGTGATGTCTAACTTCAATATGTTTGGTTTTAGAGTGTTGAACAGGGTTTTCAATCATAGCAATTGTACTAGAGTTGTCACAAAAGATTGGGATATTTTACAAGTTTATCCTAAAGTCTTGAAGTTGACTTTTTAAGTACAAAATTTGTGAACAGCAGAGACCAGCTACAACATATTCAGCCTCAGCTGTTAAAGTCACTACTGAAGTCTGCTTTTTGCTAGACCAAAATACAATTCTTGATCCAATGAATTGACATCCTCCACTTGTTGACTTTCTGTCTAGATTGCATCCAGCATAATCTGAGTCAGTAAAGCCTATTACTGAGAATGGTGATTCATTTGGATACCACAAGCCATAGTCAGGGGTTCCTTTTAAATATCTCAAGATCCTTTTAACAGCAGCAAGGTGAGATTATTTAGGGTTGTCTTGAAATCTTGCACAGAGACATACACTGAACATAATGTCAGGTCTTGAGGCAGTAACATATAGGAGGGATCCTATATAGCTTCTGTATAGTGTTTGATCAATACTTTGACCATCAGTGTCAGCATGAAGTTTTATTGTGGTAGACAAGGGTTTATTAGCTGTTGAGGCATTCTGCATGTCAAACTTCTTTATCGTATCTTTTGTGTATTTAGCTTGGTTAATGAAGATTCCATCCTTCATTTGCTTAACTTGTAGACCTAGGAAGAATGCAAGTTCTCCAATCATGATCATCCCAAATTGTTTTTGCATGAGATCTCCAAATTCTTTGCAGAGGTCTTCATTGGATGATCCAAAGATTATGTCCTCCACATAGACCTGAATGAGTAGGGTGTCATCTCCATACTTCTTTATGAACAAAGTATTGTCAATATGACCCTTGGTAAATCCCTTATTGAGTAGGAATTTAGACAAGGTATCATACCATGCTCTGGGGGTTTGCTTCAGACCATACAAGACTTTGTCCAACTTGTACACATGATCTGGGAATTTGGGGTGTTCAAATCCTAGTGGTTGAGCAACAAATACTTGTTCATTTAGTACTCCATTCAAGAAAGCACTCTTGATATTCATTTGGAATACTTTCATCTTTTTGAAGGATGCAAAGGCTAGGAATAGTCTGATTGCTTCAAGTCTTGCTACAGGAGAAAAAGTTTCATCATAATCTATTCCTTCTTCTTGTCTGTATCTACAAGTCTAGCCTTGTTCCTCACTACAGTTCCATCTTCACTCATTTTATTTCTGAATACCATCTTGTGCCTATGACAGTTTGATTTCTTGGTTTGGGAACAAGTTTCCACACTTTATTCCTCTCAAACTGTTCAAGTTCTTCTTCCATGGCTTCTATCCAGTCTGCATCTTGAAGGGCTTCATGGATTTTTTTAGGTTCCATTTGTGAGATGAAGGCACTCATGAAGATATCATAATAAGGAATGCCATCAGGAATGGTTTCCTTTTGAATAGGTAGAGAAATAACAAGGTTATTATCATTGGTAATGGGGATTGGAGTAGTGATTTGAAAGCTAACAGTTTTATCTAAGCTGTTGGACGAAGGTAAGCTGTTGGGAGTAGGTAAGCTGTTGGGAGTTAGTTGGCTGTCTGAGATATCTTTGGGTAGAACATAAGTGTAAGTACACCAATCTGAAATTGACCTACTTTAGAGGAATTCTTGGTACCATTTAGGGATAAACCAATAGGCCAGGAACTCACTAGGATAAACCTAATATTCCAGGATTGAACTGGAATTAAACTTAGAAAAATCAAGAAGCTCGCCAAGTCGAGTCGTACGGATGGTTTGGGCACATGAGGTCCCTAGCCATACGGCTATGTTGGGCACCCTCAGCCTCTATAAATTGAACCCCATGCTGATCATTTCAAGGGGGAGAAAACGTTTTGTGAGCTGATACTCTGCCAGTTTGAGAGCAGAAAGTGAGTGATATATACATTTGAGTGAAAAGAGAGGAAGATAGGCCATAACCATCATAGGTGAAGCCTCATTCTCCCCATCTTCTTCTTCATCTCAAACTCTTTTATTATTGTTCATATTATTGCTCATTCTTGTGTTATTTCTTATTATTCTTGCAAGCCTTGTCCATTCAAGCATTTTACATTTCATTGACAGTCTTGTCCATTTCAAGCACTATATATATATATATATATATATATATATATATATATATATATATATATATATATATGTATATATATATATATATATATATATTATATATCAAATATATATTATGATTATATATGTATATTGGAACCAAATCATGAGGTGATTCAAGGTTTCCTTCATGCCTAGTGTGTGATTATGGGATAAAACCTAAGGATAATCATGATTTGTTAAATTTCATGTTGATTTTGTTCTTGTTTGGCCATAAGAGTCATGATTGGGTGATAAAGTTTCAATCTTTATCATCCCAACCATGACCTAGCCATAAATCACCAAGCATGGGACATAAAGATTTAATCTTTATGTTATATTTTTGTCCCTAAAGGTTTAATCTTGCATCATAAGTCCATCTTGATGGTAAAGTTTCAATCTTTGCTCATCAAATGGTCATTTTAGCCCAAAGGGCTTGTTCATCACCTTTTTCCTCAATTTCCCCAATGATTGTCTTGATCACACCCAAAGCCTTTGTTTTTGGTGTCCAACTAGTGATGAATGACAAAGGGATGATTTAATCCATGTTTTTGTTAAAGAAAATAACCGAAAATGATCATTTCAGTCCAGTTTCAGCAAGAACACTTTGTTTTGCCTGATACTGGACAGTTTTCTGATAAACTGTCAAAAATCCATGGAATGCTCTCCCCATCCGTACGGATACTTTGGCCGGGGAGTGAATTTTTTCAGTTTCTTCCTTTTTTGGTCAGAATGTTTGCAAAATAACCATTTTCTGTTAAATAATTAACCAGTTTTGCTAAAAGTTAGTTTCTCCCATTTTAGAAACACACACACACACATGCACTTTGTTAACTAACGTTAGGGAGACTCGGTCCTATCCGAGGCGACTTGGGTGACGTAAAACTCTTCCCAAGGCGTAACCTGACCTCCGAACTAATAGAATCTCTAACCTTTCCATTTGTTGGGTTAAATAATTAACAAATGTGGCGACTCCGTGATGTTTTGCGTGATAACCGTGTTTGGCGTTTCGCCCCCATACTCGTCGCGCTCTTCCGCACGGGGCGGTATCCTTACAGTGGCGACTCCGCTGGGGAGGAAAGTGTTTGCAAACTTCTTTTTAGAAGCTTTGAGGACACTTTTGTGTGGGTCAAACTCCCGTCCCCCGTTTTCGTTAACTTTTGTGCTTGTTTTGTGTGTGCTGAGTTTCTGTTTGAATCATCTGGAGTGGAAACTGCTCTGGATGTGAAAAAAACTGGGGCTTGATGATCAGAAGTTGAAAAACTATAAAAAATAATTGCCAGCATTCTATAGCCGTACGGCTATGTTGGGCAAGGAACATAATGTTTCAAAATTTGACAATTTTGTGCAGGGAAGAAACATTCTGTGCCCCTTTGGCTTCTGCTCTTGTCCAGGTTCCATTTACAGTTTTGTTTGTGCACATTACCTTCTTCCTTTTTAGCCAAAACATGGTTTTTAAAGCTTGGTTATGCACAAGTTCTTTTTGGACATAAAATTGGATTTTTAAGGCCTCCTTATGCATAACCCCTTTTCGTGAAATTTTTTGAATCCTTTTATTGTGCAAAACTTGTTTTGCAAAAGGTTTTCAAAGGGATTGTTTCTTGTAAAGTTTTTGATTTCAAAGAACTTTTGGTTGTGCACAATTTGTTGTATGTACAAGTTTTGGCTTTGTTTGTTCATATGATTCTTGCTTGATTGCTTGTGTAAATAGCTTATTCATGCTTGCTCATTTTTGTCGATTATACTTATTCATGCTTGTTCATATGTTGATTATACATTGCTCATGATGTTAAAACGAATCGGATGGATGCCACGATGCACGCTTGATTGGTGCTCTTGTGCCCTTCTAGCGCGCACGGGTCCATTCCACCTCCCCTTCCGAGCCGAGTCAACCACACTTGTCTGTGACACACAAACACTGAGACTTTGGTTGGTTTTTGGTCTAGCTCATGTTACCACGTACCTAATACATGTCTGAGATTAATTATGGCCAAGTTAATGCCCGAGTCACGACTCCTTGTGAAAGCAAGTGTGACCATGGTCAACTTTGACCCGGTCCTTGACTTATGCGTTAATATTGGCTATAATCAACCTAAGTCATGTGTTATGGATGAGGTTATGCCGGAAGTCCCTTAAGTCCCTAAGACGAATCTCGATCTTAATCGGGGCTTAATCACGATTGGAATGGCTCATGCATTGGGGATCATGCGACGAACTAGACCCTAGGTTTGTTTCTTTCGGTTGGTGGAAGCCGCTTGCCCTATAGGACCCTCGCCCATGACAGTCCATCCTTGGGAGTGTGCAAGGCAGGTGAAAAACGAGGGGTCTATAGGCGTAGTGATGGCCTCCACTGATCCAAGATGTAGAATAGTTGCGAAAAAGAAGAGAAATCTTTTCCAACCAGTTAGGAATAAATGCGTTTTAAGTAAACATGAACATAATTAATAATAATGAACCGTCATGTTGCATGATCCTAAACCCATTCTCCCAAACACCAACCCGATTTGATACCTGAGTCTGAAATGAGCCTCCCTCTCCTCCGCAGCTCGTAAGAAGTGGGTCAGAGTTCCGGGTCATTGTCTGATTAGTGCCGAGTCTGATAGTTCGTCAGCTACTTCACTCAGACTTCTCCGAATGGCTAGTCCGGCAGGAAGTAGTAGTGAGGGTGACAACACAGCGGATCCGAATGGTCTTAGTAGGGAAGAGCTGGTACAAGCTCTAGAGGCCGCTAGGGCCCAGGAAGAGAATGTCAGGAAACGTCATGAGGATATGCAGAATAGGGTTATGGAAGCCATGAGGCAGAGAGGGGTAGCCGTTGTGTTTGAAAACGACGGAAGTTTTGTGGAGATCACTGATGAAAAGGGAATTGAGAATGTGCAGCCCCGAGGAAATAACCGAGTTCCGCCCCCTCAAGCTTACCCAAATGTGGAGACCTCACGTCCCATATTCCAAGAAACCACTCACCAAAATGTGCCTACCACTCATGCTTCATTTGTCCCGCCGGGCGGTTTTCCCAGGTACCCGCCAGGGTTCAACTTGTATGACATAATCCCAAGTAGCCGAGCACCCTTGGCTCCAGCCACCATTGGCCTGCCACCTCCGGCTTTGCCAACCACATCTCGAGAAGTGCCTTACCCACTTTACCACCCAATGGCCCAAATCTCTGAGGCTATCCCGCCATACATCCCGACAAGTAACCCGGCACCAGGGTATGTCTACACCCATTTGCCACCTCAAAATCCTCCTCCGATGGTCCCATCCACCACTTCACCTCCCGACACAATGCCAGTAACGAGCCAAACCGTGGGATCAATCAACTCAAGCCCACATATGGACCCCCAGATGGGGTGGTTGGTAGAGAAATTGAAACAAATGGAAGAGAGATTTGAGGGGATGAACGAAAGGAAATCCTCCTTGGGGATCACCGACCCCAAAAAGATTGTTCCTCTGCCTCACAAGTTCAAAATTCCAGAGGTAGACAAATTTGACGAAACTGCCTGCCCCCAGACTCATCTCAATGCTTATACTTTAGCCATGAGAGCAAAAGGGTGTACCATGCAGCAAATGGCCGATCACTTCCAACTGTCCTTAAAAGGAAACGCCCTCAAATGGTTCTTTCACTTGAAGGATGAATCTCGAGCAACGTGGGATGCAATCAAGGAAGCATTCCTCAACAAATATCGGTCAAACCTAGAATGGGAAACTAACCGGGTTGAAATGCAAAGCACCCTGCAAAAGGGAGATGAACCAATAGGAGAGTTTTACAAGAGGTGGAATTATAAACTTGGGGAGATTTCCAATCCACCCACAGAAGAGGAACAATTGGACATTTTCCAATCATGTTTAAAACCTAAGCTGCGGGCCTTGATCAGTCATCATTTTTACCCCAACCTCCGGGCAATGGTCACTGCCGGGTCTAAATTTGAGAAGGCCCTTAATGAGCAATCCTCTACTCAGGCCAGTGGCAACTCCTACAGATATCGTCCCCCAACAGTCGGTAAAGGGAAGGAAGCCGTGGGAACGGTAAACAATATCCAATGGGAGAATCCGAGACAAACTCCGCAAAAGGTCGGGAACTTGGAAAGGCGCCCGTATGTAAGATTTGAGGACTTTGGGATGCCCTTGGGTAAGGTGTTTGAGGGGTTAGTTAAACAAGGCCTTACCAAACCTATGGTTAACTTCCAATCCAGAAACCCCGAGAGGTACCGTGACGAGAGAAAGAGGTGTGCATTCCACAGCTACCATGGGCGGGAAAGCATCTTTTTTAGGAGCTTTTTTGAAGCTTTTAGATGCCTCCCCATACAGTCACACGGTATGGAGCCACGTCGGTCGGTATAGTATAGCATTAGGTGGGCATCATGGCTGACCGCACCCGTTCCTTAGGCCGTGCGCCTACAAAGGGTACGCCTCGGCTTTAGCTCGGAACAACAATAGCCGTCTTGTCACCCCCGGCTGAGTTGACGATCCTTTGTTGGAGAACTCGCCATGTCCGGGCTCTGTGATTGAACATCTCAATCTATGCCTTTCTCCGAAGCTTCCCCCTCTGACAGCGCAAGAGAGTTCCACTAATGGGAGAAAAGAGAGTTTACCGGAATCTACCCGCCTTTCATATTTCCCGTTCCTGATCTCCTTCGGAGCTCACTCACTCTTTTGATTTGGAATCCCCTTCGGGGATCTTTCCTTTTTTATGACCTTACCGATGATTGCCCCGCTGTAAAGCGCATCATCCTAGACTTGATTGCCAAAGGGAAGCTTGAATGCCCCCGAAGTCCAAATGTGATCAACAATCCATTTTCCAACAACCATGGCGTTAATATGATTGAATTTGGGCCAGCCGATGTGAATATGATTGAGTTCGGGGAGCCGACACCGATGAACCTTTTGGAATTCAATGTCCCGATGACTGAGATTGGGGAGGAATGGAAGGAAACCCTATGGGCATGTGTGCAGGAAGAAAACATGAAATGCCCATCCAACTCTATGATTGCCAATGTGATGAGTGCAAGGGTCCCCCACCAAAATGCCAATGAGTTGATCGTAGTAACACTCACCGAGCATGAGCTAACATTCAAAGAGTACATGGAGGAAATGGAAAAGTCCATTAAGAGCACGTTGGACAGCAAGATCCAAGGCTCAAATGGGGTTTGTCCTCCGCCCGATGATTGCTTCCATGTCATTGAAGCATGTAGTTCATCCACCGGCAAAAGGACAGTTAAGCAGGTGGGTCACCCTAATGGAAAGAATGGGTCCGAAATTGCAAAGACCCCGGAAATCACCAACTATGAAGGGTACCTCACCCGAATGAAAGGTGCCATTCACTCTATGCCCCGTGAGGAGCTCCGAATCCTGTGTGAAAGTGATGATGATGAGGTATCTTCAAATAAGCCTCCCCATGTTCCTTCCCCGAGATTGGAAGAAGAAGGATTTCTGGCCTTGGATGACTTCTTAGCTTTGCCACCGTTGTCTCTACCGCCACCGCTGATTGATGGGTCTGTATTCCTGGATTACTATTGTTGCATGCTTACTTTGGAAAACTCCATGAAACCGTAGGAGTTGGGAAGAGCCAAAGCCACCACCCTATCTCTCTAGAAAAGATCCGCGAGTCGGCATATGCCCCGAAAGGAATGGTCATGGTGAATGAGTTAAGAAAGGAAGCATGGCCATATGGTACCCAAAACTCCTCGTCACTCGGGAAAGGGGCGGAAGAGGTTGACGACCCTTTTGAAGTGAATGTACTGACTCGATCTGGGAAAGTGTACACGGAGAACCCTAAGAAACCTCCGCCACCGGAACACCGAATGCCTCCCCCTCTTGCTAGTGAGGAAAAAGCCCTAGATTCCGGAGAAAAGGATCCTGTCTTAACCCAACCCAAGAGGACACAAGCTAACATATCTTTGTGGTCCCTCCTCACTTCCTCCTACCCTCACAAGCTCAAATTGGAGGAATGCTTGGCCCAAACTATGGTACCTACCACGGCTACCCCCGAAGAGGCCGTGCAAATGATTGGGAGTGTTTAATATGGGAATGTCATCACATTCACGGACTTGGATTTGCCGAAATTTGGGGCTAACCACAATGAATCCCTCTACATCACGGTGCAATTGGATGAGCGCCGTCTCCCTCGGGTTTTGGTTTATAATGGCTCCGCCATGAATGTCCTCCCCGCTAAGATGATGGATCTACTTGGTCTTAGGACCACCGACCTAAAGCCTTCCATGATCACTTTTAAGGCTTATGATTCCACAGCCCGCTCAGTCCTAGGGGTGGCCACCTTAAACCTTTGGTTTGGAAAACAAATGATGCCAACCGACTTCCAAGTGCTTGACATCCCCATATCCTTCACTGCCCTATTGGGACGCCCATGGCTCCATAAAGTCAACGGGGTAGCCTCCACCCTCCACCAATGCGTGAAATATGTGCAAGAGGGTAATTTGACAACCATTTATGGGGACAGTGTTACTATAGAAGGAACCAACACCAATGGGATTTCCGTGTTAGAAATCAAACATGAGGAGAGCGGCTAGTTTTGACCAGCTTCACCGAGATACCATCCAAAACCCACATCTGTTGTGTGGATCTTACACTCACCAAGGACAGGATTCCCCCTACAATGAAAATGATGCGTTTGATGCGCTACCTCCCGGGGCTTGGTCTTGGAAGGAAACTCTAAGGGACCCACAAGATTGTTGAGATCAAATAGCAAAAGACGCTCTATGGCTTGGGATACAAACCCACCCCCGACGACCTTAGGATGGATAAGGAAATGGCTCGGAAAAGAAGCCAAGCCAGGGCTCAAGGGATTCCGTTTAAGGCTTCCAACCTCCGCCCTTACACTTTTGATATGAGCCGCTACTTTGTGAGAGGAGGGGTCCAAACCAAGGCCCCAGAGCCGATGGAGCCAATGATGACCAATTGGGATAAGCTGCAAGAGGATCTCAAAAGATTCCGAGGGATGGCGGCTAACCCCATAAGGAGGGCATTTTTGGATACACCCAAGATGACCGGTCCTACCGAGACCACCATGAGTCATGAATACACCTTTAAGGGAGTGTCCGAGATGGTAAGGGAATTTGAAACCTTGTCTACGATGGAGGCTGGCCAAGAAAGGGAACCCGTTTGGGGTCAAAATGGTAGATACAAGTTTGAGGAGGTAACTCCCGAGCACGCCACCAAGGAAGTCATGGACGACGAATGGAATGGTGTGGTATTCCAAGAAATGTTTGGGGAGGAGTTGGTCGTGCCTGATCTGATTGGCCTCGAAAAGGAAATGATTGTTGTGATAGGAGATGGATCTCCTGGGACCTTTGACCCTCACACCTTGGTAAGCCCGATGGACATGCCTCTGAAGAATTGGGTGACCTTCTCTGGACCGGTGGAGAGCAAGGAGGAAATGACCACGAAGCTTGGACTGATTCCCCCCCCCCCCTAGAGTCAAGTGTCATAGGGTCCAATGTAGTCGAGTCCCCTCAATCTCTTGTCTTTGAATTTGAGTCTTCCTCCTCCGAGGGCCTCACGCCCAAGGATTATGAACTTTTAGCCAACGTTGCATTCCCGTTTGCATTGAATGAAATGATAGACCTTTCCGAGTATCCCCTCATTGCCAACTTATTAGATGATAAATTAACTAATAATCTAAAAACGGTTAATGATGAATCACCTAATAATGCAGACACACTAAATGAACAAAACATTAAACAATCATCAAAGCGGGTTGTTGACCGAAAGTAAAACCATGCCCAAGCTGCCGAAGAGGTTTTAACTAAGGTGAATTTGGGGACTGAAAATGAGCCGAAAGAGACACATATTGGTAGCTACTTCAAAGGAGCCGAAAGAGAAGCTTTGGTTGAGCTACTTAAGGAGTACGTGGATGTGTTTGCTTGGTCTTTTAAGGATATTCCGGGGTTGGATTCTTCGATCGTTGAACACAAGATCCCCATGGATCCCGAGGTGAAGCCTGTCAAGCAAAAGCTTCGGCAAATCAAACCGGAATGGTCTTTGCAAGTCAAAGAAGAAATTGAGAAGTTGCTCCGGGTCGGCTTCATAAGGGTGATAGAGTACCCCTCGTGGCTCTCCAACATAGTAACAATCACAAAGGCCAACGGAAAGGTCCGATGCTGTGTCGACTTTAGGGATCTCAACAAGGTGTGTCCCAAAGATGATTTCCCCCTCCCGAACATCGACATGCTTGTAGATACAACCTCTAGTTTCGAGGTCAAATCTTTTGTGGATGGTTTTGCCGGGTATAACCAAATTAAGATGGTTGAGGAGGACCAGGAGAAGACTGCCTTCACCACCCCATGGGGGACCTTTTGCTACACCGTGATGCCTTTTGGATTGCGAAATGCTGGGGCTACCTACCAAAGGGCCGCAACCACACTCTTCCATGATATGATCCATAAGGAGATAGAGGTGTATGTCGATAACATGATTGTGCATTCCAAGGGCACCGACGGGAAACATTTGATAGACTTGAGAAAGTTCTTTGACAGGCTTAGGAAGCACTCCATGAGGCTCAATCCGGCCAAGTACACTTTTGGGGTTTATCGTGGCATGGTTTTGGGGTACATGGTCACTGAACGAGGCATCAAAGTTGATCCTCAAAAGGTTAAGGCAATTGTGGAAATGAAGCCACCTCGCACCCAAACAGAGGTAAAAGCCTTCATGGGAAGGTTGCAATACATTAGCCGCTTCATAAACCAGCTAACTCCCACATGTGAGCCCATCTTCAAATTGCTAAAGAAGAATGCTGAGGTTGAATGGAATAAGGAATGCCAAAGAGCCTTTGACAAGATTAAGGCCTATCTCATCCACCCGCCAATCCTATGCCCCCCGCACAAGGACAAGCCACTCTTGATCTACCTAACAGTGACTGATAAGTAAATAGGAGCAATGTTGGCCCAATAGAAGAAGGATTCAAAGGTAGAGAATGCCATCTACTTTGTGAGCTGTAAGCTACAAGGGAGCGAGCTCAACTACTCCCCAATTGAAAAGACTTGCGCCGGATTGGTATGGGTCGTAAGAAAGTTGAAGCATTACATGCATGCCCACCCAATACAGCTCATCTCCAAGATAGACCCCATCAAGTGCTTGTTGGAAAAGCCATCCTTGTCCATGAGACTTGCCAAATGGTCCTTCTTCCTGGCTGAGTATGATATCAGTTATGTGTCAAGGAAGGCAGTCAAAGGAAGGGTCTTAGCGGAACATTTGGCGGACTTCCCTAGTAATGAGGAAAAGGAGCCCGAGCCGCAATTCCCTGATAAAGGGATTTTTGCCCTCAAGGGGGGAAATAGGTGGCAATTGTTCTTCGACGGTGCCACCAATAAAAGAGGAAATGACATTGGATTGCTCTTGGTTGACCCAAAAGATGAGCACACCCCCATCGCCATCAAGTTGAAATTTGATGTGACCAACAATGCCGTGGAATATGAGGCATGCACGACCGGTTTGGAAGCAGCCCTGGAAAGGAATGTGAAAGAATTTGAGGTATACGGAGATTCGGCTTTGATCATCAACCAAGTCTCCAACAAGTGGAAAACACTGGATCCTGGTTTGCAAAAATAGCATGCCTACATGGAAGAACTCATGGCACAATTCAAAGAAGTCAGCTTCCACTACTTGCCAAGGGATCGAAACCGTTTTACCGACGCATTAGCTACTTTGGCTTCATTGGTAGAAATCCCCAAGGGAAAGTCATTAAAACCTTTCCGAGTTGGGAGGAAAGAAAATCCTGCATACTGTTATGAGATTGAGGCTACCCCAGAAAAGGTGGAGGAGCCATGGTACAACCAGATTTACCGATTCCTCAAGGAAGGGGAAGCTTCCTTCATGGATGAAAAGGGAGAATATGTGGATGGGATAAAAGCTAAAAGCATGGCGGCACTCAAAAGGCTAGCATCCCACTATGTCATCTTGGAGGATATCTTGTACAAAAAGCGCTATCAGGGCCTTCTCCTTAGGTCTATAAGCATGGAAATGGCAAAAGAACTCATGCAAGAAGTTCATGGCAGAGTGTGTGGCCCTCATATGAATGAGAGGGCATTAATGCAAGTCATCTTACGGATGGGCTACTTTTGGATCTCAATGGAGACCGATTGAATACATTTTTTGAAAAGGTGTGATAAGTATCAGCGGTTCTCTAACCTCAACTACCTACCACCTCACCATATCTACTGTATGACCACACCATGTCCTTTTTCAACATGGGGCATTGACATCATTGGGAAAATTTCCCCGCCCGGGAGCAATGGCCACGAGTTTGTTTTGGTAGCCGTGGATTACTTCACAAAGTGGGTAGGGCTAAATCCTACAGGGTCCTCACTTCAAAGAAAGTTGCGGGGTTTATAAAGGAAAACATCATGTGCCGGTACGGGATCCCGAACGAGGTCATCACCGACAATGGCTCGCACTTCGAAGGTGAATGCGATCAATTATTGGGAGAGTTCCGAGTCACTCGCCACAAATCCTCCCCATATAGGCCTCAGACCAATGGTGCAGTGGAGGCCGCCAACAAAATGCTCGAAAGGATTATTAAGAAAATGGCAACACGGGGAAGAGATTGGCCTGAAAAGCTACATCTAGCATTGTGGGGCTACCGGACCTCGGTTAGAACCGCCACTGGGGAAACCCTTTTTGCTTTGACTTATGGAATGGAGGCCATGCTCCCGGCTGAGTTGGAGGTACCGTCATTGAGAATTTTGTTGGAGAACAAAATCCATGAGGTCGATTGGCTTCGGAGCCGGCATGATGAATTGGCCTTGTTGGACGAACGTCGTCTGAAGGCAATGGAGCACATCCGTGCCTACCAAGGGAGAATGGCGCGAGCTTTTGATAGAAAGGTGAAGCCCCGAGAAATTCGGGTAGGATATTTGGTCCTTAAGGAAAAACCCCCCGGGAGGTCTAACCCTGACGGAAAATGGGAACCCGTGTGGATCGGTCCCTTCGTGGTACAAGAGATCTTCTCAGGAGGTGCAATGAGTCTTGCGGACTTGGATGGCAACCCCTTCATGCACCCGGTCAACAGTGATAAGCTCCGTCGTTACTTTGTTTAAAAAAAAAGATTGTAGGTGCCAAAAGAATATACCCACCTAGATTGAAAACCCGTTTGGGCGGTCTAGATAAAAAACAGGGTCGCACCCAAAATTTGTAAAAAGTCAACTACAATGACCTGAGCCCCTTAGTCTCATTTTTAAAAGGGGAACATAGGCAGCCAATTATTGGTCCGGTCTAAAAAATGAATAAAAATCAAATTCGGTTTTGAGCAAAAACCCCATGTGAATGCAAATTGGCTTCATAAGTAACCATTTTCATTACAGTTAAAACACTTCTTTGATGAGTTCAAGCACGGTCTACTCTCGACTCAACTAACAAGCTTAAGACACAACTAAGACACCTAAAATGAACTAATGTGTCTGCAATGGCAATGGGTGGATACATGGAAATGTAGGACTATCACTGTTCCTCGTCCCTCCACTTCTTCTTCTGACTTCTTCGAGTCTTCTTCTTCTTCACCTCAAAGAGGTAGACCTCCCCCCATACATGATCGGGTATCCTCCCGACATCCTCAACCAGCCCGGTTGCCCTCAAAGCCGCATTGGTAACAGCCCGAGCTCGAAGATCTTCCATTCGTGCCCCTGCCCTAGGCATCGCAGCCATTCTTCTATAAGCCAAGGCTTGATAGTCCTCGACAATGTCCCCAGTAATGTTATGGCCACTCGCCACGGCCTTGGTCTCTCTCAAAACCCTGCTAGGGTCATGAGTCCCACCAAGAATAGCCTCACGCCTCTCCTCAATGAGCCTCTGAGTCTGTCCCATATTCTGTTCATACCAGTCCAAGTAGACCGTGGTTAGAACCATCCTGGCCGCACGCCCAAGAAGTATGTCATGCCCCGAAAATTCCCACATTCCATAAATATCAAAATAGCATAATATACATCTCCAAAATGCTAAATACCAAACCAGACGCGTGAACTCTGCTATAAAACCAACATAATACCATACACACGTTGATGACAAAACCACATTAACTATTGAGACTAAACCTCAACGAGATTATAACTCGGAGACTATTTACAAGTGCGGAAGTAAGAACAACCAATCATATATAGACCCAAATGACAACCGCACTTACATAACACTATACAACCACAGCCTCACAACAAGAATACACAAAGGCTACGTAGAGCAACTACCCCAAAAGTGTATAACTTGCTCAGAACAGTCCCACAACGACACCAGCTCTCACATCTTATTACCTTTAGCTTTCCTGTAAACTAAGGAAAACAACATTGAAAGGAACAGGGTGATATAAAATCTCAGTAAGTTACTAATGCAGCTACATGGCATGCGATCATATATATCAACTAAATAAGTAAATCATATAACAACAAATGAGAAAGATCCCTATCGCCAACCGTCCCATACTAGTTGGAAATAACGACTAACTCATCATATAGCACACAAGACTGAAATAAGCACGTTACAAAGGATACTGAGCCAAGGTTTCCCCGAAAAGGATATAACAAACTGAACCATATCAACCGGGCCGCATCGAAGAGCAGCATCAACAAGCAGCATCGAAGAACTGAAGCAGGGGTTCCGGAACCAAACAATAACCAAAATAACATCAACAGGGGGAAAATGACACAAAGTCATAACCCAAACGGTGACTAAACTCACACAAAGGAGAGCTAGTCCAAACCCAATCCATGGCCCACGGAAGGGGTAAAAGAAAAGGAACCAGTGGGAACATTATAATGAACTTGACTCGGGTGCCATTATAATCTCCTACCACTGCCTGACTCAACCAAGTAAGACCAGCTGGACTTTAAACGAAAACACAATCAGTATATGATTCCAAAATAGGGAACCATACCAAGTACATCATAAAGATGATAAACTACTCATTAAGAGCCCAACAACGATAAATATGAGTTACTCATAAAGAGCCCAACAACAGTGAACGTTTAAAATATTATGATTCCAAAGTAGGGAACCATACTAAACACATCATAAAGATGATAACCACGAGTTACTCATAAAGAGCACAACAACGTCCAAAACATATCCTAAAGGTGATAACCACGAGTTACCCATAAAGAGTACTATGACTACGATCCCAACCATCTCTTTACACCTAGGATTCCCAATTAGGGAATCTGAATAAATACCTCATCAAGATGTTAAACAAATATGCATGCACTTAACCCCCGTTTCACGCCTTACATCCGTTTATAATCGAACAAATTCCAAACACTCTTGTTTTCCACAACGCCTATCTAGGTACCCTATAATAGGACCCAAAGACTAGACACAAATTGGACCCTAAATCAATTCAATTGAAACAATTCAGTTTTCCAGTCAACTGTGCGGCCGCCTAAAACAACTGTGCGGTCGCCCATAAACATAGCATCAATCCCTAAAACCTTCCAGTATGTATGTGCGGTCACCAGCCCTATTTGAGTGGCCGCCCACACACCTCCGCAAGCCAAAATTCAGTTCTTTTATACTCCTTCTGTTCCACCGTCTTAAAAGTACTATTATAACTTTCTCCGAATATTTATTTAATCATTCTAACTCTAATTCACCGTCTCAAAAGTACTATTACAACTTTCTCCGAATATTTATTTAATCATTCTAACCCTAATTCACCGTCTCAAAAGTACTATTAAAACTTTCTATATATATAAACCCACAAAATAGTTGTATCAGTAAGAACACCCATAATTAATCAATATAGCCAAAATAACAATTAGCCCAAATACTTCCACAAAAACAACAATTATCCAAAGATACATCCCATATAATATGCATGAGCAATACTATAATTAAAGGGGAGTAGTAACTTACTTGTTACGAAAATAGTACCGATGACATAATGTTCTGATCAGCTAGATTTGATCTACTCGACACCACAAAAATTTTGGTGAAGTCGGATTTTAGAACGGAGTAATAAATAGTGAGAAATTGAAGAGAGTATGAGTCAAAACTCATACTTGCAGAACAGAAGGAGAATGAACAAGAAAAAGGGAAAGTGAGTCTGGTGTCTGCGCAGAGAGAGATCTCGGAGAAGGTGGGTTATATAATTGACAAGTTACACTTAGGCCCCACCAAGTTAATCAATTACATTTAAACCCCAAGGTTTCAACTTTAACAATTAACCCCGTTATCATTATTCACAAATATTAACTCAACTATTTCAACTTCTACTCAAGCTAGTAAATCATTTTGCAATTCAAATACTTTTATTAAATATTTTAATAGGTCAAATAAGTCTTTTAAAATAATCAAACTAACGCAAATTAAATTATAAAATAATATTCAGTGTAAAATTTATATAAAATTGGGACGGGTCGTTACCCACAAGTGCTCAACTTATGAATAAAAATAGTGCCCGGGTTTGGGGTCGTTACATTCACTCTCCCTAAAATTCATCCCGAATTTTAAAGTTACTTACCAAGATGATCAAACAACCCCGAATACTTTCGTTCCATTTCTTCCTGAAGTTCCCTATCTCAATTTCCGTTAATTTGTATTAAATCTACTAACACCTATGAAACACATACGTATCACACGTATACTCGCATTAAACATTCTACACCAGCAGAACAACAGATAAGAATACAAATTTCTTCCTAAAATTTCTCAATATCAAATAATCAAAATAACCCAAATTTAATCATTTGTTTTCTCACATTTACAAACCCAGAAACTTCCATTCTTAACTAGAGAAAACATGCTCAAGAGTATTCATGAAATCCATCAAAATAATATGGGTGTCTATTGTCCCACTTCTTCTCTGTTCCTCATATAATCACATCAATTTCACGAGTTTCCCTAGTACTTTCACAAGAGACAATTATACCTAAAACTTGTTCCTTTGAATCAACTATCTTTACAAATAATTCCTTCAAAAAAACTAAATCCCTCACTTGATCTTAAGATCTCGTTTTCGATTATCAGCATCATTTGTTTACCAATCCTGAATCATAAATAATCTATTTCTGATTAGCATTAAGCTCTCAATCAACTCTTAAATCATCAACACCCATAAGTTTTATTTTTTCCATTATCCCAATAGTATTCAGAATCAACTCCACATACACTTAGTATATCCTTATAAATATGTATCGATCCCAAGGGTTTCTTAATATTATAATAAGACCCAAATAAATATCCATAACACTCTGAGAAGTCTATTAAGATCAAGATGTACCACAATGGTCCCTGTCATATGTTTTCTCCACAAGCATCCCATGTAATCATACTACTGCCTGAACAAATAAGGGAAGGAATAGGACTAACAATTATTGTCACCCAAGAATTCATTTATATACACGAAAAATTTACCGTTATCATCAATTCGATAAAATATGATTCTTCAATTTCATCCCAATATATTTGGTTTCTACTTGAATGTGTAACTGACTTGATCTTGTGAATCTCTTTAAGTACCTATAGTCGAATTTCCACCACACGTGTTCCATTCCACTAAGTCCAATCTTCCAACATATCCCATTCAGCGGTATTGAACATGATATACACCTCTACATGTTCAGTGATTCCACTACTACACTCATCTTTCTTATATGATAAAACATAAAACAGTCATAATCTTTAAATTTCTCTACCCACTTGACTTATCTCATATTTAGTTTTTCTAAGAAAATATATCCATCAAATATTGATAGCCTATTAACATAACATTTCCAAACTTGGTCCCATAAAAACAAAAATATAATTTGCTAAGACAATATCAATAAAATCACAATCAATCTCAAGTCATAGATAGTTCTATTTATCGAGAGTTAATCCTCGAAACATATACAAATACTTTATCACCTTGAATCGTTACATACCTCAATCTCTATTTGCAAGCATCACTATAGATAATGACTTTATCCATTTTCACTATAATGGGGAAACTTGACATATCTCTAAGAAAACATAACACTGGTCATACCCTTTAAGATAACAATGATACTAGTCAAATCCGCGAAACAATATTTGTACTGAAATTGCCATCAATCATCATTTCAATATTCGAAAACTAATTTCACACTTATCAATCCCTACTAAGGTCAAGAAAATCCCAGAAATATGCGTATCTCATTTTACATATTTGTTTCCACTTGTAGAGATCAATAAATACCTGAAGGAAACTATTGCAAAACAATACATCCTCTAACTCCTGCTAGAACAATCATTGTTTCTTTCAAGCAATTTTAATATAATTCCAAAATTGATATTAATTCTCAGCCTACGACTTGGTGTATGTCAATATGTCCTTAAGTAATTCACCCCCAAAATCAAATTATGATTTGAAAGTAACATTTCTCGATACCACTAAACCATTTATCCATCTAAATGACATAACCACGAATTCATAATAAACATACCCAATATTAGAGATTGTGTTCGATATATCCTCATATTTGACCTTTGACAAATAATAGCCACTTATCAATCAAACACTGACTAAACCACTGATCACTTCAGAGATTAAATAATTCACCAATATAAAATAACAAGTAATAATTCGTCGTGGTTACCTAGTTGAGATCTCTGTATTCCATATAGAATCGTAAATTAGAATCTCTCTTTATACCAAACAATAACGATGCACCATACTTAGGTGTACTAGCTTAATGAATCCTTTATTAAATAGTCTCTCGGGTTGAATCTTCAACTCTTCTATCTCAACCGATACTATAAGTTCACTGATTCACCTATCAGTATTGTAACCTATATCAACTCATCATATAACTCAAGTTCCCTATCAATCAAGCAACATATTGCACCCAGTATAAAGTATACCCAAGATTTCACAATTAATGCGTACATCTCTCGGTTTTGGTGTAGACGTCCTACCGTCAACTAAATAGGCTAAATTCCCAACATAACCTTATAATAATACTTTTCGGATTTCCAATACAGAACATGACCGATGTATATACATCTAGTATGCTCCTAAACAAAGTCAAACATACTAATATAGAAATATTCACTACCAATCGATGGCACACGAGAAGTTCGTGACACATAGAAAGCTAGGTCACGCCACTTATCACATCAATATCCCGTATAAGTGACATAACTAAATCAACTTATAACTTTTAAGGTGTTATCGTCCATAATTCTATCGGGTTTCTTATATCTACCGGTAGCAATCCCGTAGTCTCGTATTCGAGAATACACCTCCACATAAATCCAGGAATGAGGACAAACAAGCGTACATAGCACGAAACATTGTCCACTTAAGAAATAGATACGCCTATGTCTTCAAAGACTCGAACTCTCGATTCTCAAACCAACTAGCCCCAATGGAACCAACACTATTAACACCAGTCCTATGCCTGATGTACCACAAGAGAAGGAACACTCGACGTCAATATCACACTCATAACCCAATAAACTTCAATCTTAACCTCATCCACTAATTCATTATGCTTCTACTACACAAACTTTCCATGACCAAGGAAGCTAATTGACTTCAAGAAAACTTAGTTTTCTAAACCGCTCATACCCAAATATTGAAACCTATTCAATATCAGAGTTCTTATTCCCTTTCAAGATCTAATCCTATTGCTCTGATACCAACTGTCACACCCCGAAAATTCCCAAATTCCATAAATAGCATAATATACATCTCCAAAATGCTAAATACCGAACCAGGCGCGTGAACTCTGCTATAAAACCAACATAATACCATATACACGTTGATGACAAAACCACATTAACTATTGAGACTATACCTCAACAAGATTATAACTCGGAAACTATTTATAAGTGCGGAAGTAAGAACAACCAATCATATATATACCCAAATGACAACCGCACTTACATAACACTATACAACTACAGCCTCACAACAAGAATACACAAAGGCTACGTAGAGAAACTACCCCAAAAGTGTATAACTTGCTCAGAATAGTCCCTGTTGGTCCCAGAGACACAACAAGGGTATGAAAAGAGGCTAGAGGGGGGGGGGTGAATAGCCTATTTAAAATTTCAACCCTTTTTCAAAATTCAACCTTTATGATTACACTTGAATTTTGCGGTAGATAAAAACAACGCGGTCAAGTATAAAATGCACAGCGGAAGTTTTCGTTGAAACAAGTTAAGAGTTGGTTTTGATAAGTTCAATGCGGTAGGTTGGTGTGCGGTAGGTTGGTGTGCGGTAGGTAGTGCGGTAGATGTGTATGCGGTAGGTAGGAGTGCGGTAGGTTAAAGTGAGGTAGGTTGAAAGATTGAAAACTTGTGTCTAAGAGATTTTTGGCAAATGATAAGTTAGTCAGATTTAGGCAATGAGGTAGACAAACAAACACAATTCACAATTGTTCATAAATCTGAAAGATCAAACACTAAAAGACAAACAAGATTAATATGAACAAGTAAAAAACAATAGGAACAAGATGAACAAGACTTAAAGTAAATTTGCAGAAAGGTAAAGTGCAGTAAGTAAAGAACACAATGATTTGGAAAGGTTCGATCTGTTAAAAGATCTACGTCCTTTACCAAGATGGTCAGTCTTGGATTTTGAATGAGGTATATATTAGATTCACTTGAGTATAGATTACAGAGATGAAGTATTGAATCAACACCTATTTCTATGAAGTTCAAATCCTAGACTTAGACCAGTGTATCCCTAATGATTCAATCTATGTGATTGATCAATCGGGGTGAGTGTGTGTGTAAGAATCAAAAGCTCTTTTGAATCTATATGATTTTAGAGCCTAATGAAACTTGTGTGAGAGGCTTGAGATATGATCTTGAATGTTGCTGGAGATTTGATGAAGACTTAAAGGTTGAGTGCTTGAAGATTCGAATGATTCTGGAAATCTTGAGTATGATCTTCAATCACCAAGAATTTCAACAGCAATTTCTCTCTTAGAATCTCAGCTATTTTTTTCAATGAAGAAATCAAGGACTATATATAGCCTTGAATGAGAAACTAGCCGTTTGAAATACTTGGGGTCCAAGTTGAAGGACAATGATCTGTTGAATTCTAATTGGAGCTCAGTCTGAGTTGTCCTTTTGTTGCAGAGTCATGGTGGTCCAACTGTACTATGATGACAGTTGTATTCAAATTTGAAATTTGAATTTGCAACGTTCTAAACTAACCAAGGTTTTGGACATAAGTGTAAACATGGTTAAGTTTGAACCAAACTCGAGTTTCTTCAACTCTGGTACCATGCGGTAGAATGAATCATGCGGTCGGCTTGATTCATGCGGTAGGTAAAAAGCATGTGATGAGTTGATCCATGCGGCAAGCACTAGCCCATGCGGTAGACATACTCATGCGGTAGACTTAGCCTTGCCACATATCTCCAGACTTAGAAAAATTTAAGAACCTAATCTGCTAAGCCTATCAAACTAGAAAGTGGACTATTCTAAATGAAGTACAAGTACTTCTTACAATATATCCTAAAGTCCACAAAGAGTAAAAATTAGGTTATGGGATCAATCAAATCTAGGTAATAGGAGTGGTTTATAATATGCATACCCAACAGTCCCATAACGATTTAGCTTTCCTGTAAACAAAGGAAAACAACATTGAAAGGAACGGGGTAAGATAAAATCTCAGTAAGTTACTAATGCAGCTATATGGCATGCGATCATATATATCAACTAAATAAGTAAATCATATAACAACAAATGAGAAAGCTCCCTATCGTCAACTGTCCCATACCAGTTGGAAATAACAACTAACTCATCATATAGCACACAAGATTGAAATAAGCACGTTACAAAGGATACTGAGCCAAGGTTTCCCCAAAAAGGATATAACAAACTGAACCATATCAACCGGGCCGCATCGAAGAGCAGCATCAACAAGCAGCATCGAAGAGCTGAAGCAGGGGTTCCGGAACCAAACAATCACCACAATAACAACAACAGGGGGAAAATAACACAAATTCATAACCCAAACGGTGACTAAACTCACACAAAGGAGAGCTAGCCCAAACCCAATCCGTGGCCCAAGGAAGGGGTAAAAGAAAAGGAACCAGTGGGAACATTATAATGAACTTGACTCGGGTTCCATTATAATCTCCTACCACTGCCTGATTCAACCAAGTAAGACCAGCTGGACTTTAAACGAAAACACAATCAGTATATGATTCCAAAATAGGGAACCATACCAAGTACATCATAAAGATGATAAACTACTCATTAAGAGCCCAACAACGATAAACAAGAGTTACTCATAAAGAGCCCAACAACAGTGAACATTTAAAATATTATGATTCCAAAGTAGGGAACCATACCAAATACATCATAAAGATGATAACCACGAGTTACTCATAAAGAGCACAACAACGTCTAAAACATATCCTAAAGGTGATAACCACGAGTTACTCATAAAGAGTACTATGACTACGAGCCCAACCATCTCTTTACACTTAGGATTCCCAATTAGGGAATCTAAATAAATACCTCATCAAGATGTTAAACAAATCTGCAGGCACTTAACCCCCGTTTCACGCCTTACATCCGTTCATAATCGAACAAATTCCAAACACTCTTGTTTTCCACAACGCCTATCTAGGTACCCTATAATAGGACCCAAAGACTAGACACAGATTGGACCCTAAATCAATTCAATTGAAACAATTCAGTTTTCCGGTCAACTATGCGGCCGCCTAAAACAACTGTGCGGACGCCCATAAACATAGCATCAATCCCTAAAACCTTCCAGTATGTATGTGCGGTCGCCAACCCTATTTGGGTGGATGCCCACACACCTCCGCAAGCCAAAATCCAGTTCTTTTATACTCCTTCTGTTCCACCGTCTCAAAAGTACTATTACAACTTTCTCCAAATATTTATTTAATCATTCTAACTCTAATTCACCGTCTCAAAAGTACTATTACAACTTTTTCCGAATATTTATTTAATCATTCTAACTCTAATTTAACGTCTCAAAAGTACTATTACAACTATCTATATATATAAACCCACAAAATAGTTGTAACAGTAAGAACACCCATAATTAATCAATATAGCCAAAATAACAATTAGCCCAAATACTTTTGTCGCGACCCCGGACCCCGCGGGCCCCGGGACCGCGATCTGGACGTCGACTCTAACAATAAACTCCAAAGTACCAAAGTTAAAAATTCCATTTAATACCAAAAGTGATAATCCAAAGTTTTACAAAACCAAGTTTGATAAAGACTAAATGCAACGATCATAAACTTCCACAAGTTTATTCCCATCAAATAAAAATATACAATCCTTAGTGACGTCATGTTTGGTACAACTACCCCAAAATGGTTACATATTTACATAATGGGAACCAACCTATATCAACCTTCCCCAAAAGAACGGATCCACACTCGACGTCCTCTATCTCGTGATCAGCGAGACTAATCCTTAGCTCCTGGGGGGGGGGGGGGTTAAGGAAAAACAAAGATAAAAGAAAAGGGGTGAGATAAATCTCAATAAGTTACTAATGCAACTACATGACATGCTATGATGCAATAAGCAATAAACCAATATAATTATCACATAGCACATAGCAATTATCATATAACAGATAGCAGCGGAAATAAACACATAACAAAGGATATAGCCAAGGTTTTCCAAACTGGTACATCCAAATAAAGGATCGCTGCGCAGCTTCAATAATAAACCAATCATCATCTTCATAATAGCATGAGAGCTGAAGAGAAAACCCCCGGTACCGGAACCAATAACCAAAGAAGAAGTGTCACAAGGGACGGGAGACATGCCACAAAGTCATGCTCCAAGAAGCTAAAATGCACACAAAGGAGCTAGCTCTTCTCACATCCAAGGCCAATCTGGAGGAGGGTAATAATTGGGCAAAACAATGGTCAACATCATAATGGACTTGGCCGTGCCATCATAATATTTCGCATCGCCCGAACACACACAAAATACCAGCTGGACTTTCATATAAAGGCTAAGTAATAAATACTAGCTTAATTAAACAACTTAAGGTTCCAAAGTAGGGAACCATACCAAGAAGGCACCAAGAAAGTGAAATGAACCAACAACACACAATTAAAGTGTTCCAACAATCTTAACAATGATAACACCATTCCCATATCACATTTGACCACAAAGGATCCAATTAATTCGAGCACTCTACCAAATTTACTTACTCATATCGAAGAGCTTAAGGAGAGCTTTAAAACGGTAATTTATACGCCTAAAACGGAGTTCGCATGAACCAAATACGACTCTCGAAAGATTGGACCAAAAAGGGAATAAATTCATAACAGGGGAGGGGGGTGCGCGCGCCTCCTAAGGGAGGGGTGCGCGCGCCTCCTAGATCAGTTGGAAGATCGAGTAGAGAGAAGGAGAGGGTGCGTGCGCCTCCTAAGGGAGGGATGCGCGCGCCTCCAAAGGACAGAAGCATTTTTGATCAAGAAGGACATAAGGGTGCGCGCGCCTCCTAAGGGAGGGATGCGCGCGCCTCCTTGCCCGGAAAGGCAAATTCCGGCCAAAATCCTGGGTTTCCACCATTTTCAAACCAAAACTCAAACCAACCAAATCTTTCACCATTTCACAAATACTTGGAACCAAGGCTAGCAATATACACAACTATGAACCAAAACAACTCATAGGCTTGTAATGGGGCTAAATAACACAATCTAGAAACCCAACACAAGATTCAAATACCAAATTTCCCAAAAATATGAATAACATGCCAATCACTCCCAAATCAACCCAAGATGCAATAAATGGCATTCATAACATCAAATAAACATGGAATAGCATTTCTAGCATAAAATAGGGGGAAAAGTAACTTACACGGATTTCTCAAAGTTGACGGAATTCAAATCTTTTTGGCTTCCTACGATCCTATCGACGATCTAAACAATGTTCAAGTTTTAAGAAATGAGAGAAGATGAGAGGAAGAAGGTTTAAATGAAGAGAGAAGGGAGAGGAAGAAAACTTACCCAAAAGCTTGGAGAGAGAGAGAGATTTCTGGGAGATGAGTGAAAGAATGAGGGAGAAGGTGAGGGAGGTGAGGGAGTAGGGGAAAATTATTTGAAATGTTACAACTAGACCCCCTCCCCATACTAACACAATTTCTTACACTCCCGACTAACAATTAAGACTCAACACTTCCACACTAGCCCAAATAACTCGAATAAAATGCTAGGCACAAATATTATAACACATAAAATGCACACATAATTATTTAAATAAATAATACTTTAAATAAATAACGAAGCAAATAATTAAATAAAAATCCTTTTAATTACTAATAAAATAGAGCCTATTTTTCGGGTCGTGACATTCACTCCCCCTTAAAGAAAATTCGACCCGAATTTTAACGAGACTCACCTTAAACAAAAAGCCACGGAAATTTCCTCTCGATCTCATCACGAAGCTCCCAAGTCGACTCCTCGATATTATGATTCCTCCAAAGGACTCGAACCAACGCAATGCTCTTGTTTCTCAACTCTTGAACCTTGGAATCTAAGATCCGAACCGGTCGTTCCTCATAAGACATATCTGGCTCAATATCCTCCGGTATCCTCGGTAACACATGAGACGGATCATGAACGTACTTCCGAAGCATAGAAACGTGGAACACGTTGTGCAACCGGTCCAAAGATGGCGGTAACGCAAGACGATACGCTAGAAGTCCAACCTTTCCCAAAATCTCAAATGGACCAATAAACCTCGGAGCCAACTTGCCTTTCTTCCCAAATCTACGAATACCCACCTTTGGAGATACCTTCAAGAATACCAAATCACCAGTCTGAAATCTAAGGTCTCGCCTTCGGTTATCTGCGTAGCTCTTATATCGACTCTGGGCTGTCTTCAATCTATCCCGGATCACCTTAACTTTCTCAACCGAATCCCGAAGCAAATCAATACCCACAATCTTCGCTTCACCAACCTCATCCCAACAAATAGGCGATCTACACTTTCTTCCATACAAGGCCTCAAACGGAGCCATCTCGATACTAGCCTGATAACTGTTGTTGTAAGAGAACTCCACTAACGGTAGATGCGAATCCCAAGAATCAGAAAAGTATATCGCACAAGCTCGCAACATATCCTCAAGAATCTGAATAGTCCTCTCGGATTGACCGTCGGTCTGGGGATGAAAAGCCGTACTGAATCGCAAATCTGTACCCAAAGCTTCCTGAAACGCCTTCCAGAATCTAGAAGTAAACCTCGGGTCTCGATCTGACACAATGCTAACCGGAACTCCATGAAATCTCACGATCTCATCGATATAAAGGGTCGCAAGCTTCTCCATCGAATATCTGATATCAATAGGCAAGAAATGGGCACTCTTGGTCAATCTATCCACTATTACCCAAACACTGTCATACTTCCTACGGGTACGAGGCAGTCCCGTAACGAAATACATAGTCACATGCTCCCATTTCCACTCGGGAATTTCTAACGGCTGAAGCAATCCCGCGGGTCTCTGATGCTCGGCTTTGACCTGCTGACACGTTAAACACTTCGAAACATACTCGGCTATTTCCCTTTTCATATTAATCCACCAAAATTGTTGCTTCAAATCCTGATACATCTTCGTACTACCCGGATGAATAGTATACCTCGATTTATGACCCTCATCAAGAACTCTCTGTTTAATTCCATCAACATCGGGAACACACAATCTTCCATGGAAAGTCAACACTCCCACCGGGCTAATAGAAAAATCCTCAAAGTTCTTTTCCTTCAATTTACCCATTATCTTCACCAACTCGGGATCCTCTTTCTGAGCTCCCTTTATCCTCTGAATTAGGGTCGGAGATACCCTAATATTCGCAAAAATAGCCCCATGTCTCGATTCACGAGGAGACCAATCCCGAACATCCTCAAGCATTTTCCATTCACGGACCATCATCGAAGCCACATAAGACTTTCTACTAATCGCATCGGCTACCACATTCGCCTTCCCCGAATGATAAGAAATCGTACAATCATAATCCTTCAACAATTCCATCCATCGACGCTGTCTATTATTCAACTCTTTCTGGGAGAAAAGGTACTTCAAACTCTTGTGATCCGTAAAAATTTCAAACTTCGCCCCATAAAGATAGTGCTTCCATTTGTGCAACGAAAATACAATAGCCGCTAACTCCATATCATGAGTCGGGTAATTCTGTTCACTCGGGGTCAACTTCCTCGAAGCATACGCAATTACTTTCCCATTCTGCATCAACACACAACCCAAACCCTCTTTCGAAGCATCACTGTAAATCACTAGGCCATCGCTCCCATTAGGCAAAGTCAAGATCGGTGCTGTAGTCAACCTCTTCTTTAATTTCTCGAAACTCTTGCCACATTTCTCGGTCCACACAAACGGAACGTTCTTTCGGGTCAACTGCGTCATCGGAGTAGCAATCCTCGAAAACCCTTCGATAAACCTTCTGTAATACCCGGCTAAACCAAGAAAACTACGAATCTCGGTCACTGATTCGGGTCTCTTCCAATCCACTATAGCTTCAATCTTTGAAGGATCCACCGAAATCCCGTCTTTAGAAATCACATGGCCCAGAAATGACACCTTCTCGAGCCAAAATTCGCATTTACTAAACTTCGCAAATAATTTCTCCCTCGCAAGAACGGATAAAACAGTCCTCAAATGTTGCTCGTGCTCATCTCGAGATTTCGAATAAACAAGAATGTCGTCGATGAAAACCACTACGAACGAATCAAGATACGGATGGAAAATTCGGTTCATCAAATCCATAAACACGGCCGGCGCGTTCGTCAACCCAAACGGCATAACCAAGAACTCGTAATGACCATAACGAGTGCGAAAAGCAGTCTTCGCAATATCCTCCGATCGAACCTTCAACTGATGGTACCCACTCCTCAAATCAAGTTTAGAGAAAACCACGGACCCTTGAAGCTGATCAAACAAATCATCAATGTGCGGTAGAGGATACTTATTCTTCACCGTAACCTGATTCAACTTCCGGTAATCGATACACAATCTCAAGGAACCGTCTTTCTTCCGCACAAACAAAACCGGTGCTCCCCACGGGGAAACACTAGGGCGGATAAACCCTCTATCAAGCAACTCTTGCAACTGAACTTTCAATTCTTTCAACTCGGCGGGAGCTAACCTATAAGGTGCTTTCGAAATCGGAGCCGTACCCGGCAAAAGATCTATACAAAACTCAATCTCACGATCGGGAGGCATATCATACTCGGTAGAGAAAACATCGGGAAATTCCCGAACTACCCGAACACTATCCAAACTAGGGGATTCTTTCCTAGTATCAAGAACACTAGCCAAATACCCCTCGCAACCACTATGCAATAATCGTCTCGCTTTCATAAAAGAAATTAAGCGAACCTTCCTACTCAGAGGACTAGCCTCAAAAACAAACTTAGGCACATCGGGAATAGAAAAAGTAACAGTTTTCTTACGGCAATCAACGGACGCATGAAACTTGCTCAACCAATCCATACCCAAAATGACATCAAAGTCTTGGATAGGAAGAACTACCAAATCCGCACAAAGGACACGACCACAAACAACCACATCACAAGCACGAAAGACTCGATCAGAAATCAAGCATTCTCCTATAGGGGTCGACACCTCTAGCACGTACGGTAAAGACTCGAATGCAGCATTTAACATAGAAGCAAATTGCACAGAAATGTATGAATGAGATGATCCTGGATCTACTAACGCTCGTGCGCTCACATTAGACACAGAAATAATACCTCCAATAACGGATGGATCATCGGTCGCTTGTTGTTGATTCATTGCAAACACTTTCCCTTGGACCTTGGGCTTTCCCGTAGCGTCCCTTTTCTGACCCTGATTAATACCAACTCCGGACCCGGATGCTTGACCTCTACCTCTCGGGCAATCTTTTACAAAGTGACCCATTTGACCACAATTGGTGCACCTTCCTTGCTTCTTCCAACAACGGTCTTCAGAATGACCTTCCTTTTGACAATACGAACAAAGCCTCCTAATTTGGCTCCCTTGGTTCCCTTGGTTCCCGGAAGTGGTACCCGGGTTCCTTGGGATCGATTTCCCTCGGGACTGAGATTGTCCCCCGAAGTTACCTCGATTATCAATCCTTGGTTGTGACTTGCTCTGCGCTCCTTGCTTACTCGGGTTAGCTACCTCGGTCTTCCTTTTATGCTCCCCAATATCTTGCTCTATCAAATAGGCTCGGTCCACCGCATCTTGGAAAGTCACAATCCGTTGAGCAATAAGTTGAGTACGGATGGAGGTCTTCAATCCCCGAATGAATCTCATAGCCTTTTGTTCCTCGGTCCTCACCAAATAGTCACAATATCGGGCTAATTCTATGAACTTAGCCGAGTATTGTGCTATAGACAACACACCTTGCTCCAAGTTGAGTAGCTCGATCTCCTTTCGGTTCTGATCAACAACCGGAATGAAATGCTCTCTGAACTTACGCACGAACAACTCCCATGCATACACCGTGCGAGTATCATCCCAAGTAGCTTTAATACCTTTCCACCAATGCTCGGCAGCTCCCACAAGCTTGTAAGCCGCGAACCGGACCTTGTCCTCATCCGAACACCCAAATACCTCATAAATCTTTTCCATAGACTCAATCCACAACTCAGCTTTCCTTACATCGGGTTCCCCATTGAATTCAACCGGTTTCAACTTCAAGAATTGCTCCAAACCATAACGGGGTGGTGCTTGCTCTACCCTCGGACCTTGATCATGAATGGCCTTCATGGCCGCCTCAAACATGCCTTGAAACATGGCACGGGCTTCATCCCTTGTATCATTCTGATTCTGTGCCCCACTAGCACCTCCTCTGTTTCTTCTTCCAGACATTGAGAACAATTATCTGCATAAGACATCAACCGTTAATCACTCCGCACACTACTACCCACCTAGGTCATACTAATCCACCTAGACTTATACTTGGAGCTAATGCCATAGCTCTGATACCAACTGTCGCGACCCCGGACCCCGCGGGCCCCGGGACCGCGATCTGGACGTCGACTCTAACAATAAACTCCAAAGTACCAAAGTTAAAAATTCCATTTAATACCAAAAGTGATAATCCAAAGTTTTACAAAACCAAGTTTGATAAAGACTAAATGCAACGATCATAAACTTCCACAAGTTTATTCCCATCAAATAAAAATATACAATCCTTAGTGACGTCATGTTTGGTACAACTACCCCAAAATGGTTACACATTTACATAATGGGAACCAACCTATATCAACCTTCCCCAAAAGAACGGATCCACACTCGACGTCCTCTATCTCGTGATCAGCGAGACTAATCCTTAGCTCCTGGGGGGGGTTAAGGAAAAACAAAGATAAAAGAAAAGGGGTGAGATAAATCTCAATAAGTTACTAATGCAACTACATGACATGCTATGATGCAATAAGCAATAAACCAATATAATTATCACATAGCACATAGCAATTATCATATAACAGATAACAGCGGAAATAAACACATAACAAAGGATATAGCCAAGGTTTTCCAAACTGGTACATCCAAATAAAGGATCGCTGCGCAGCTTCAATAATAAACCAATCATCATCTTCATAATAGCATGAGAGCTGAAGAGAAAACCCCCGGTACCGGAACCAATAACCAAAGAAGAAGTGTCACAAGGGACGGGAGACATGCCACAAAGTCATGCTCCAAGAAGCTAAAATGCACACAAAGGAGCTAGCTCTTCTCACATCCAAGGCCAATCTGGAGGAGGGTAATAATTGGGCAAAACAATGGTCAACATCATAATGGACTTGGCCGTGCCATCATAATATTTCGCATCGCCCGAACACACACAAAATACCAGCTGGACTTTCATATAAAGGCTAAGTAATAAATACTAGCTTAATTAAACAACTTAAGGTTCCAAAGTAGGGAACCATACCAAGAAGGCACCAAGAAAGTGAAATGAACCAACAACACACAATTAAAGTGTTCCAACAATCTTAACAATGATAACACCATTCCCATATCACATTTGACCACAAAGGATCCAATTAATTCGAGCACTCTACCAAATTTACTTACTCATATCGAAGAGCTTAAGGAGAGCTTTAAAACGGTAATTTATACGCCTAAAACGGAGTTCGCATGAACCAAATACGACTCTCGAAAGATTGGACCAAAAAGGGGAATAAATTCATAACAGGGGAGGGGGGTGCGCGCGCCTCCTAAGGGAGGGGTGCGCGCGCCTCCTAGATCAGTTGGAAGATCGAGTAGAGAGAAGGAGAGGGTGCGTGCGCCTCCTAAGGGAGGGATGCGCGCGCCTCCAAAGGACAGAAGCATTTTTGATCAAGAAGGACATAAGGGTGCGCGCGCCTCCTAAGGGAGGGATGCGCGCGCCTCCTTGCCCGGAAAGGCAATTTCCGGCCAAAATCCTGGGTTTCCACCATTTTCAAACCAAAACTCAAACCAACCAAATCTTTCACCATTTCACAAATACTTGGAACCAAGGCTAGCAATATACACAACTATGAACCAAAACAACTCATAGGCTTGTAATGGGGCTAAATAACACAATCTAGAAACCCAACACAAGATTCAAATACCAAATTTCCCAAAAATATGAATAACATGCCAATCACTCCCAAATCAACCCAAGATGCAATAAATGGCATTCATAACATCAAATAAACATGGAATAGCATTTCTAGCATAAAATAGGGGGAAAAGTAACTTACACGGATTTCTCAAAGTTGACGGAATTCAAATCTTTTTGGCTTCCTACGATCCTATCGACGATCTAAACAATGTTCAAGTTTTAAGAAATGAGAGAAGATGAGAGGAAGAAGGTTTAAATGAAGAGAGAAGGGAGAGGAAGAAAACTTACCCAAAAGCTTGGAGAGAGAGAGAGATTTCTGGGAGATGAGTGAAAGAATGAGGGAGAAGGTGAGGGAGGTGAGGGAGTAGGGGAAAATTATTTTTGAAATGTTACAACTAGACCCCCTCCCCATACTAACACAATTTCTTACACTCCCGACTAACAATTAAGACTCAACACTTCCACACTAGCCCAAATAACTCGAATAAAATGCTAGGCACAAATATTATAACACATAAAATGCACACATAATTATTTAAATAAATAATACTTTAAATAAATAACGAAGCAAATAATTAAATAAAAATCCTTTTAATTACTAATAAAATAGAGCATATTTTTCGGGTCGTGACAACTTTCACAAAAACAACAATTATCCAAAGATACATCCCATATAATATGCATGAGCAATACTATAATTTAAAGGGGAGTAGTAACTTACTTGCTACGAAAATAGTACCGAAAATAGTACCGATGACATAATGTTCTGATCAGCTAGATTTGATCTACTCGACGCCACGAACATTTTGGTGAAGTCGGATTTTAGAACGGAGTAATAAATAGTGAGAAATTGAAGAGTGTATGTGTCAAAACTCATACTTGCAGAACAGAAGGAGAATGAACAAGAAAAAGGGAAAGTGAGTCTGGTGTCTGCGCAGAGAGAGATCTCGGAGAAGGTGGGTTATATAATTGACTAGTTATACTTAGGCCCCTCCAAGTTAATCAATTACATTTAAACCCTAAGGTTTCAACATCAACAATTAACCCCCTTTTCATTATTCACAAATATTAACTCAACTATTTCAACTTCTAGTCAAGCTAGTAAATCATTTTGCAATTCAAATACTTTTATTCAATATTTTAATAGGTTAAATAAGTCTTTTAAAATAATCAAACTAACGCAAATTAAATTATTAAATAATATTCACTGTAAAATTTATATAAAATTAGGATGAGTCGTTACCCACAAGTGCTCAACTTATGACTAAAAATAGTGCCCGGGTTTGGGGTCGTTACAAAGTACCCGTGCCGGAAAGAGGGAACAAGTCCACAATCGGGAAAAAAGTGAAATAGTGGAGGAGTCCCACATAGACAAGGGCGGAAGCCTCAAGTGCTCCGGGTTAACACCAGACCACTCCAATAGTGGGTCTGCAGTAATCCAAACTGACGACGGACCAAAGAAGGGATGTAGTAAGATGATCCCAAGAGTCCCGGCACCCGAACGAAAGGGGAATTATCCTGATACTCCCGCACCGAGCTGATACGCCAATGTGGGATTGACCAACGGATCTCGGCAGTCGTGAGGCGATCCATGTAAGCCTCCCAGTCACTCTGAATGAAATCCAAGAGGATGCCTCTCAAGGAATAAGACCACGGTCTGTAAGAGATAGGAGCCTCGGGAATGGCCATCAACCTCTCCCTCAACCACAAACTGAGTAAGGCGGGACTACCTCTACGCATGAAGCCGTCTCCCAAAGCCAAGCGGTCCATGCCATGAAGGGTTTCGCCCAAGACCAAGGGTACAATATCCTTCCCCGCATGGCACTCCTCAAGGACACTCAGTAAAATCCTATGACAGGTAACTTTGGAGCTAACCATGTAGAAAAAGGCAATAATGCACAAACCAAAGGCGTTCCAAGAAGCCTCGTCTGTACGATCCATGAATTTTTCGGGGAGATCCGAAATGTCAATGAAAGTGTGATTAAGAACCATACATTGGGCCTCTTCCAAAGGAATGTCGAGAAGAGAGACCAACCTTTCGACACACATGGTGTCATCAACCGAGGGGAGAGCAATGACCTCTGTATCTACACCACCCAACAAAGCCTTGAAATCCTCATAGGTTGGAGTGATTTCATTGTAGGAGAAGCAATATACATGTCTTCTAACATCCCAAAAGGACGCAGCGGCTCTTAATAGCTTGAGATCCAAAGCCTACGGTTTCCCTCAAAGCATTCTTGATGAATTTTGGGCAATTTTGGTGGTTTTTCCATGAGAAAAGGCTCCATGGAAGAGAAAGATTTCGAAATGAAGATGATGAACTGATTGATAAACTTCAGACTATGGCACTTAAGAAGATGGCTAGGCCTGGGGAAAAATTGAATGAAAAAGGGGTGTTCCCTCCCCTAGCCGTACGGCTACTTTAACCCTGCCAGAATTAATGATTTCTTGTTGAGAGTTAGCTTTGTGGTCCTATCCATTCAAAGACCCTTCCCGACCAATGTCATAAATACCCCCGAAAATATGCCCCTTTTGGCTCATGCAACTTGATTTGAACCTAGAAAGATTAGATTTCCAACGAAAATGAAAACCGGGCAGTCCCTAGATAGACGTAAGACCAGCTTTGTAAATTAACCCGACCGCGCTTCGTAAGTCCATGTTAAGAATATGAATTTAACCCAGCCGCGCTTCGTAAGTCCAGGTTAAAAATGTAAATTTAACCCGGCCGCGCTTCGTAAGTCCAGGTTAAGAATATGAATTTAACCCGGCCGCGCTTCGTACGTCCAGGTTAAGAATATGAATTTAACCGGCCGCGCTTCATAAGTCCAGGTTAAGAGTATGAATTTAACCCGGCCGCGCTTCGTAAGTCCAGGTTAAGAATATGAATTTAACCCGGCCGCGCTTCGTAAGTCCAGGTTAAGAATATGAATTTAACCCGGCCGCGCTTCGTAAGTCCAGTTAAGAGTGTGAATTTAACCCGGCCGCGCTTCGTAAGTCCAGGTTAAAAATATGAAAAATTGTCCTTTGGCAGTCCGGAATGACATAAGTCCATTAGGTTAGAATTGTCCTTTGGCCGTCCGGCGTGACGTAAGACCATTAGGTTCTGTGAGATTCGTCCTTTGGTAGTCCGGAATGACATAAGTCCATTAGGTTAAAATCGTCCTTTGGCCGTCCGGCGTGACGTAAGACCATTAGGTTCTGTGAGATTCGTCCTTTGGCAGTCCGGAATGACATAAGTCCATTAGGTTAGACATGTCCTTTGGTCGTCCTGCGTGACGTAAGACCATTAGGTTCTGTGAGATTCGTCCTTTGGCAGTCCGAAATGACATAAGTCCATTAGGTTAAAATCGTCCTTTGGTCGTCCGGCGTGACGTAAGACCATTAGGTTCTGTGAGATTCGTCTTTTGGCAGTCCGGAATGACATAAGTCCATTAGGTTAGATATGTCCTTTGGCAGTCCGGAATGACACAAGTCCATTAGGTTAAAATCATCCTTTGGCCGTCCGGCGTGACGTAAAACCATTAAGTTCTGTGAGATTCGTCCTTTGGCCGTCCGGCGTGACGTAAGACCACTAGGTTTCGTGAAGATTCATCCTTGGCCGTCCGGCATGACGTGAGACTATTAGGTTCTGTGAGATTTGTCCTTTGGCAGTTCGGAATGACATAAGTCCATTAGGTTAAAATCGTCCTTTGGCCGTCCGGCGTGACGTAAGACCATTAGTTCTGTGAGATTCGTCCTTTGGCAGTCCGGAATGACATAAGTCCATTAGGTTAAAATCATCCTTTGGTCGTCCGGAATGACATAAGTCCATTAGGTTAAAATCATCCTTTGGCCGTCTGGCGTGACGTAAGAGCATTAGGTTCTGTGAGATTCATCGTTTGGCCGTTTGGCGTGACGTAAGACCATTGGATTTTTGTTGACCCGGTCGTACTTCGTAAGTCCAGGGTGAAAGTGAAATCACGAAATTGTCGACCGTACCTCGTAAGTCGAGGATGAAAATTAAGATGTTATTGCCCCGGCAGCCCTTGGTAGGGCGTAAGACCAGTATAGTTATAATTAGGTTAAGAGAACCTTTGTCCCCCGAGAGTGGCCAGGTTAGAGAAAGCCTATCATTGTGACGGCAGTCTGTGATGACGTAAGACCAGTTTGTTTAATCGACCCTCTTTGATAAAGCCTAGTCGATCGAGTCTAGCCTCTGAGCCATGCCCATTATTTGAGCCTCTGAGCCACGCCAGCCCCCTTAGTCAACCCTCTCCGAATAGAGCCAAGTTGACCAAGTCCGGCCTTTGAGCCATGCCTGTTTAGGAAGGGATGAATGGATATCAACCTAAGGCCCATAGGTTTGAGTAGCCTTAAAATCTCTCACCCAAACTACGTTAGGATTTATTCCCTCGAATAGGGATACGTAGGAATCCTACACTTCTAGGTCCATCCATAGGACAAATCGGCCAAGCCATCCTCCCATCAGATTGGGATGCTTGTTTTGTCGACAATCCCGCTTTCTTAAAAAGCGACGTTGCCGAGGGGATCTGTAAGTATCCCAATCTGAAATTGACCTACTTTAGAGGAATTCTTGGTACCATTTAGGGATAAACCAATGGGCCAGGACCTCACTAGGATAAACCTAATATTCCAGGACTGAACTAGAATTAAACTTAGAAAAATCCAGAAGCTTGCCAAGTCGAGTCGTACGGATGGTTTGGGCACATGAGGTCCCTAGCCGTACGGCTATGTTGGACACCCTCAGCCTCTATAAATTGAACCCCATGCTGATCATTTCACGGGGAGAAAACGTTTTGTGAGCTGATACTCTGCCAGTTTGAGAGCAGAAAGTGAGTGATATATACATTTGAGTGAAAAGAGAGGAAGATAGGCCATAACCATCATAGGTGAAGCCTCCTTCTCCCCATCTTCTTCTTCATCTCAAACTCTTTTATTATTGTTCATATTATTCCTCATTCTTGTGTTATTTTTTATTATTCTTGCAAGCCTTTTCCATTCAAGCATTTTACATTTCATTGAAAGTCTTGTCCATTTCAAGCACTATATATATATATATATATTATACAAGTCTTGTCTTCTCAAGCTATATATTATGATTATATATGTATATTAGAACCAAATCATGAGGTGATTCAAGGTTCCCTTCATGCCTAGTGTGTGATTATGGGATAAAACCTAAGGATAATCATGATTTGTTAAATTTCATGTTGATTTTGTTCTTGTTTGGCCATAAGAGTCATGATTGGGTGATAAAGTTTCAATCTTTATCATCCCAACCATGACCTAGCCATAAATCACCAAGCATGGGACATAAAGATTTAATCTTTATGTTATATTTTTGTCCCTAAAGGTTTAATCTTGCATCATAAGTCCATCTTGATGGTAAAGTTTCAATCTTTGCTCATCAAATGGTCATTTTAGCCCAAAGGGCTTGTTCATCACCTTTTTCCTCAATTTCCCCAATGATTGTCTTGATCACACCCAAAACCTTTGTTTTTGGTGTCCAACTAGTGATGAATGACATAGGGATGATTTAATCCATGTTTTTGTTAAAGAAAATAACCGAAAATGATCATTTCAGTCCAGTTTCAGCAAGAACACTCTGTTTTACCTGAAACTGGACAGTTTTTTGATAAACTGTCAAAAATCCCTGGAATGCTTTCCTCATCCGTACGGCTACTTTGGCCGGGGAGTGCATTTTTTCAGTTTCTTCCGTTTTTTGGTCAGAATGTTTGCAAAATAACCATTTTTTGTTAAATAATTAACCAGTTTTACTAAAAGTCAGTTTTTCCCATTTTTGAAACACACACACACACACATGCACTTTGTTAACTAACGTTAGGGAGACTCGGTCCTATCTGAGGTGACTTGGGTGACGTAAAACTCTTCCCAAGGCGTAACCTGACCTCCGAACTAATAGAATCTCTAACCTTTCCATGTGTTGAGTTAAATAATTAACAAATGTGGCGACTCCGTTATGTTTTGCATGATAACCGTGTTTGGCGTTTTGCCCCCATACTCATCGCGCTCCTCCACGTGGGGCGGGATCCTTACAATAAGGAAGGATGATGTTGTTCTCATTTGAAGATAATGGATTATTGGATATAGGTGATGGTTCTGGAAGGTTATCAGAATTTCCAATACTTTCATCAAAATCACACAAATCAGTGTTGCTTTGATCATTGTTTTCATCAAAGTCAACATGAATTGATTCTTCTACTACCAATCTTCTTTTGTTGTAAACTCTGTATGCTTTGCTGGTGTTGGAGTAACCAAGAAAGATTCCTTCATCAATTTTTGAATCAAACTTGTCAAGGTTGTTCTTCCCATTGTTGTGAATGAAACACTTTCTTCCAAATCCATGAAAGTAAGATATGGTGGGAACCTTTCCTTTCCACAACTCCTATGGGGTCTTCATATGATACTTGTTAATGAGAGTCTTGTTTTGTACATAGACAACAGTGGTTACAACTTCACCCTAAAAGTATTTAGGAAGATTGTGTTCTGACAGCATAGCCCTTGCTGCTTCACAAATGGTCCTATTATTCCTTTCTGCTACTCCATTTTGTTGAGGAGTTCTAGGTGCTGAAAAATTGTGATCAATCCCTAGTGGATTACAATAGGTTTCAACATTTGTATTTCCAAACTCTGTTCCATGATCAGATCTAATTTTCTTTATAGACAAGCCTTTAAAGTTCTGAATTTTATTGAACAGCTGAGAGAGATTATTGAGGGTATCACTTTTGGATTCAAGAAGAATGATCCATGTGAATCTGGTGTAGTCATCAATAACTACTAGGGAGTATCTCTTTCCTCCTAGAGATCTGGTTCTAATGGGACCAAATAAGTCCATATGAAGGAGATCAAGAGGTTTGGATGTGTCTAATCTAGTCTTTATAGAAAAGGAGGTCTTCTTTTGTTTCCCACATTGACATGCTTTGCACAGCTTGTCCTTCTTGAAAGCTATTTAGGGAAAATATTTGACAAGGTTGGAGATGGATAGCTTGGATATAGTTTTGAGATTTAGGTGAGCAAGTCTTTTATGCCACAGCCAAGACATATCAGATTGGCTGTAGGATAGGAGACAATGAGAAGTTGAGGTTTGGACTACTTCAAGGTGAAGGCAGTATAGATTCTTCTTTCTAACTCCTGTTAGAATGACCTTATTGTTCTTGTCCCTGACTTGGCATTGGTATTTGGTGCAGATGATATGATAACCTTTGTCACATATTTGACTAATATTGATCAAATTGTGCTTAAGGCCTTCAACATAAGATACATCAGTGAAGATGATCTCCTTGGTCACTAGGTTTCCTGATCCTTTTACCCTTGCTTGAGAATTATCACCAAAGGTAACATTGGGACCATTCTTTCGTGTTAGCTGTTGAAGTCATTCCTTATTGTATGTCATGTGTCTGCTACATCCACTATCTAAATACCAGATTCCTTTACTAGATACCTACAAAACAAGATAAAAATTATGGTACCCTTTATTCTTTTTGGGTCTAAAGGATTAGACTTTCTTTGGTACCCTAGCCTTGCCACCTGATCTTATTTTGAAGAACTGGTTAAGGGTGTTATAGTAGGACATGATTTTCATTATGTAGGGTGTCAAGGTGAAGGGTTAAGGGGTGTTATATAGGTGTCATGTATTGTATGGGCTTTGATTTCTGTAGCTTGGTTGATGAAAGTGAGATTGCTGTCTTGTATTTGATAAGTGATATGATGATCTAGGAGAGGAATTTTGGGACTGATAAGCATGGCTTTTCCTATTGGAGTATTGCCAATTTTGTCTAGGTTGCCTAGAGTGTCTCTGCTGCCTAGTCTGTCTTGGCTGTCCAGCCTATCTTGGCTGTCTGGCTTGTCTAGGATTTCTAAACTTTTGTTCCTGCTTTCCTTTCTGAGATTGAATATCATCAGTACTAGTGGAAGCTTGAGGTGTAGGAATTATAGGAGAATCCACTTTCAATTCACTTTTTTTGGTACCTTCACTCTTCTTTTTGTACACATCTTCCTTTGTTTGAATGGAGTAAGATGGTTTCTTAGTAGAGAATGTATTGAGACTTTGTAGAACCATATTTTCAATAGCTCTACTACCAGTTGGTGGAGTGTAGGTTTTGAGTGTGGGATTTTTAGCTCCAATTCCAGACCTATCCCCAGGATGTCTTTGGTTAAAATGATACAAGGACAGAGCATTGCTTGATTTGTTCCAGGAATCAATTTTGCTTTTTAAGGCATTATTTTCAAGGTTCTCATTTCTAGATCCTTATTGGTGGTTTCAAGGGTGGTGTTTGAGGATTTGAGATTCTCAATAGCTTTGGATTGTTCAAGGTTTTCAGTGATTAGGGCAGCAAAGCTAGAGTCTTGTTTCTTCTTTTGGATCAAGAGAATGCAGACTAAATTTTTAAAACCTTCAATGTTAAGGGAGTTAAAATTATGTACCTTTTTTAATTCTTCAGCAGCAGCTAAGGCTTCCAGATCTTCTTCATTGTCTGATTCTTCACATTCTTGTGCAACCAGACATAGTAGGGCTTCTTCTTCATCACTATCTGAGTCAGATGGTTCAAATTCTTTATCACTGAACCTAGAAGAGTCAGCAAGCATGACTTGTTCTTTATTTTTGTCATTCTTAGTCTTGACACAATTGTAGCAATTACACCTAGAGCTGTGAATGACTTCTTTAGAATTGGTCATTCTTTTTTAGTTTTCTCTTGGTTTCTTAGGTTCCTTGCATTCTGCAGCATAGTGATCTGGTTTGACACAGTTGTAACACTCAATGTTCTTCTTCACAACTTCTTGAGTTGAATGAGATGGTGAAGTACTGTATCTTCTATCAAATTCTTTCTTTTGGTGTTTCATGGCATTTTTGACAGCCATGGAGATAAGGCTTGGGATGTCTTCTTGAGATAATGTTTTTTATTCTTGTTTTGGGGTTATGTTCAGCTTTTGTAGGGAATTACTTATAAAAGTGTCAATGTCCTGTTGGGAGAGTTGTTTCTGGGTTTGTTCTTGAGTAATAAGGGCAAGGGTGTGGGATATGGTAGGTGTTGGTTGAATTTTGATCATTCCTTCAAGTTCATAGGCTTCAAGTTTTCCAAAGTATTATTCAATGGTCATACTACTCCATTCAGCTCCTTCTCTAATGGGAAGGGCTACTTTCTCATACTTTTGAGGGAGATTTAAGTAGATTTTTAAGCATAGGTCAGATTGATCAAAGGTTTTTCCATGGTCTGAAATGGCTCTTACAAGATCTTCAAACCTTGGTCTTGCAGCACTCACTTTTTCTCCCTGGTAGAACTTGAAGTTGTCCAGTTGTCTTAGTAAGTTGTAAAGATTCTGAGTTCTGACACTTGTGTGTTTAGTGAACTTGGTGTTTATTAATTCCCATGCTACTTTAGCACTTGTTACTTTAGCTATTTCTTGAGCGAGGGAATCATTTACACTCTTTTGCAGAATGTTTTTAACTTTAAGATTAGCAGTCATTAGTTGTCTTTGAGCATCAGTCCAATTTTCAGGAGATTTAACTTTGCTATCTCCTCCATTAACTTCATCTTGGGTGGGAGGTTGAACTTCATTTTCTAAGACATATCAGTTTCATATGCTATTAGCATCTAGATAGGTTTTAATTTTTGAGGAATAAATCTCAAAAGATCCACAATCATCAATGTGTGGAATGTCCTTTTCATTGTTTCTTCTTGGTTGAGGCATGGTGGGTTGAATGGATCTTTCACAAGTTGTTAGACTCTTTATGGTGAATCCAAGCTCTGATGCCAATTAAAAAGCCCTGTTTAACTAAATGAACAGATAGATTAAAACTTGGACAACTAACAGTTTGAGGTTAGCTGTTGAGAAATAATAAATAAAAGAAATATGCAGCGGAATATAAATAAGTAAAGAAATGAAAGGACATAGTGTAGTGTGTGTGTAAGTGTATGGACAAGAGTGTACACAGTATTTTAAAGTGGTTCAGAGGCAAAACTCTTCTCTTACATCCACCCCCACTCTTGAAGAACAGTGAGATCAATTCACTAATATTCTCTTCACTAAGAGTTATAAGAATTGATAAGGCACGTTCTTAGAACCCCCTCTACTTAATTGACACTTCAATTAAGGTTGCTTCTTTCAAAGCGAAAAAGAAAAGAAAAATCACAAGTGTGTTTACAAATGAAAAATAGCTTGGCTGTTAGCTGGCTAGGTGTGAGTTGTAACTGGGTGCAAGCTGACACAATATTTGCAGGGGTCTATGCAAATATTCAAGACTGCAAAGAGGTTGTAAAATTGTGTAAAGGGTTTGTAAATTGTAAAAGGTTAACTTGACAACATGCCAGTATGCTCCTTTATATAGGGGTTGGCATATATCCGTTGGGGGACAAAGGTGCAGATGAGTAATGGTTTAAGTCAAGTTGACTAACATATTTAATACTTGGTTGGATGCAAGTTGTCAATCTGGGTGGAGAGCTATGCAGACTTGATCAAGCTTCAATAAGGGTTTATTCCAATGATTGGGAGTATATTTCAATTATTGGAATAATTGATCTTCAAGGATTTGATGTGGCAGAGATAGCTGTTGGCCAAGAACAGGCTTAGCTGTTAAAGCAGGGGGGTCTTAGCTGTTGGGCCTTTAAGGCATTAGCTGTTGAAGCTTGTTTGAATTTGGCGTCTTGATAATTCATTTGAATGAATAAGGGTCTGTAATTGATAGTTCTTCAGATTGTTTGATGTATAGATGATAGGTAGATCATGTAATGGTTTGACTGTTGACTTGTGTTGATGCAGGATAGCTTAGCTGTTGAACTTTGTCTTGGGTTGCCTGTGCTCAGGTCTTTGTATACATCATATAATCAACTGGGTTTGATTATAAACATCTTTACTATGATTAATTTGTGATTAAACATAGTGAGGTACTAACACTCTGTATACTTGATTAAGATATAGGAACACTTTAAGTCTATAATCCATGTAAAAAACCCACCCTTGACGAAGACTTGAGGTTGTGATTTCCATAATTTTGGTCGGTTTGTTGGTTCCAGGACTTTGATTTTAGTGTTGCGTTTGGTTATATCATTGTTTTCTTCATCATAAGCATATGAATTTGAATGTTGACTGCTTATGCTACTTGTTGGTCTTAATTTGTGATGACCCTAGTTCTTCATAAAAGTCGTGATCTTCCCTGTTTCTTAATTAGACGTGATCCAGTCTCAAACTCCTCCTTGAACATTTCGAGGACCTTGATTCCGGCGAGGGGGATGTTGGAGAGCTGGCCTGAGATGGAGGATGGGAGGGAGGGTTAGCCGAACTAGAGGGGAGAGAGATAAATCGAGACAGAGAGAGGGATTTATTGGCAAATTCCACCCTATCTTAGGGATTTATTGGTAAAAATCTCTAAGTAAAATTGATACTCCTTTTTGCCTCCTATGAGCGTTGTACTTATTTAATAATGCAATAATGCAAAATTTAACTGAGACAGAGAAGTCCTAACTAAATATATACTATGTAGTAAGGAAATCAGGTTTATCTTATTATTTGTATCCTATCCGCACAAATGTGAATTTTGTGACACTTGGCTCAAAAAATGTAGGGAGTTCGTTCAAAACAAAAATAAAAATAAAAATGAACATAGGTGGTTTAACAGGATTTGTTTAGTTGTCCTAGGCGGATTATGAAAATGGGTTCGTCTCCCGTAAAACGCGTTTTACAAAGTGAATAGGAAAAACGTGTTTTGCAAAAACGACGCGATTTGTTGGAAAAAACTTCAAATGACAATTTGAGAGCCTAAACGACGTCTTTTGACGATTTTAAACACGGAATCAGGGGGCAAAGCCCAATGATTTTGTTTCTCTTCAAATTTCCTTTTGGAAAAGCCATATGGATATTACTTTCAAATGTTCTGGCTCAAAGGTTCTTTTCAACTTTACAGGTTCTTTCAAAATGCTCTCTGGCTATCAAAAACACTACAACTAGCTATAAAAAAACGCTAGAACGTTAACACTAAAAAATACACTCACTTGCACGAAAAAAATCATATTTTTTATTTATTTTTATTTTTATTTTTCTCTCACTTTCATAATAAAAAAAACACTATCCAGAAACCTTTATTATTTCTATATTAAGCTTGATATCCAGAAGGTTTGTTCGACATGACTTTGTTTAAATATCATTAAAATCATATCCAGGGGGCTTTATTATTGATATCGATCTTGACGTTGATATCCAGAATTTTTCTTGGCCAATACTTTTTTAAAATTTGCTTGAAACTCATATCCAGATGACTTTATATATATATATATATATATCCAGAACAATTTGATGTTGTTATCCAGAAGGTTTGTTGGCCATGACATTTTTCAAATGTGCTTCAATAATTACTTCCTGAAGGCTTTATATTGATATCCAGAACCGTTTGAAAAGTTCCGATTATTTACAAAAATGCAACCGCGCGTTTTTTTTTAAAAAAATCGCATATTTACAAAAATGCCCCCGCGCTTTTCAAAAAACACGTTTTTTCTAGGCGTTTTGTAAAACGCGTTTTACCCAAAATTTTGGCTATATGAGAAATGGTTTTCCTAAAAAAAAAAAAAAAAGTAAAAATAGGAGAAACAAGTTATGTTACATGTTTATGGTTGACTAACCACAAGGGACAAGGGCCAAGATGGAGGAGGTTGCAAGGGACCTCTTTGAGTTTAATTTTAACAAGTTACATAGAAAATTCACCCCTTCTTGAAAAAATTAAGTTTTTCCTCTTAAAAATTAATACTCCATCTGTCCCAAAACAAGCTTCCCACAAAATTTGAGGAATGAGAACTAAAATAAAATGTTGGAAAAGTAGGTGGTGTGAGTGGAAGGAGAAAGAAAGTGGGGGAAGAGAATAGTAGTGAATAGTTGTTTTGAGTGAGAAAGAGAGAGAAAGTGGAGGGAATCTTTTCATTTTTGGGGTAAATGTGAGTTTTCAATGGAACGCCCCAAATGAAAAAATGAAAATGAGACAGAGGGAGTATAAATATCAATGATGAAGTTTTTACTCATTCTATAAATTTTATTCATCAGTCATAGTACCATTTTATACACGTCACTTTATTAAAAATCACAACTTACCCTTAATTAAGTATTTATAAACAAAAATATTTATAAACCAAGATATTTACAAAGAACAAGATTATATTATATCTTTTAATTAGCTCTATAGAATAAAAAAAGTCAATTGCTAAAATATAGCATGGGCACAAGCAAGAAAGCAACATTTCAGTTAAATTTTGGTAGAATTATTTTGGCACAAAAGAGTGTGCAAGCTAGCTTTAAGACCATGTTGATCAATTACCCTTTTGAACCCTCTATACGAGTTCAGGTAAATACAATCATGAGAATGTTCATTTAAACGTTCGAGCCTCCACCTTTCTCCGAGCGAAGTTGCATGCTCCATATCTTCTTCGGTGTGATGGCCACGTGAATGCACAATCCACCCACATGCTACCTATAACGGCACATAGTGCTCTCACACTTTCCAATTTCATCGACGTAAAACAACCTATATATATGGCATTAATTAAAATTAAAAAATTGATGTTAAACAGCAGTTTATTAAATAATAAATACAAACAATATTAGATAAATTAAAGTTTAAGAGATGAGTGCACCTTGATGATAAGAAAGATGCGCATTAACATACTAACCAAGTTTGATCCCGTTATTATCCTATTGGACAAGGAGTCAAAGTAAGTTTATGGATAATGCTAAACCGTACTTGCCATATGTATACATGATGACATGAGTATTTTGTCGATTTGAATTTTCAGAAAAAGTTTTTATTTTATTTTATTTTTATTTTTGGGTTTTAACTTTTGTCTTGGGTAAACAATTAAAATAAGTAAAAACAATACTCCTTTCGTCCCATAAAAATTTCCACCATTTTTCTCTAACATGTGAGAGTGTATATGTTCAATGTTCAATACTATTGTGAGTAGGAAATGAGTTGTGAGTATAATAATTGAGCAATGCTAGGGGCACAAAATAAGGTCACAAAATCTTGCTCACAAAATGAGGTGACGATATTTTATTGGTTGCATCGATAATGGACCCGCGACACTCTTGTAATAGCCGGATTTTTAATTTTATTTATTTTATTTTTCGGTTTTACAAAGTTAATTAAACAATAATTAGAAGATATAAAGTAATTGAAAGAAGTGGGCCAAATAATTAGATGGGCCAAAATTTGTATTAGTAACCCAACCCAAATAGGAATCAACCCAAGATATAAATAAATGAGTTAGTCAACTTAGGAAATTCATTATAATCATAAACTCAAAAAAAAAAAGAAAAAAACAAAACCCTAGTTCTTCAATAAGCCGCCGGCCGATCCCTGGGGAGAAGGAAGAAGAAAAATTTCATCCATTGTTCTTGAAGATTAATCCGTTCTAACTCAAGGTAATATCGAAACTCACATCCTAAAATTATTTCATTGGATTTGGATGTTTAAAACATAAGTTATGCATGTTTTAAGAATACAAGTATTAGGGTTTGCATGCTAAGGATTTATGATCAAAATTTAAAGGTTAATGGAGTGATCTAGATGCTATGGAGAAAACAAAAGTAGTAATCTTGATACTAGTTAAATTCGTTCTTTTGATTGATTATATAATCATGGATTGAATTGATTTATATTATACAATGACTGGGATTGAACACATAAATCATTGAGGTTGAATTGGGTTTATCAAAAGAAGAAAAAAATTATGGATTTCCCTGAATATGTTTCGGCGAATGGCCTAGATCAATTGAAAAATTGCTTTGCTGATTTTAATGAATTGTGTTATTGATTTATGAATAAAGATTGATGTTTGGGGACTTAGAAAAATTGTAAGAATTAGAAAAGTTGATCAAAAATCGATGAACCATAATGAGTATGATTCGGCTTTGGTTATATCAAGTGGGTGTTGATTCTTGATTGAAAAGGTTAAGAATTGGGACGGAAAGTTAGTGTTTTCGTTAAGTTTCTAATGGAAAGAAAGCAAAATCGTTAGAAGAATTATTAACAAGTTAGAAAAGTAACTTGAGGAAATAGAATAACACTTGGAAGACCTTCAAAGTTAAAAAGTTAACGAGAAAGAAAAAGATTAGAAATTTCAGTTAGTTTCCTAACAGAAAGGACTAAACTTAAAAGAATTAAAGTTAAAAGGAATAAAAGGAAACCTTGAAGTTAGAGGGGCCTAAGTGATTGAAAAGAGAAACTTAGGGGACCTTATAAACAAAACCAAAGTCCAAGGACCTTTCAGTAATTAAAAGAAAGTTGAAGGACTAATCTGCAATTAATCCAAAGTAGAAGGACTAAATTGCAATTGAATCAAAGTTGAAGGACCAATTTGCAATTAACCCAAAGTTGAGGGACCAAATTGTAATTAACCCAAAGATAAAGGACTTAATTGCAATTATATCAAAGTTAAAGGACTGACTAGTAAATCAAAGTCAGAAACTTAAACGTAAAGAAAGAAGTAACGAAGTAAAGAAGTTAAAACGCATCTCTCAGTTAACTAAGTAAAAATAGTTAACAATGTAGAGAGTACTAAAGTAAATTACTCCGTGCCTTGTAGATTTGCACAGAGAGGAGATTGCGAGGAAAAGCAATTCAGGTAAGGGATTACGTTCCTTACAGTATTTGAACTCCTGTTTATTGGAATTCGGTATTTCTTTCTAAAGACAGCTATCAGTATGGCATGATAGTATTTGAATGAACTCTGCGTTATTGAACGTTCCTTGAAATAATCTATACTTAGTGATGTCCCCATCGATCTACTAAGTATCGAAGTTTGAAACTTGTATCACATACTTGTACCATGGTATGTTCTAATTTTAACTTGTAAGTTAACCACTTACTTGTTAAGGCATCCAATGTCCAGTTAGAAAAGACATTGACGGACAGTCCAGTTAGAAAAGACTCGTCCTTAAATTAGGGATTGCATGAGTGATCACATGCCTTCTCTCAGGAATTGTCTGATTACAAGGATGATTCTAGACCCCGAGCATATGTGTGTGGATACCATATATGTTTCGACCCACACTATTGGCTGAAGAAGCTAGGTGTACAATTGTACCTTTGGCATTGAGGTTATAATGTACGTTACCAAGGAATTGACGGAAACTTGAATGAATCCCTTTGGATTGTAGTGCCATAATCCTTTGAAAGTGAAATCTTAAAAGTAATAAGACTGTATTGTTCTGCAGCCTTGATCCAAAAGTAACTGAACCTATCTTTGAAAGTTATTCTAAGTATTCGTTCTGGTCGTCTCTCCTTAGTAACCGGAGAGGCCACGTATGAACTTACTGAGCATTCGTTCGCTCATCCCTTCTCTATAAACTTTGTTTCAGGATATAAGTAGAAGGACAAGACAAGGAAAGCAGCCGTAGGAAGACACGGTGGATTGAAGACTCTTAATTTAGTAGTTTTAAGTATTTATTTATTGATGTACGTTGAAGTACACTGATGGTTAGGGTTGTTACCTACCAAGACATGTTAAGTTACGCTTCCGCTATTGTTTTGATTTATGGTTAAATAAGGGGCCGTTGTGAACCCTAAATTGAAGTATTTATTATTGTTATTTATTGATATTTAAATGCACATTAAATGCTCAGATACATTAAGAAAATTCGGGGTGTTACAGTTGGTATCAGAGCAATGGCTTTAGGTCTATGGGAGAAAACTAGAAGTTAGGACTAATGGGAGAACTTAGTACTTGACTTAAATAAGATCTTACTTGAGAAGTTCAAATGATAAAGTCTAACTCTAAGAATGACACTAAGAGTGTACATAAAGTATGAATATACTTGGGGAATAGGAATCTCTTCATTGTATGTCTAATTGCATTCTATTAATATGTTATAATGGAATCTTGGGGTTATGTACTAATTAAGTTTACTATTGGTGTGTGTAGGATCATGCCAAGGAGACCATGAAGTCGGTAAGGTACAGTGCTACTCTAAGGGAAGAAATAGAAGCTAAAGAGGAGATTATTAAGCAGCTAACTAAGGAACTTCGCTCAGCTAAAAGAGAGCTTAGGAATGAGACTCGAGGAGTCGGCAGTCTACAGAATGTCATCAAAGAACGCGATGAGGATATAATGTATGTGGAAGGAAAGTTAGCAGTACAGCTGAAGAAGGTCCAAAGCCTAGAAAGCCATGTGGTTAGAGCTAACCGCGAATGGAATCGAATCAGTGTACAACTGTTGGATGAGATAGACAAATAAGGAGCTGAAAAAGAAGATAGATGAGCAAGAGCTTATGAGGAAGGGCTAGGACTTCAGGCTATCAGATTTGGGCTGAGAAGTTAGAATTGCAAGAGAAAT
>JAOWBW010000123.1:1660438-1886763 GCA_026119855.1 Campanula takesimana | reverse complement strand
ATAAAGCTTAGTGCTTGTTTCTTGTTCTTTCTCTCTTTGTGGATTCCATTGAGTAGTGAAATTATCCAACTTTGTATCCGTTTGGTGGATTCCAAAGGTGGTGAGTTGCTTAATCCTTTATATTCGGTGGATTCCGTTTAGTGTGAACAAACACAACCATATATCTCTTTGGTGGATTCCTTAGAGTGGTGAGTTATTTATGCCATGTATCTTCAAGGTGGATTCTTGAAGTGGTGAGCATCCTATCTTTTTCTATCCATTTTCTTTATTCTTCTCTTCCGTTGCGTTTTCCCCGTATCAGATAGCTAAGAATATTTGAACAAAACCTCGAAAAGAATGATTGCTCTAATGATTGGAAAATTAACTCCAATCATTGAATGAAGGTCTGCTCAAGAAATATACATCAGCCATGAAGCCTCCCAACCTAAACTACATTTGTCAGTCAAAGCTTGACCAAGTTATAGTCAAAGACACCATTACTCATCTGCACCTTGTTCCCAACGGCTATATGCCTTCCCTATATAAAGGAGCTCACTGGCATGTCGTCGAGTACCCTTTACTCACCCTATTTTTCATTATTCAACCAACCCGTATCCCCTTTACAACCTGTGCAAATCAAGCACCAAGTTCCAACACTTTACCCACACCAGTCATCTGTAAAACTTTTGTTATCTTTTATTTTCTTTTTATAGCTTTGGAAGAAGCAACCTTAATTGATGAGTCAATTATGTAGAGGAAGGAACTTGCCTTATCAATTCTTGTAACTCTTGTAAGAAGAGAATATTATAGTGAATTGATCTCACTGTTGCTAACAGTGGGGGTGGATGTAAGAGAAGGGTTTTGCCTCTGATCCACTTTAAAAATACTGTGTACAACTCTTGTCTCCACACTTACACACACATTACACATTGTCTTTTATTTATTTTCTATTTAAATTTCCGCTGCACATTTTTTTTTCTTACTAATTATCAAACAGCTAACGTGTTAGCTGTCTAGTCTTAACTATCTGTTTATTAAGTCAAACAGGCTTTCACTTGCAAAGAAGTCTCATCCCTAATTCAATCATATACTCCCTCCGTTCCATAATAAATGTCATAGTTGACAAGTTAACATTTTTTTAATTTTTTTATGTTTCATTAAGTGCTCCTCCTTTCATAATGGTAGTTGTAGGACAAAGTTGCATTTCATCTACCCTAAATAAATGTCCAAATTTTATTTTGTGGGCCATTTTCTAATAGGTTGAACCTAGCCATTTCTTATAATATAAGTATGTCAATACCAATAATGATCTAATTATTTAGTATACTATGTCTAAATATTAATTAGACTTTGTTGTATGTTAAGGGAGGATTTGGTATCTTTTCAAAACTTTGGATATTCATTTTTAAAAAAAAAACTTAAGTAAGAAATTTGGATATTCATTTAGGGATGGATGGACTATATACTTTTATATCCGTAGTCTTAGGATAAAATTGTACTCCATATTTTACTTCTCCATGCGTTCATATCTATTACTTGGAATTTTCCTGAAACTAGTACTGTATTTGTTAATTGACTTTGATTTATGCAATTTTCTTTAAGAAAGGGCCACTTAGGGAGATCACCAAACTTTATATTATATTCTTAGAAGTGTAACATTTATTAACACTTTTAAAGATTTTAGTTACTTTTGCTAGTTGATCAATAGTACGCATGTTACTTTGGTTGTTTCAATTGAACGCCGGTCAAAGTGAAAATCTGAAATAGTACGAAGGTCAATTTAGTAGTTTACTCGATCAGGTTTTATTCGGAGTTGGTGTTTGGAACCGGTCCATGCTTTATGTGAAATTAACTTAGGTAATCAGAAACTAAGCCCTAGATGAATGTTCTTGGCGAAAGACAAGAGCTGTTGGGTTTGGAGAATGGCCCAAAAGTTTTAGTATTTTAGCCATACCATATGAATAATAAATTAAGTGAAGGGCAAACCGGGTATTTCCCGATCCCTAATCTCACCCTAATCTCATCCTATTAAATCTCTGCAACTAACCAGATTAGGGTTCAGATAGATTGCGAGAGAACGGTATACAAAGAGTGGCCGTGGGAGAACAAAAAAAAAAAAAAAAAAAAGGAAAATCCCGTTTCTGCACAGACCGCTGTATTGAACTCAATTTTTGAAGGTTGGCGCATATTCTGAACGGTGGAGATCAAGTTTTTGATGATATATATCCTTAACTCGATTTATGGAGAGGGAGCTCCGCCTCTGGTTGCAGAGCAGTTTTTGGTGATATATATCCTTCACTCGATTCCCCCCCCAGTATTGATGTTTTTGATGGTTTCTCTAGTCATATCTGTAGAGAACTCTTTGTATTGCGTAAAACCTTCTACCTTTTATTTTTTAACCCAAAGTGCTACTAATCCATTATAAACTAAATGTCCAAAAAAAATCCACTACTTCCTAAGATCTGGAAATAGATATTCAAGACCCCTAATCTGTTGGCACAATAGGAGAATGAGCCAGAGAAAGCATTTATTTCGTGGGTTGTGGGATAACAAATATAGGGGAAAACAGAATATTCCATTTCATGATATTAACTTGCCTTATTTCTTGATAAAATAAATTAGGTTGATCAGGTTTCATATATTTGTAAAATAGATGCCCGGGAGGATTTGAAACTACTGCTTGATTAATAGGCAAGTTGTCGACAACCTTATCGGCTAAAAGGTGTTTGTATTTGTCTTCTCCAAACTCCTTCTCATTTCTCAGTTAGTGATCGTATTTGTCTTCTCCAAACTCCTCATGTTTAGTGTTTGATCATCTAGTTTTAATAGGTTCTCATTTGTTGCAGTGCAAAAAAATATAAAATAAATAAACCATCTGCTTATACGCTACATGCACTAACTAGAAAATGCTACATACTTTCATATTTAGCTCTCATGTCGTTCCTAACATATTATTTTTTAGCATGAATTCTTGGTGTTTCATTTGTAGCCTATTCATCGAGAACTCACACACCACTAACGGTCACCCAGAACAGCTATTTTCCAAATTAGTCAAGCAATTACTGAGCTTATAAGTTTGTTTGTCCTTCTAATAGCTACTTTTCAAAAAATATAACGGCTAGTGAGTTGATTATAACCTTTGAAAAATAATTACCATTTTATCCAACGAACTACTTTTTGGTGTTTTAATTGAATGGCTATAGAGTCGCTCATAACTTTCTATAGAGTCGCTCATAACTTTCTGAATATAATTACCATATATTTATCTTTTTAACTGGAAAGTGAGATTAACATAATGTCCAAAAACCACAAAAATATTGAAGAAGAAAGTATCAGATGACACATTCTTATGTTCCCTTAAAAACTAATTTCATTACTCTGACCCTAGATTGATAAAGAAAATGGAGCTCGGAAGAAAATTGAAGCTTCATATTCCCAAAAATAAATAATAATAATAATAATAGCCATGATAACCACAGAAAAATATAGTGATTTAATGCAATCATCTTAAAAACTTAGTATGGCAAGCGTAGTACGGCGAATTTAACAATTTCTTGTTAAGATCCCAATATCTTATACTCCCTAAAAACAGTTTTTCCTTAACAATTGGAACATGTTTTTACATTTGCCTATTAGATAAAACATTAAGACTTTAATCATACAATAACTAGTCATTTGAAGTAAATATACCCAAGCGTGTTCTTTGCAAGCATACAGTTTGGGCAGTAATAAATCTTGGCAACAAATGATGATTGTACCACACAAATATACTGCTGTATATGTCCGCTTTATTTATGACACAAACTATTATCTGATATCGTCTTGATTAAAGATAACTAGTTAGCTGACTCTTACTGTCCATAACAGTGTTATTCTCCCTCTGTCCAAAAATGATCTCTCATTTGTTTCATACAATCCTCTTTTGTTGGCAATATATGTTACTACCTAACTGGAGTGCCAGCGAAGAATACTCCAGTATATTTACTACGAATAACTATGATAGGATTAACTATGTAAAATTTGTTGTCTTTATGGTAAAATTTAATTCCTAAAGGTTTAAAAGACAATTTTTTTTTTTTTCGTTTTTTTTTTCTAAGATTTGGGATCTTAAATTGTCTGTTCTAATTCCAGGAAACTGTAAAGTTACCATTAATTTGATACTATGCCTTAATCTCACTCATTAATTAAATTATAATAATCATAGTGTTCTCAGAAGGTTATAATCAACTCACTAATCGTTGTTTTTCTAATTTTCCATTTCGAAAAGTAGCCGTTAGAAGGATAACCAAACGTATGGAAAGTAATAATCAACTTCGTAGTTGTTTGGTTTTTTTTGAAAGATAGCCGTTCTTAGTGACCGTTAGAGGTGAATAATTAATTAGGCGTCACGAAGTAGAATATAAATGGAACATTCTGCTCATACAGAAAAAGAATGTAAGGAAATATATGAGAGCTAATATGAACCTAGAAGGCATTTCCTAGTTATGCATGGGGCATATAAATAGATGGTTTATAACTTTTCATCCTTTGGTTGTTGCACCCAATGGTTATTGAGAAGGAGTTCCACAATATGTTATATTTTCGTTCAAGTGTTGTGAGAACATTATCACTATTTCTGTGCATTTCGGAAGGAATACTTACCGAAAGGTTAGTTTGTTTACTTGTCTAATACAATCATATTGTCTTTATTTATAATACCGGCAATTTTTTTGTCTTGCGCACATTGTGTCTAACACAAGCCTCGCCTTTAACTAAAATTCTTGTTCATTCTATGATTCTAGCTCGTTTATTTTGGTTAGTAATATGCTTGCCTTTCATTATTTCAAGAAAACCACTTTATTGGTAAAAAAAAATAACCTTTACTAACATAGATAAGTAATTCCCTTATAATATGTAGAGTACAATTTTGTAGGGTGGGACTTGTCTTTGAGACATTTCTTTAAATGGTGCTTGTTTCTTTGATACATTTTAGATGAACATATACCTGAAGGTCACAGAAACAGTTGAGCTGGCTCTTGCTGTCTAGAACAGAGTCTAGTTGGAGCAAAAGTGTTATGCTTGTTGTTAGTCCCAACTATGCTTAATCATGTATTAATCCTAGCAAATAAGTTTTGATAAAGAAATAATCAATCTCAAAAACCATTACATCAAGATCTAAGCTCAGGCATCCCTCTTCTTATCTGACAGCTAAGCTCAAACCAATCATCTCCTATCTCTCCATCAACCTGTAACTAATAGAGAGACCATCCATTAAAATCATCAATAACTCTCATCCAATATGCAAGGTCAATCCTTCAACAAACCTTCAAGAATAAACTGTTGAAACCCTAACTGCTAAGTCAAGCTCAAACCAGTTCATTCTCTTTTTTGGCCATTTACCGATTTTGTTTCCCCTCAACCCATTGTTGATTGGTCTCAACCTCCAACCTATTATGAGTATCCAAGAAAACAAGTGGGATTTTCATGTGAAAATTTTGAACAAAGTTCGCCACCACGGTATGATAAATGCTTAGACAATTGTCATATTTGTGGGTCAAAATCATATTACATGAAGAGAAAAATCATTCACAAGTATTTTTGAAACAAAATCGAAGTGTCACTCAAAGAGTGTTTTTCATCCTTCCAAAATTGGTCATTCTTACAACGGTCCTTTTGATATCAACCCGTCAAGCATATCGCACTCTTGGTTCATTGAAAAAATCATTATTGATTATTTTCTCGCAACTCGTTGGACGGATTGGATGGATGTCGTCACGAGGGCTACAAAGATTAAAATTCATCAAGGTCTTTGGGAGAGAAATCTCACAAGTTTCTTTCATTCACTACACAAAATTCGTGGTCGAATTTTCTTCAAGTAGGGAAGAATGATGCCGGAACCAAGTGATTGGTATTTGACAGTTTCAGTAAAATCAGTCCACTTTAAAGGAGTGTATCTCTCTGACGTTTCGTCCAAAAATTACAAGAAAAATTTAATTAAATAGGCCTCTGAGTCTAGTTTCTACAACTTCTTTCGGATCACCATTTGGAGCTATCTAGTGAGAGTTATGACTGTTTTGGTGAAGAACAGTTTTAAAGTCAGATTCATCCGAAAATTGTCTAGTATTCATGTTTCTAATGTCTTTTAATATTTCTAGGATATCTTATCTCTCAATAATTATTGTTAGTCTTCTCTTTTTGTACTTTTAGTTTTCCTAAGCTTGGAGGGATGTTCCAAGTAATCTATAAATACCCTAGAAGATGCCATTGTAAAACAGGTTGAGTTTTGAGTGAATTTATAAACATAAAGCTTAGTGCTTGTTTCTTGTTCTTTCTCTCTTTGGTGGATTCCATTGAGTAGTGAACATTATCCAACTTTGTATCCGTTTGGGTGGATTCCAAAGGTGGTGAGTTGCTTAATCCTTTATCTATTCGGTGGATTCCGTTTAGTGGTGAACAAACACAACCATATATCTCTTTGGTGGATTCCTTAGAGTGGTGAGTTATTTATGCCATGTATCTTCAAGGTGGATTCCTTGAAGTGGTGAGCATCCTATCCTTTTCTATCCATTTTCTTTATTCTTCTCTTCCGTTGCGTTTTTCCCCGTATCAGATAGCTAAGAATATTTGAACAAAACCTCGAAAAGAATGATTGCTCTAATGATTGGAAAATTAACTCCAATCATTGAATGAAGGTCTGCTCAAGAAATATACATCAGCCATGAAGCCTCCCAACCTAAACTAACATTTGTCAGTCAAAGCTTGACCAAGTTATAGTCAAAGACACCATTACTCATCTGCACCTTGTTCCCCAACGGCTATATGCCTTCCCTATATAAAGGAGCTCACTGGCATGTCGTCGAGTACCCTTTACTCACCCTATTTTTCATTTATTCAACCAACCCGTATCCCCTTTACAACCTGTGCAAATCAAGCACCAAGTTCCAACACTTTACCCACACCAGTCATCTGTAAAACTTTTGTTATCTTTTATTTTTCTTTTTATAGCTTTGGAAGAAGCAACCTTAATTGATGAGTCAATTATGTAGAGGAAGGAACTTGCCTTATCAATTCTTGTAACTCTTGTAAGAAGAGAATATTATAGTGAATTGATCTCACTGTTGCTAACAGTGGGGGTGGATGTAAGAGAAGGGTTTTGCCTCTGATCCACTTTAAAAATACTGTGTACAACTCTTGTCTCCACACTTACACACACATTACACATTGTCCTTTTATTTATTTTCTATTTAAAATTTCCGCTGCACATTTTTTTTTCTTACTAATTATCAAACAGCTAACGTGTTAGCTGTCTAGTCTTAACTATCTGTTTATTAAGTCAAACAGGGCCTTTCACTTGCAAAGAAGTCTCATCCCTAATTCAATCATATACTCCCTCCGTTCCATAATAAATGTCATAGTTGACAAGTTAACATTTTTTAATTTTTTTATGTTTCATTAAGTGCTCCTCCTTTCATAATGGTAGTTGTAGGACAAAGTTGCATTTCATCTACCCTAAATAAATGTCCAAATTTTATTTTGTGGGCCATTTTCTAATAGGTTGAACCTAGCCATTTCTTATAATATAAGTATGTCAATACCAATAATGATCTTATTATTTAGTATACTATGTCTAAATATTAATTAGACTTTGTTGTATGTTAAGGGATGATTTGGTATCTTTTCAAAACTTTGGATATTCATTTAAAAAAAAAAAAACTTAAGAAATTTGGATATTCATATAGGGATGGATGGACTATATACTTTTATATCCGTAGTCTTAGGATAAAATTGTACTCCATATTTTACTTCTCCATGCATTCATATCTATTACTTGGAATTTTCCTGAAACTAGTACGGTATTTGTTAATTGACTTTGATTTATGCAATTTTCTTTAAGAAAGGGCCACTTAGGGAGATCACCAAACTTTATATTATATTCTTAGAAGTGTGACATTTCTTTCAGGAAAACCAAAATGGAAAGTGGGAAACTAATTGAGGGACAGAGGGAGCAGTAACTATAATGTTATCAGGGTGATGCAACTTTTTCTTGGGTAAGACAAATTGAAGCAGAAATGGTATGCTTATAATTCTCCAACCTCTTTACCTTATTTAACTATAACTGTCATAATTCATTTTCCATATATAGTCTATACTAGTGTGTATCATCTCATGGTGCAACTAGAAGGTGAGGATGAAAAACTGAATGTACTCCCTTGAAAGCTGTCGTATAAAGAATTTGGATGCAGTATTTTCATTATTTTCGATGTTGCCGTCTTTTTCTGAACATTCTCAGATGTCGATGCTGCCAGTTTTATATTTTATTTTTTTGAAACTTATATTTGGCCGTTCAAGCTACGGATAGTGTAGTGTTGTATAAAAAGAATATCTTCTCTCCTCAACCCTTGTGTAGATAGTGGGAACTGGGAAGCCAGCTGAAGCCTATGCTGGTGTTGATTATTTAGCTTTCTACTTTACATCATCCTTTAATGTCTGACAACTTATTTATGGATTCTCATAAACCTTTTCTAGTCCTTCCATGAATTAATAAATGATGCAGGCGATGTTGTTTGGCGAATGTATCTGTGTTCAGATCTTTTAAATTTGCTAGACAATAGATGAGCGATTTCAGAAGTGAAGAATTTATTGATGTCTTTGTTGTTGGTGTTGGAGCTAAATCTAGGAAATTGGCATGCGAAAGCTGGAAAAGCTATGAGCACAAGGGAGGCGCGAGCAAGAAGTCATCATCATGTTCGGGAGCACAAAGGCACGCTTAAGGGCTAAAAAAGATTTGTGCGGACACATGGCGTTCTTAAACACATGTACTTGTATTCTGAAAATGCACCGGCGATATTCATCACTCAAACTGGTTTTGCCAGTGCAAATATTTTGTTATGTTAGTTCATGTGTTCTTTTATTGCTAGTGTGAGTGTTTATAAGCGTTATTCATGGTGATTTTTGGTGCTTGTAAAAGTGTATTTTTGTCTCAGTTCTAGTGCTTATGATAGCTAGTTGTAGTGTTTTTGATAACCATTTGTAATATTTAGAGTACCAGTGCACGCGAAAATCCACTTATTAACAAATGCCACCGCACACGAAGTTTCACTTATTTACAAAATTGTCACCGCGCATTTTGAAAACATGTTTTTCCTAAATGTTAGGAAAAACTAGTTTTTCATAAGACCAACTCAATTATAAATTTGACTTTTGTTTTCTCTCATTATAAAGAAATTTTAATTATATTTATGCTTAATATATCCTTATGATTTTTATTTTTTTTGTTTGTTCAAATTTTTTGTTAATTAATATAAGAGATGTATTGTAAATAAAACCAGTTTATTTTTTATAATATTTATGCTCTCTTTTTTATTCTTATATTATTATTTTAATTATTTTGGTTTTTTATTGGTTGCAATTTTATTAATTTTAAGGTCATCAATATGTTTTTTCAAAAAGTAGTTATTTTGGAACAGCTAAAACAACACTAATCTCTTTGTCAGTCATCACCTATCAGCCCTAAGGGCTTGTTTGGTAATCTAGTTAAGCTCTTAATTTTGACAAATTTAAGAAATTAAAAAATTAAGCTTATTTGGTATTGAAAAATTAAATCACTTAAATTATTAAGATTATCTTAAAATAGGCTATTAATTTTAAGTTGCCAGCTTACCAGCTTACCAACTTAAAGTTGGTAAGGAAGGTCTTAACAAAGTAAGAGGAAGGAAAATAAAGAAAGTGAATGGGTTCAACCCATTCATCAAAAAATTTATTTATTTAGTTAATGTTACTTTCTTTTGTTAAATTTGATCAAATGAAAATGTAACTATGTTCATATTAGAAATTTTGATAATGGTATCATAATTGGATTCATCAACATTTTTATTTATTTAGTTAATGTTACTTTCTTTTGTTAAATTTGATCAAATGAAAATGTAACTATGTTCATATTAGAAATTTTGATAATGTTTTACTAGAGTATCATAATTGGATTTTATCAACAACAAAAAAAAAACTAAAAATCAAAGTTTAATAAAGTTGTCCAAAATAGTGAAGATTTATTATTGTTGGACAAATGGAAGGACCAATAAAACATGTTCAAATACTAGTATTATCAACCTAATAAAATATAATTTCGCAAATAATATTATTATGAATTATAGTAATTATATTTAAGAAATATGACTATTTATTTGAGAATAAACGGAAAAAATCAAGTGAAAAGAAATGAGATAATGTTTTGAGTGTCTGTTTAGAATTTCATTAAATTTTGATGTATTTAGTTTGTCGTTACCAAACAAACAAACAGAAGTTTTACGAAATTCAGCAACTTAATGATTTCAGTTCTACAATTTCACCTCTACATTTTTAGAGCTTAATTTTCAGTTTTACCAAACATGGTCTAAGTCATCAACTTTCAGTTATAAGTTATCGGCCATCACCTAAGACAAACGAGCCTGATCAACTTGTTATATCAATTTTAAAGTAAGGAAACTCATCTCCGTAAATTTCCACTCTCTCCTTAAATCTCTTATATCTCCCTCAAAGCACCCAATTCTCTCTTACGAGTTGGTCCAACCTCTACACTAACATTGATCATTGGTGTAACTCTTTCCCTTAATCTCCATGATTGTGTATTTCTGCAATTCAATCTCCTTTTGCCCTTAGTAATCTTCTATGGCCTAAACTGATTAGATATCTCCTTATTTTTATCTAAATTGTTAATTCGAAAATAACTTTATTGATCACTACAGAAGATGACCATATATTCTCACTAAATAATAAGATTCATCATTGGGAATCAATATTAATGATGGTCTAGTCAAAGATTGATGCACTTTTATCTTAATTTCATTCTCAAATTATGTTATTCAAATGTTATGTCTTTAATTGTGGTTAGGGATTTTGGGGGATCTCACACCCACCTAGCCTATATTAGTAGCCCTATCATGGCGATAATCAATCACACTCGGATGATATGAAAGAAATAAAACACATATTTCTTAATCAAGTTCATCAACACATGACTACATCTGGGGGCGTTGCTAGGTCAGAATATAACAACTTCGCACATGTAATCACTAAGATTTAAACATGCCTATTTTTCAGGACCAACCTCTCTCATATATGTCTTCTCTGCTTTAGAATAGCACATATATCTGGGTCATGGGCGAGTTGTAGGATTTCCCCTCATAGCTCTCCTAGGCCCCCGGGCCCTCTCTTGTGTATCCTAGCTCTCTCCCTCAAGCATACATGTTTTTTATTGTGACCCATGTTCATATAGGGTTTCCACAACCTTATACCTATTCCGAGTCGGAATTCCATCACAATAAGGAAACAAAATAAAAGCTAAAAAGGCGCTATGCGCACCTTATGTGCGCGGATAGGCTGGGACTATGGGCGAGCCTTATGCGCGAGGATAAGCTTCCAGAAACACCTTCGCAATTTTAGTCTCCTTCTCTTCCTCCTTGAGTGATTTGATTCTAACTTAGCATCCCGCTTGGTTTACACTTCCTCCCCCACTAATATTCCCCATTGGCTTAGACTCTAAAACCCAACAAATGCTAGTTGAATTATGATTCAAATTGTCTAGATAACCCACCAAATAGATTAAGAGTAATATTTTATGCTGAACTTTGTGATCACCAATTGATCTATCAAGTACTTATCCAATTTTCAAAGAATGATTCAATCATTGAATAATTATCTTATCAAGGCAATTGACATCATAATTGTGTTGTTTCGATGTTTTGATGTTGATGTTGATGTTACAAAATGTTTAATCATCAATCTGCAAAATTCCCCAATATGTCAGGATGACACTTGTTGCCGCACAACACAATATGTTGCCCGCAAAAAGTTTTGCAAGTTGGCGCGTGACACAATATCTTGCCGTGCAACAACTATTTCAACTTTGACCGATTGTTGCTCATTTCTTGTTCTTCCATTCTCTTTAAGCATGAACCCCTCTCTATTCCTCTAAATAAGATGTTAATATGCTCACACACGGAAAATTATGCTTGAAATCATGTTAGAAAGTTTGATTTATTTTGTCTATAGGAGTGATCACTCATATATTCTTTTTCCTATTGTAAGTTGACGCCTGAACCTTCCCTTTTATATCAAAATGCCTTTTTTCAATACTTTCTCCTTAATAAAAGCGGCGTGGCTACTATCAAAATTATTAAATATTTTTTAATTGGGTTAGAGTGTTACTATAATCACTCCTCCCATTGTGCCATTTTCTTTTAAACTTCTCAGGCGTATAGAGTGTAACTGGTTCGGTATAGCTCAGTTAGAGATAATTTAAAGGTCAAACCGCTAGATATCGGTTTGGTGAAATATCAACCTGTAGATACACCGGAAAAACCCACTACTTGGCTAGAGCGATGGAAGGATCCTACGATGTCTATTTGGTTTTAATTGTTAGAGTCGCCACCTATGTTATTAAGGAAACATAAGAAAAACCTAGAAATAGCCTAATTTATATACAAAACCAGAGATTCGGGAGAGAAGGGTTCGGGGGTTAGGTGACGGAGTGGGAAGTACATAAATACCCACTCCGCCCCGCTTACGCGGGTCTTGCTACTAAAGGTGTTCTAATGTAAAAAGTACTTCTTGTATTAATATAAAATGTACTAACAATTATAATGGAAAGACAAGGGGGAAATTCTTTATATATTGATTTGTGTCAAAGATTACACGTAACAACTATGCTAGAAATTACATTAAAAGATAAATGGTAAATAAAAAATGGAGTTTAGAATATTGGAATGTAACCTTGACCAAACTTCAATAGTGAAGTGGCATTTTTTGTTGTATTCCTTTTTATGGAGAATGCAAACACATAAGAGAGATAGGAAGATGAAGAAAGCAAAGGAAGAGTTTATTTAAGAAAATATGAAGAGATTTAATAAAACAAGAATAGGAGTTTTAGAAGAAGGGAATGAATATTGTACCTTATGATTGAATGGGGAAGAACCAATTTCTCTATCGTAACCACTCTTGAAAATGAACTTTTAGTTTGAGAGAGTTTTTGAGTCAAGAATTGGTGATCTTTTGTGTTCAAATAGTCCTTTTTTTGTGTTAAGAAAGTCCCCATTTTTATGGTGGAATGAAAAGGTATTTATAGGTGTTAGGGAAGTGTTTGTGGTCACAAAGATGGTCTTTCCCCGGATCAAGCCAAGGCATAATGGTTTTGGGGGTTACAAATCAGAAAAAGAGGGAAATTTAGCAAAATCTGGGATTCTGGAGGTGGGAAGCGCGCACGTCCCACCCCCCTATGGGAGGCGCACGCCTCTCACAAAGGAGGGAAAAGGCGCGCACGTCCCACCTTCAGAAAATCCATATTTTAGCCCAAAAGTTAACCATGTTATGCAGTTAAGCTCCGAAACTACCGAAATCAGTCAGAAACTTAACGAACACCACGAAAGTCAACAAAAACAAATTCAACAAAGACTCAAGGTTTACCTTGTCACTTAGTCAAGTCCAAGACTAACGGAGTAAGTCAAGAACTTAACGGAAAGTAATGAAAGTTAACGAAAAGTAACAAAACTTAACAGAAAAGAGGAAGATAGAGAATGTGTATGCAATCGGGACATGAGAGCTCCAAGGCGGGGTGTCTACACAACCGATATTAACCATAAAAAACCTCAAACCAAACTGAGCTCAGCCACTATAATGAAATATAATTGTATTAAAAGGAAAAAAGAAATAACTTACTTGTCATAAAGATCATCTACATCAAAAAAACAAAAATCTATTATTTGACGATCTTTGACATCCGTGTTAACAAAAAGTCTCTTGTTTTCAGACATAAAGCTTGATAGATAACCAGAGTTATCACCAATGGTACACGCTGGGACTGACAGATGCACATAAATCTGGTTAGATTTCTCAATACCAATAGAACAACCAGATCTCTTTGCATCATCCATGCCATATGTCGCAAATTCTCCAAGGCCGCCGTCATAAAATGGTGTATCAGGAGAGTGTTCTTCATCAATCAACAAGTTAAAACTAGGAACCTCTCTAAATAACTTTTTTATCCTATGAAGCTGTTCAAAAGCTTCATCAATCAAGCGCAACACATTGGGATCAGAAAAGAATATTGAATCGGGAGAGGAATTGGTTGGAGCGGGTTCATGATTTTTGGGAATATTATCTTTCAAACATTTCAACTTGTTCATGTAGTATTCCGAAACAATTCTCATATCCCTTTTCAACAAAAATATAATCTCTTGATAAGGCTGCAAACAAAATGTTACCAAGTCAATAAAAAGTAACAGTTTATAAAAGATAAAAGCAAAAATAACAGTTCATAAACATGAAAGTGACAGTTTATAAACATGAAAGTAACAGTTTATAAAAATGGCACTTACATCTTTTGCAATCTTCTTTATCTCTGAATCCGTCTTTTCACCAGCTGGAATACTGAATTGAATAAACTGTCCACTCTGTTCTTTTCCTTGAACTTCAGATTTACGGTTTATTGAATCCACTACGTTCATCACTGATTCAAATGGACTATTTTCCTTCCCTTTCTCTGACTTTGGTTTTTCATTGTCTAAAGTTTGTTTTTCCTTCCCCGATTTCTCATTTTCTTTCTGAACTTCACTGACATCAGAAACAATAATATCCAACACATCCACCCACACACCTTGCCCAAATACACCAACTTCACTTTCTTGTCGGATTCTACTTCTCATCCTCTCACTAGTCCAATGTTGAATAAAAGGGATTGACATAGGTTCTGATTTCCCTCTCCATTTTAAGTGATGGAAGTAAGTAATTTGAAGAGCCAATACACAACCCCCTATGTGTTTTGTAAGATTCTGTTTATACTTACGTATCGACTTGCACAACCTCTCAAAACATAAGGAATTCCAATCAAACTCCCTAATCTTTTCAACATCATCCATATATTTTAAAACTGATATCTCAACAAGATAGTTAGCCCTCGGAACTAAGAACGAAGAAAGACAGTACAAAACAAAAAGCCTTTTGAAATCAGCCCCACCATCCTTAAAATTGTTTTCCAACAAGGTCTTCAAACTAGAAACCGAGATATTACTATCAATACCATAAATGGTCTTAAAATGATCAAACAAATGTCCACTACCACCCTTCTCAATTTCAACTTCAGTACCGCTCTTTGGAAGCTCAAACACATTGTAAAAATCATCGCTTGTGATTACTACTTTTTTGGTACTACCTAGTGTTAACAAACGACTTGAAGCATTAAAATTCTCAATAAACGAACGTAGAAATTGAGTTGAAGTTTGTTTAATATTCAAATGCAAAAAGCCACCAAACCCTATACTCCTAATGTCGTTTTTCTGAACATCATTGAAACCATGAACTAACTCAGAAAGCCCCATTGCTCGACTTTTAGTAATCCATAATCTGAAGAAAAAAAAAAAAAATATATATATATATATATATATATATATATAAAAGTAACATTTTCAATGAATATATGTAACAAAATATAACTCAATGCAGCTTGAACTGCTGCTGCAACAGTTTCAGTTGTTGAAGCTTTACCAAACACCATCGATTTGGTTAGACCAATTCCCATACAACGTAAACGCCCGTGGCCATCCTTTCCTAGATTATCTGTAAAAATATGTTCCCGTTTACTTGGGGAATTTCGCTCCTCTTCCGGCAATTCTTCTACTATTGCAACAAGGGCAAGAAAATTCACCTTTTGTGCTCCACCCAGACAAGATTGCATATGCAGGGAAGTCATTAATCGTCCACAATAAAGAAGCACGTAAAGTGAACATCTCATTCTTTGATGCATCATAAGTTGAAATACCGTCTTCCCATAATTCTTTTAACTCATCGATAAGAGGTTGCATGTACACATCAATCTTGTTGCCCGGCCCTTTTGGGCCTTGAGTAAGCACTGACAAAAAGAAATGTGGTTGTTTCATGCACAACCAAGTGGAAGGTTATATGGCATAAGCACAACAGGCCATGTACTATGCGAAATTGACATTGTTCTAAATGGATTAAAGCCATCAGAAGCTAAACCCAATCTAACATTACGAATTTCACTAGAAATGTGCGGGTAACGTTTATCGAATTCTTTCCAGGCACGAGAGTCTGCTGGATGTCTCAACACACCATCGTCTACTCTTTCTTCAGCATGCCATCTCATTAGTGATGCAGTCTTAGATAACCAATATAACCTTTGCAGCCTTGGCTTCAATGGAAAATACCACACTTTTTTCATCGCTACTTGTTTACCAGAAGTAACATTACTGCTTACGTCCCTGCATCCTTCATTGTCCCCTCCATCTTCTTTCTTATATCTTGATTCCCCACAAACTTCACATTTATCAAGTTTTTCAGTCTCATTTCGAAATAACATACAATGATTAATACAAGCATCCCAAGTTTTGTAACTAAAACCCAAGTCAGCGGTCATCTTATATGCCTCACGATATGAACTTGGTACTTTCGCTGACTTAGGCAATGCCCTGATAAAAATCTTCAGTAGTGCAGTAAATCCCTTATCAGCTAGTCGAAAATTAGCCTTCCAGTGCATGAGTTCTACAATGAATGAAAGTACTGTAAACTCATCACACCCTTCCCATAAGGTTTGTTCAACATATTTTAAAAGTTTGAGAAAATTAGCAGTTTTTGCATCTGATTGTACAACCTCCTCAATTGCTGGCTCATTAGCATTAGGCATACCTATCCCTTCATTCACCATTTGTCTCATTGAATCTGGAATGCCCAAGTCTATTCCTATACCATCGTTATTTATCCTTACATTATCACCCTGGCGTATAGAGACATATTCTTCCCCATGACTAGTCCAATTCTTGTAATCTCTTTCAAATCCCACTTCAATACAATGTAATTTCACTGTTGCACGGTCTTTGTAGTAACGATTTGAACAATTTCTACAAGGACAATAGATCTCTTTTCCCCCAAGAGATGTTTTCATGAATGCAAAGTCAAGGAAGTTCTCAAGCCCAATAATATATTCATCTGAGAGTCGATTAGCTAGGTTAATCCAACTTTTGTCCATAATGAGCAACCTTCAATGTATATAAATCAAGTACACCAATAATCACCCACACTATTTATTAATAAGGATGAAAAAATTAACCTGTAATTTTTGTATTTATTAAAATGTGTACCGTTAAGAGATGAGTAATAAAAGGCAGAATAAGTCTTAAATCTTGGTGAACTAAGCAACGCTTTTTGGCAAGTGTCCACTTCACAATCTGCAATCTTCAGGAAAGAGCATGAAAAAAAAATCCAATATGAACTGATTTGCACAAGTAGGTCTATAACGTCAAAACCATGAAATACAATTCTACTTATGAATCTTGACACTCCAGTTTTTTCTTCCAGGTGAGTGGATGTTTGTGAGTTGATAAACTAATATAATAATAAAATATTATAGCTAAAACAAAAAGTGCATCAAGGTTTTATTGTAGAAGAAGATACTTTAAGGATTATCCTCCAATAATAATAAACAAACCATGACAATGAACTTTCATAATGCAAGCAGAGAACATCAGCCACAAAACTCCAGGTCCACACAAAAGACAAGTTATATTTTTTGAGAAAAATTACTACTCTATGTCTCTAAATAATCATTCCACTTTTTGTGTGTCATTACTACAATTGAACTTTGAGCAATAATTTAGGTTAATTTAATTATCCTAATAAAATTTAAAACTTGTTATTGATATTGATCCATAGTAACGACAAAAATGTGGAAAGGTCATTTTAGGACGGAGGGAGTACACCAACAGCATATGCTCATTAATTCTTTTAGTCATCTGCATGATTACATAAAATAAAGAGAATATCAACATGAATTCAGTATTGGTTGTATACAGAATGCTATATTTGATTGATTGAAGCCAAATAAGTTGTTAAGATGCAGCTAACTATCCCAGATAGCTATTAAAGAACTTGTGAGAAAGTAAACCTTATTTATGTCAGAATTTACCAAAAAGTACCTTCTTGGCACAAGTTACTCTCCAGATTTCTAGACTGGAAAACATCTCGTAATATTTTACAAAAGCTTCCAAGAGAGTAAATATTCTGTAATTAAATGATTGGCTGCAATGCAACTACCTAATAACATATACAATCACTAAGGCTGCTTTCCCTTGTACACCATCAATTGAATGGACCCATCTAATCTAAGTAGAGTCAAAATCAATTTGGTGAATCAGCTAAAAAATTTAGGGATGAGTTACATCTATGTAGGATTTCACCGGAATGGGTTCACAAAATAACCAACAGAAACCCCACTTCTGGGGTATAATCATAATCGAGTGACACGTATTTGTGTTAAATAATCAGATTGTAAAACATATATGCTTAAAGATGAATAATCTAACATGCTAGAAAAACCCTAATTATACTAAGAACAATACGGTTCACTGTAAATTACCTCAGATCGAAGACAATAGAGAGATCCGTGTGTTGCGATGATGAAGAATCAACTGCAATCGATGGGAGTCTGATTAGGGTTCTTGTTTTCTGATTGACAAAGTTAGGAGAAAAGGGAAGAAATAATTATCCCCTCTATGTGTGGGAACACGATTGTTTTGGGGGAAATTTTGGGGATTTAGGGGTAATTTTGGAGGTATTTTCTTTTCCGGGCAGAAAATAACGTGGGAAATATTTTGGCCAAATTTTGAGTTCGCGGTTTTTATGTATCATATAAGGGTAAATAGTTATATACGAGAAGAAATTATATACGTCAACAAGTTTTAACGTATCAAATAAATTGGGAAGGGATTTTTTTCCTTATATACGAGGGCAATCATTAAATATCGTATATAAATATATTATATACGAGAAATTTTTGCAAGCGTCATATATATATATATATATTATACGTCGGTTCTCCAATACCCACCGTATATAATTTTTATATACGGCACACTACGAAGGCCGTCGTATTTAATAATTTTATACGGCAGCCCCGACTAAGCCGCCATATATAGGCGTCGTATATAACCCTTTTTCTTGCAGTGAGGGTTCAGGGTTTAGGTGACGGAGTGGGAAGTACATAAATACCCACTCCGCCCTGCTTACGCGGGTCTTGCTACTAAAGGTGTTCTAATGTATAAAGTACTTCTTGTATTAATATAAAATGTACTAACAATTATAATGGAAAGACAAGGGGGAAATTCTTTATATATTGATTTGTGTCAAAGATTACACGTAACAACTATGCTAGAAATTACATTAAAAGATAAATGGTAAATAAAAAATGGAGTTTAGAATATTGGAATGTAACCTTGACCAAACTTCAATAGTGAAGTGGCATTTTTTGTTGTATTCCTTTTTATGGAGAATGCAAATACATAAGAGAGATAGGAAGATGAAGAAAGCAAAGGAAGAGTTTATTTAAGAAAAGATGAAGAGATTTAATAAAACAAGAATAAGAGTTTTAGAAGAAGGGAATGAACATTGTACCTTATGATTGAATGGGGAAGAACCAATTTCTCTATCGTAACCACTCTTGAAAATGAACTTTTAGTTTGAGAGAGTTTTTGAGTCATGAATTGGTGATCTTTTGTGTTCAAATAGTCCTTTTTTTGTGTTAAGAAAGTCCCCATTTTTATGGTGGAATGAAGAGGTATTTATAGGTGTTAGGGAAGTGTTTGTGGTCACAAAGATGGTCTTTCCCCGGATCAATCCAAGGCATAATGGTTTTGGGGGTTACAAATCAGAAAAGGAGGGAAATTTGGCAAAATCTGGGAATCTGGAGGTGGGAAGCGCGCACGTCCCACCCCCCTATGGGAGGCGCACGCATCTCACAAATGAGGGAAAAGGCGCGCACGTCCCACCTTCAGAAAATCCATATTTTAGCCTAAAAGTTAACCTTGTTATGCAGTTAAGCCCCGAAACTACCGAAATCAGTCAGAAACTTAACGAACACCACGAAAGTCAACAAAAACAAATTCAACAAAGAATCAAGGTTTACCTTGTCACTTAGTCAAGTCCAAGACTAACAGAGTAAGTCAAGAACTTAACGGAAAGTAATGAAAGTTAACGAAAAGTAACAAAACTTAACAGAAAAGAGGAAGATAGAGAATGTGTATGCAATCGGGACATGAGAGGTCCAAGGCGGGGTGTCTACACAACCGATCTTAACCATAACAAACCTCAAACTGAACTGAGCTCAGCCACTATAAACTGGTTCAGTTTGATTTAAATTGTGGTCTGATCTTATGGTTCAAATTGCGGTTTACTAGACTACAGTTTAGTAGATAGTTGAGACAATATTTCAAACTAGACATAGAGTATTAATTCGTCATTTCACTTGAAACATTGAAATCACATGACTGCAAGATAATAAAAATTGCAAGGAATTATAAGAGCAAAACCAAAATTCCAATTCTAGAAAAAATGACCACCAGATAAATCAACATTCTTAGAATCAAGAAGGCACCAATTTCTGGTACAATTTTGTTAGATTCCTCTTTCTTTAGATCAAAAGAAGAAATCACGTTCATCTTCTGTTTTAAAATGATGTTCTCACTTTCTTATATTAATACGTAGAAACTCTGATTAATAAAAATAGTTTAAAGTAGTTGTACTAATGAATTATTTTTATTATTAAAATAGATAAATTAAACTAAAACTATTACCAAATTTTTTGTACTAACATAAAATAAATAGTAACATTATTATGGGACGGAGAGTGTAAAGTTTCGAGTCAACATTCAAAGATACACCAGAAAGAATAGTTGTCTGGATGTATTAGTCAGACAACGTAGGTTCGGTCACGGTTTGATTTAATGGTTCAGCTCATTCATTCGGGTTAGCGGTTTGGAGTCTCCGTTCAGACAAATATGGTTTATATGAACACATATGAACAAACATGTATATATAAAGATTAAGATCGATACCCTAAAACTAGCATTTATGAAGATTAAAACCCTAATCATAGCAATATAATATGAGGTTTATACGAACACATATGAACAAACATGTATAAGATAAGATCGATACCCTAAAACTAGCATTTATGATTGTATAAACCCTAGATCTAGCATAAATATTATGAACACCATCATAAATATATGAATAACATAATAAGCATAGGCATGAAATAGATATAATCCTATGAACATGGCATGAACATCTCAAGAAATATAGTAAGTGTCACCAATCTTGGCAAGAACGAAGCCGAATCTTCTTCGTAGATTCGCCGGACCTTCGGGATTGCTAGGAGAACTTTGGATAAGAGTTTTTTCGTCAGTTTTGACTCTGGAACTCGGGGGAGAAAGTTGTTGTTTCTAGGTTATGAGCTGAGGCAACCTATTTATAGGGGTTTTGGGCCGAAAGAAGTGGCCGCCCGGCCACACCCATACTGGCCGCCCAGCCAGGTATGGAGTTTGGCGTGGTTCCCAAGTTTCTGGACTCTAGAAAACCTTAGATGATGTTAATCTTTGAGCCTAATCTGATCAGATGTAAATATCTCATTATTCCGGCTTTTTGGGAATTTTTGGATAAGTCCTGCACAGTTTCTAAATACCTGTAAGGTCCCTGTGAGTTTTGGAATGCTTAATAACTCATTTTTCAGACTGAGTACTAACAGTAGCCCCTCGGCGACGCTTCTTGCAAGGTAATGGAGGGTCCTCGATTAAGAAGAGGAACTGATCTGAAATAATGAGAGAGGTAATAGGTGACCAGGTTGGTCGAGTGGCTGAACCTTAGTCAGGCTACCTACGTATCCTAAGGGGAATCAAGCAGGTCGTAGTTCGGGCTCTGTGGGGACACAGAAATAAGACATTGTCTTCTAGTGGGGAAAATATCCTGTATGAAGATGATCGTCTGCTGGGGATAGAAGAATCGCTGCTAGGACTCTACTGGGGAAAGGAATAAGTGCTGTAAACATGTCCGGAGACACCAGTAACTCATGCCGAAAGGGTATGAAGCAACACGGTATATAAAGAAGAAGAATATCTTACGAATCGTGCGAAGCAAGAAAGTATACGAATCCTTGCAATTTTTATTATCTTGAAGTCATGTGATTTCAATGTTTCAAGTGAAATGATGAAAAATAATCTATGTCTAGTTTGAAATATTGTCTACTAAACTGTAGTCTAGTAAACCGCAATTTGAACCGTAAGATCAGACCACAGTTTAAATCAAACTGAAACTGTTTATAGTGGTTGAGCTCAGTTCGGTTTGAGGTTTGTTATGGTTAAGCTCGGTTGTGTAGACACCCCGCCTTTGACCTCTCATGTCCCGATTCCATACACATTCTCTATCTTCCTCTTTTCTGTTAAGTTTTGTTAGTTTTCGTTAACTTTCATTACTTTCCGTTAAGTTATTGACTTACTCCATTAGTATTGGTCTTGACTAAGTGACAAGGTCAACCTTGAGTCTTTGTTGAATTTGTTTTTGTTGACTTTCGTGGTGTTCGTTAAGTTTCTGACTGATTTCGTTAGTTTCGGGGCTTACCTGCATAACAAGGTTAACTTTTGGGCTAAAATATGGATTTTCTGAAGGTAGGACGTGCACGACTTTGCCCTCCTTTGTGAGAGGCGTGCACCTCCCATAGGGGGGGTGGGACGTGCGTACTTCCCACCTCCAGAATCCTAGATTTTGTCAAATTTCCCTCCTTTTCTGATTTGTAACCCCTAAAACCATTATGCCTTGGCTTGATCCGGAGAAAGACCATCTTTGTGACCAAAAACACTTCCCTAACATCTATAAATACCTCTTCATTCCACCATGAAAAGGGGGACTTTCTTAACAAAAAAAAAGGACTCTTTGAACACAAAAGATCACCAATTCTTGACTCAAAAACTCTCTCAAAATAAAAGTTCATTTTCAAGAGTGGTTACGATAGACAAATTGGTTCATCCCCATTCAAGCATAAGGTACAATGTGCATTCTCTTCTTCTAAAACACTTATTCTTGTTTTATTAAATCTCTTCATCTTTTCTTAAATAAACTCTTCTTTTGCTTTCTTCATCTTCATATCTCTCTTATGTGTGTGCAATCTCCATAAAAAGGAATACAACCAAAAAAACCACTTCACTATTGAAGTTTGGTCAAGGTTACATTCCAATATTCTAAACTCCATTTTTTATTTACCATTTATCTTTTAATGTAATTGCTAGCATAGTTGTTATGTGTAATTTTTGACACAAATCAATATATAAAGAATTTTCCCCTTTTCTTTCCATTATAATTGTTTGTACATTTTATATTAATACAAGAAGGACTTTTTACATTAGAACACCTTTAGTAGCAAGACCCGCGTAAGTGGGGAGGAGTGGGTGATTGTTGGATATTATGCCCTAGGCCTTTGAGAAAGGCCTTACGTTACATCATGTTCTCATTTGTTATGGAGATAACAACCTTGGATTATTATATGTTTTACATGTTTATTATAATAATCCCCGTCCCTAGTACTTATGAAGGACTAGTATAAGTTTAATCGATGATCATATGATGATCATGTGTATATGATACAAATTATACTTATGGGTACTTGTTGGAGAACAAATACTGGACTTGACCCACCTATGAGATTTATGTCATGGTCAGATGTCATAATTAAATCTCATATAGTTATATCATTTGATATCCTTAGACCTGAGATTATCATGGTCTTCCACATGATGAATATTATGTTTGACGTACTCAAACGCTACCCCTAACCGGGTGGTTATAAAGGCTACGATTGGCATAATCAGATTCTTGTAGGGAAGAATGACAAGTAAAGATGGGATTTGTCCCTCTCTCTCAAGAGAGATATCTTCTTGGCCACTCATAGAGTGAGATTTATGAAATGCGTGGCCACGCTCAAATGAATTGATGTGATCAAAATCATTTGCTCATAATCTGATGTAGGAGGATTGCGGCCGACACGCCCGGATCAGTACAACAGCCCGGCCGAATCAGACGTTGCACGTCCGCGCCATTCCAAGTGCTCGACCGTGCAGAATATCGGAGGAAAGGATAGTGGTCTCGACAAGTTTGGCACGACCACGCTAAACAACAAGCACGACCGTGCTCGGCGGAATCCCAGGATTTTAAGTTTACATCTTTTAAGTTTATGCGGTGTTTAACTAGGATATTTTGGGTATTTGTAGAACTAGGGTTTTGTTAGTTGTTAGGAGTATAAATACTCTTTTGTTTGGTTATGTTAGGGTTAGCTTTTATTATTGATTGAATTTATTCAAAGAGATTTCTCTCTTTTATCTGGTGGATTCCAGGTTTTCTCTGGTGCATTCCAGATTTGTGTGTTTGAGGATTCATTGCTTGTGAATTCTTGTGATTAGTGCGCTAATCACGAATATCTATCGCTTCCGAGCTGCGTCATAATCAATCTACTCAATATCAAGAAAGTATTGAACAATATAAGTTGACGTGGACCATGACTTATATTCAATATGATATCGTGTGACAAAAGGATTGTGATATGTTCTATGAGGATAACGAACTTCGTTAAGTTATATTAATTGGGTAGTCATGATGGCTTGCTAGAGTCCGCTCATGACTTATGGGTTTGACCTTGGTTTAACTCATTGCCAACTTAATATAATCCTATGGTATCACACACAAAAGAACGAATCAAGAAAAAGGCTAAAATTGGAATTGCGTTAAAGAGCGTAAAATCGAATTTAAGAAAAACGGGAATTTGGCTCCAGGAGGGTTGGTCCGGGCGGACCTATATGGTGACCCGAGCGGACCTCTGTTGGTCCGGGCGGACCCATTTGGTGCCCCGGGCGGACCACCCCTCCAGAAAGTCTGGTTTTTCCGAAATCGTGTTTTGACGGGTTATTGGCCTATTTCTCCTAAAGGGTTTAGGTTTAATAAGTATAAAAACCTCTCTCTTTGCCTTTGTCCAGATTATTATTGAATGGTGAAAACCTAATTGATATTGTATCATTATTGGTAGCCTCCATATGTTTGAGAAACATATTCTTGAGTTTAGATTGAGAATCAAAAGCTCAAGAACACCAATAAATTCATATAGCCTTTGAAGATTAGAAAAGCGTGTTTTCTAATGGGTCTAGCAATCCAGATCTAGAATGGTTCTAGATATTCGTTCTCGTGTGGATACACATAGAGGATGTTTGATTTAGCATCTCAAGTTTGTGTTCTTGTGATCCTGATTCAAAGAACACGAAGAACGAGGATATCAAATCTTAAAGCTTGAAGACTTGAAGATTTGAAGATCCGAAAATTTTAAACGCACAACATGTTTAGTATTCTAAATTCATCTTGCTATTAATTTAATCATTATAAATGGATCTTGGGGCTTAGGGTTTTGTTGATTGTTATCGCTTTCTTCCGCTGCGCATGTTGCCTCAAAACCCAACAGTTTAAGTACTTCCCACTCCGTCACCTAACCCCCGAACCATTCTCTCCCGAATATCTGGTTTTGTACATAAATTAGGCTATTTCTAGGTTTTCTTATGTTCCCTTAATAACATAGGTGGCGACTCTAAAAATTAAAACTAAATAGACATCCTAGGATCCTTCCACCGCTCTAGCCAAGTAGTGGGTTTTTCCGGGGTATCTACAGTGGCGACTCTGCTGGGGACGACATAGAGGGTTAAACTTGCGTTTCTTACTTTTGGTGTTCTTTTTACTGTTTTCTGGGCATTCTGGTGGAAAAAGGTGGGAAGCGTGCGCCTCTGGCCTTCTTGGCCTAAGGCGCGCGCCTCCGACTTTCACCACCAGAATCGCCTGCTTCCCTTCTTGTCCTTCTATTTCATGTTTCTGTGCTAACAAATTCTGCATGGGAAAGTTTTCTTATTTAGGGTCAAGGCAATCCCTTGAACCCACTGATTTCCAGGTTTTCACCTAGAAGCGGGCGCCTCTACCCCTCTTTCTCTAATGCGCGCGCCTCCCGCATAGGCATCCCAATGCGCGCACGTCTGGGCCATTTTCCAGAACAGAAATAGTGAACAGAATGGACATAGTTACAATGTGTGGGCACCGGGCTTGCACAAAATAGTTTTTACTTTCTGTTTATTTTATCGGTCACACGGGTGATTCGAAAGTTGTAAATACGTGCTTATTTGTTTTTCTTTCTTTGAAAAAAAAATGTCACTTGGCTTGACCTCACACTACATGCACATATTCCTATGAATTGCTCACAATCGAGTCGCACAAAGTCCATAACCCCAAACCCGTCGAGGCCCATCCTAAAGAGTTTCAAGCTCCACCCGACCTTGACTCTCTCGAAGAGGTAAACCTCAGCTCGTGGAGTAGTTCACGACTACATGCCGGGGGTGACCTTTAAGCCTCTTTTTAACCGAGCACAAGCCAACACATTTTTAGTCTAGGTTCTAACACTCCATGACCAAGTCAGTTTTCATGTGTTGAGATTTCCCTAAACTAATGTCATCAAATCATACATGCCGTTTCTAAAAGAAACAAGTGGTTGTTATGGATGAGAAAAAACTTCGTCTCCAAGTGGTTATTATGGATGAAATAAAACTCTGTACCAGCATGTATGCTTTATGACATTAATTTAGTTTAATCCCGTCAAATATAGGTATCACAAGCGTGGTGGAATCCGATGAGTATATGGGACCGCGAGAAGGTCTATATACTAGTGTGACGACTCCACTATTTTTTCTAGAAACCCCAAAAAGGACTACGTCTTTCTGACTTTTGTAAATAAATAAAAAAAGAGTCATTTTTCTCTACGTGCTTGAGTCATTTTCTTGTTTGTCGGTTAAATTATTTTACTCAAAAGGTATTTGTGGGGCCAACCTAAGATCAACCGTGTTCTTCCAATAGGTACAATGGCTTCGAACGGCAACAACATCAAGGGTGAGAATATTTCCATGTCCAACAAAAGGCTTTTCAACATAATAAGAGCCATGGGGGAACAAATGGATAGACTTGCCGAGAATGCCCGCCGCAAGGATGATTTGTGGCAAGCCCGTTTTGCTCTTGAGAAAAGAATTCACGAGGAAGAAGTTTTCGAACTTAAGGCCCGTCTGCAAGAGTTCACCGACAACAGGGCAAAGGTCAACGGTAAAGCATGCTCAAATGTCTTTCCCATCAAAAGCCACAAAGGTGCCGCCAGCAACTGAATTTTCACTCCTCTCCTAGGGGTAACCCAAACCGAAGCATTCGAAATCTTGATGGAAAGAGTAAAAGTCAAACCTTTGGAAGGGTACAAGCCGAAGATGATACCGAAGAATCATGCATTTGGTGAATGGTGCAACTACCACAAGCATAGCATCCACACTACCGAGGGATGCTTCGCTCTCCGAAACATCATCCAAGATTTGATTGACAATGGTGAATTTACTGTGGGTGAAGAGCAACTCATCAAGGAATGACTTGGGTTTGAAATGAGGACTACAACGACAAGGACGACGACAACAATCTCCATTTCTCTTTCTCTACCTAGTAATAGGAATAAAAAAAAAAGAAGTCAAAAGTCCTCTAATGTGTGCATTAAGTTTTCTTTCTTCCAATTAATGATTGAGTCGTCCTTCAATAAATAAAAGTCGTTCTTGTCCCCATACACTATTCCAAGTTGTTCAATTTAATTCTTGGCAAAATGATGAAAGACGTCTAAACGAGTTTTGGAACGAAGGCCATCACTTGAATGCCTAGGGGATAAACATCGTGACGAAGGCGACAACATCAATGACAAATCCAAGACATCAATCAAGGTGGAACTACAACCATGGAGAAAGATCAAGCAATGTTTTAAAGGGGGATTTAAAAAAGAAAAAAAAAATCCCCCTCATTCAAAGAAGTTCACAACAACATCATCATTCCATCCACCAACAAAGGATTAAGCAACAACAATTCCTCGTGACGAAAGGAGCATCCACAAGAACTACGGTGACCTGGGCCTCTATACTGGAGGAACGTAGGAAACCTTCGGGTCCGGTCTCATGCAAGAAAGAAGATATGTTTAGCCCTAGTGCATTATGGTTATTGGCCTTCCTCTCGAACTTATCAATACATCTTTGTATGATTCATTTGCCAATGAATTAATCACCTCAAGATTGAACAACTTTCCTAGATTTGAAATCATTTCCCGTTCCTTGTCGATTCTAGGGGCTTCTTATCTTTCAGCGACGCTCCCAGTTTCTTGCAATCAAATTGGGGCTTTCCTTCTCTTCTCTATTAATGACTTACTTGCCTTCGTGAGTCGTTCAAAAATATATAAATACATGAAGTCAATACTAGGGGCTACATCCCTAGTCAAGTCAATGTCACTCATCATTAGTGACAAAAGGTCTCCACCGCAAAATCACATGTCTCCCATCCTCAGCTAGAGTCAATGCACACTTCCTCATTAATCGAGTCAAAATGAAGAAGAAAAAAAGATGCCCGCTAGATTGAAAACCCAAAAAGGGCGGGCTAGGAAAAAAACAGGGTGCGTCATAAAAAAAAATGAGAGAGTGAGAGAGAGAAGGAAAAGAGAAATGGAGATCCCTAGCCTCTAAAGAAGAAAACTACACAAGTTCTACATTGAATCTCCTCAGCAAGTCAATTCACCACCGAGTCAACTTTAGAATTGCAAAAGTATCGACAACACATGGCACAATCAAAGGTTGTTTGGGGTTATTGAAGTAAGAGTTTTCTCCAACAATGTGCATTATTGTGTTCATGAGAAAGAAGGCCCGTGGTAACCAAGATCCATCCGAGAACGAGCCCATCATTGAGGGGTATGAGGTTGCATAAATAGTCCCCAGTAAAGTCAATTGGTTTGGGAAGCGAGTAGCAACAACATGTAATTCAAGCTTCTACAAGTATGTGCCTCTAAAGTATGCCGAATGAATCCTGAGAATGGAGTAGCTCTTGCCATGTCCTCTTATGTTTGTTCCCTCGCACGAGGACGAGTCTCTTGCTTTGCTTGACAAATGATGATGCCCTAGGGGCTATGTGACTCAAGAACGAGAGCTTCTTTTGCTACGCTCGACATTTAATGAGCCCTAGGAGCTACTCTCAAGAAAGATATGGGGGACGACCTTCAAAGCTTCACAAAAGGAATGTCGAAAAAGTCTTCTTGTGATGTGTGCTCGTACTTGTTACCCCAATTAAGGATATGCCTTTCTCATTCTACTTGCAATCAATGGTGGCACCCTAGGGGCTACAATCAAGTTTGAAAGGCTCCCTCAGCAAGAAGCAATTCACGTCACCTCCCAACAATGGCCCTAGAAAAGTCATATGCAGCATTGGAAGCTTCCTCAATAAGTTTGGCACCAAAGGTCTCAAGGGGCTTCGCAATCTACAATCTTTTGGGCTACGGAATTACAGTAATCCAAGCAAAGGGAAATATTGGGGCTTCGCAATTGACAATATTTTTGGGGGATGATACCCGAGCAATTCAATGTAGGGAATAGTCTTCATGGAACCAAGAAAGCTTCATGGGTCTCTTAGCACTTCACGTTTGAAATAAGGGTTCCGATGTTATGAATGAATTTGATGATTCTTGTTATATTGTGACTTACGATGAGATTATGAAGGAAGTCTTAGAGAAAATGAAAAGGATTCAAGGAAATGCCAACATGTTAACTCGATAAAAAGAGTTATGGTCAATCCCAATGTTTCTGCAATATAGCACCCCCTTCTCCAAGATCAAAAGCAAAAAGTGTGGCTCAGACAAAGTTGCGCCCAAGTACTAGTTGCATCCGAAGATCCGTCATTAGTTCAAATCAAAAAGACTCAAGAAAACATATCCATTCGAGACCTCATCACATCCTCAAAGGACCACTGAGACCTTGTCATCCGTAAACTCAATGACGCCACGATCTCTCCCAAGACATTTTCTGAAGACCTTGCTGCATTCTCAACATGGACCTTCCGCCATTTGGGCACCGACCACAATAAGGCCATTCATCTCCCCAATAAGAGTAAGAAGGAGATCACTTTCAAGAGTTCTACCCAATGGTGCATACGTTCTCAATATAATACCAAGCCAATTCCAAGACATTTTTGGGGCTTTACATCGAAAATCTTCACATTCTTGAAGCTCGCAAACAACAAGTACATGACATTTGGGGCTTAGCAATCTCTCGAAGCTTGGTATCAATAATCTTCTCTTGGGGCTTGCTCACGTCAACATAAAAGACGATTTATTTGAATGGGCTAAGAGCTGATTTATCTTAGAGCTTTACGAGTCACTCAAAGTTTGGCATCAAAGGCGTTCTAGGGGCTTTACAATCAGCAACCCCTTATCTCAGCATCGAAGTCTTTGAAGCCCCATAATCGACAAATCTCTTGGGGCTAGACATCCATCTTCGTTGGGCACACAACAGCGACAACAGAATTCAAACGAGGCAATTCGGACTTCGACCGAACATGACTTGATCTTGGGTTGGATTTACAAACACACAATGGTTTAAATGGTTCACCCACGAACTATAAAAAAAAAAAAAAAAAAAAAAAAAAAAAAATCTCACATGTGTACATATTCTATTCCTTCTAATCTTAAAAAAAAAAAAAAAAAAAAAAACGACAAAAAGATTTTTATTTTTATTTTTCTTGTCTCCTTACTTGTGTAAAAATTATGTCCTTCATTTTGCTTTGCTCTTAGCTTCTTCCCCAGCACTCTCCACTATCCTTGAACTACGCTGGTCTGATTCTCTTCATGGAATATGTAGGCAGCCTTTTGGCACAACCAAACCATCATCCAGAAATGCCATCTCACCAACATTCTCCACCAAAGCATCCTCCGCAACATCAGAAATCCATCAAGCGGACATGGTAAGTGAAGGTATGAACATCATCCATCAAAGCTCCTTTCAAATCACATCGCACACAAAAGCAATTTCTCCATCCTTGCAAAATCTCTCTCTCATGCAAATCTCTGCTTTTCAAATCACATCACACCACAAGCTCAATTTCTCTTCACGCACAAACACATATATCTGCAAAGCACACACATAACAGGTAAAAAAGTGAGTCTCTTGGCATCCGATACCACCGCAACAAATACAATTGCAATTGGATTCCGGGGGTTCGTCTCCAGGTGAGACATCAAAGGACTACGCCCGAAGAGTCAGCCCCATGTGAGGCATAAAAGACTACACTACATACAGGGGGTTCGTCTCTAGGTAAGACATCAAAGGACAACGCCCGAAGAGTCAGCCCCATGTGAGGCATAAAATACTACACTACATACAAGGGGTTCGTCTTCAGGTGAGACATTAAAGGACTACACCCAAAGAGTCAGCCCCATGTGAGGCATAAAAGACTACACTACATACAGGGGGTTAGTCTCCAAGTGAGACATCAAAGGACTACGCCCGAAGAGTCAGCACCATGTGAGGTAAAATATTATACTACATACAGGGGGTTCGTCTCCAGGTGAGACATCAAAGGACTACGCCCAAAGAGTCAGCTTCCATGTGAGGCATAAAAGACTACACTACATACAGGGGGTTCGTCTCTAGATGAGACATCAAAGGACTACGCCCGAAGAGTCAGCTTCCAGGCGAGGCATAAAAGACTACAAAAGTCTGCTAATCGGACTCTAAACATTGGCACGGTGAGCCGTCTCATATCACCGACATTTTTATCAAGAACTTCATCCATGGTGAATCTCAGAGATCACCGTCCCCTCCATCAACAACCATCCAAGTCGCCCACACAGGGGGTGCACCTCTATCCCTTGTTATTTCAAACTCCCATTTTTATCAAGTCTTTATTTTCTCTTCTCGATGTCCTCGGCGGTTGTCTTTATTTCGTTGACGCGTTTTGCTTTGCAATCCACGTCACCGAGGGGCTCTGTAGACACCCTGCCTTGGACCTCTCATGTCCCGATTGCATACACATTCTCTATCTTCCTATTTTTTGTTAACTTTTGTTACTTTTCATTAACTTTCATTACATTCCGTTAAGTTCTTGACTTACTCCGTTAGTCTTGGACTTGACTAAGTGACAAGGTCAACCTTGAGTCTTTGTTTACTTTTTTTGTTGACTTTCGTGGTGCTCGTTACGTTTCCGACTGATTTCATTAGTTTCGGGGCCTAACTGCATAACAAGGTTAACTTTTGGGCTAAAATATGGATTTTCTGAAGGTGGGACGTGCGCGCCTTTGCCCTCCTTTGTGAGAGGTGTGCGCCTCCCACAGGGGGTGGGACGTGCGCGCTTCCCACCTCCAGAATCCCATATTTTGCCAAATTTCCCTCATTTTCTGATTTGTAACCCCCAAAACCATTATGTCTTGGCTTGATCAGGGGAAATACCATCTTTGTGACCACAAACACTTCCCTAACACCTATAAATACCTCTTCATTCCACCATGAAAAGGGGGACTTATTTAACATAAAAAAAATAACTCTTTGAACACAAAAGATCACCAATTCTTGACTAAAAAACTCTCTCAAACTAAAAGTTCATTTTCAAGAGTGGTTACGATAGAGAAATTGGTTCTTCCTCATTCAAGCATAAGGTACAATGTTCATTCTCTTCTTCTAAAACTCTTATTCTTGTTTTATTAAATCTCTTCATATTTTCTTAAATAAACTCTTCCTTTGCTTTCTTCATCTTCCTATCTCTCTTATGTGTGTGCAATCTCCATAAAAAGGAATACAACCAAAAAGGCCACTTCACTATTGAAGTTTGGTCAAGGTTACATTCCAACATTCTAAACTCCATTTTTTATTTACCATTTATCTTTTAATGTAATTGCTAGCATAGTTGTAACGTGTAATCTTTGACACAAATCAATATATAAAGAATTTTCCCCTTTTCTTTCCATTATAATTGTTAGTACATTTTATATTAATACATGAAGGTCTTTTTACATTAGAACACTTTTAGTAGCAAGACCCGCGTAAGCGGGGCGGAGTAGGTGTTTAAGTACTTCCCACTCCGTCACCTAACCCCCAAACCCTTCTCTCCCGAATCTCTGGTTTTGTACATAAATTTGGCTATTTCTAGGCTTTTCTTATGTTCCCTTAATAACATAGGTGGCGAATCTAACAATTAAAACCAAATAGACATCCTAGGATCCTTCCACCACTCTAACCAAGTAATGGGTTTTTTCGGGGTATCTACAATATCGTCTTAATTAAAGATAGCTAGTTAGCTGACTCTTACTATCCATAACAGTGTTATTCTCCCTCTGTCTAAAAATGAATCTTACTATCCATAGCAGTGTTATTCTCCCTCTATCTAAAAATGATCTCTCATTTGTGTCATACAATCCTCTTTTGCTGGCAATATATGTTACTACCTAACTGGAGTGCCTTCGAAGAATGCTCCAGTATATTTACTACGAATAACTATGATAGGATTAACTTTGTAAAAAAAATTCTTTAGGGTAAAATTTAATTCCTAACGGTCTAAATGACAAAATTTTATTTTATTTTATTCGTTGTTTTTTTAAAAAGATTTGGGATCTTTAATTGTCTGTTCTATTTTTAGGAAACTATAAAGTTACAATTAATTTGATATTATGCCTTAATCTCACTCATTAATTAAATTATAATGAATCATACTGTATTCAAAAGGTTATAATAAACTCACTAATCGTTGCTTTTTTTAATGTTCTATTTTGAAAAGTAGCCGTTAGAAGGATAAACAAACGTATGGAAAGTAATAATGATACGGGGAAAACGCAACGGAAAAGAAGAATAAAGAAAATGGATAGAAAATGATAGGATGCTCACCACTTCAAGGAATCCACCTTGAAGATACATGACATAAACAACTCACCACTCTAAGGAATCCACCAAAGAGATACAAGGTTGTGTTTGTTCAACACTAAACGGAATCCGCCGAATAGATAAGAACAAGACAAGAAGGCACAAAGCACAACTTATATTTTATTAACTCAAAAATTCCACCCCCTTTACAATACAATTGGTAGGGTATTTATAGGTTACTTGGAACATCCCTCCAAGTCTAGGAATACTAAAGATTCTCAGGGATTAGGATAATAATTATTATTTAGGATTAAGATAAAATAGAAAGCACAAAAGACATGCTAAACATCAAGATAGTCTAATTTTCGGATGAATCTGATTTTCTGACTATCTTTCACAAAAATATCCATAACTCTCTCTAGAATGATCCAAATAATGATCCGAAAAGTGCTCCAGAAACTACATTCAGAGGCCTTTCCAATGGTATATTATTTGTAACGTTTTGCCTAGTAGATTGATAGATACAACCTCTTGAAGTTGACTGATATTATTAAGATTATCAAATGCCAACCACTTGGCTCCCGCGTCAAATAATCAACTCAGTAGTTGTTTGGATTTTCTGAAAGATAGCCGTTCTTAGTGACCGTTAGAGGTGAATGATTAATTAGGTGTCGCGAAGTAGACTATAAATGGAACATTCTGCTCCTAAAAAAAGCGTAAAGAAATATATGAGAGCTAATATGAACCTAGAAGACATTTCCTGGTTGTGCATGGGGCATATAAATAAATGGTTGATAACTTTCCATACTATGGTTGTTGCTCCTGCTCCCAAATGGGAGCAACAACATTATCGTTATTTCTGTGCATTTTGGAAGGAACACTTACCGAAAGGTTAGTGTTTACTTATCTAATACAATCATATTGTCTTTATCTATAATACGGGAAATTGTTTGTCTTGTGCAGATTGTGTCTAACACGAGCCTCACCTTTAACTAAAATTCTTGTTGATTCTATGATTCTAGCTCAATTATTTTGGTTAGTAATATGCTTGCCTTTCATTATTTCAAGAAAAACCACTTTATTGGTAAAAAAAAAAAAAAAAAAAAAAAAAAAACCTTTACTAACATAGATAAGTATTCTTGCAAAGAACTCTCATCCCTAATTCACTCATATACTCTCTCCCTTCCAAAATAAATGTCATACAAATAATGATCTAATTATCTAGCATAGTATGTCTAAATATTTATTAGACCTTGTGTATGTTAAGGAAATTTGGACATTCATACTCATTTAGGGATGGATGAACTATATTTTTATATGCGTGGTTTTAGGATAAACTTGTACAGTTGTACTCTATATTTTACTTCTCCATGCGTTCATATATATTACTTGGAATTTTCTTGAAACTAGTATTTGCTAATTGACTTTGATTCATGCAATTTTCTTTAAAAAAGGGCCACTTAGGGAGATAACCAACCTTTATATCATATTCTTGGAAATGTAACATTTCTTTCAGGAAAACCAAAATGGAAAGTGTGAAATTAATTGCGGGACAGAGGGAGTAGTAACTATATACTCCTTCCGTCTCATTTTATACTTCAAAAATTTTCATTATGGGTGTCCCATCTTAAACTTCAAACCTAAAAAATAAAGTTTTTTATATTTATTTATTTGTGAGCCCACATGTTGTACTCACAAAAATTACCCACTAAATATTTCCTACTCCACTTTCTCTCTCCTACCAAACCATCTACACTCACAACAAATCACTTATTTCTTAATTCTTGAACCCAAAATTTTTTGAAATTTAAATTGGGACGGAGGTAGTATGTTGTTATCAGGGCGATAGCAACTTTTTCATGGGTAAGACAAATTGAAGCAGAAATGGTACGCTTATAATTCTCCAGCCGCTTTACCTCAATTCACTCTAGTGTATGTTATTAAAATTTCTTGAAGTAAGTTATAACTGTCATAATTCATTTTTCCATATATATGCTATATTAATGTGTATCATCTCATGGTGCAATTAGGGTGCAACTAGGAGATGAGTATGAAAACCGAATGTAATCCCTTGAAAGCTATATAGTATAAAAAATCTGGATGCTGTGTTTGCATTATTTTCGGTGTTACTGTCTTTTTCTGAACATTCTCAGATGTCGATGCTGCCAAAAAAAAAATCTCGGAAACTTATATTTGGCCGTTCAAGCTACGGGATATTGTAGTGTTGTATAAAGAAAATATCTTCTCTCCTACACCCTTGTGTAGATGGTGGGAACTAGGAAACCAGGTGAAGCCTATGCTGGTGTTGATTATTAAGCTTTCTACTTTCCTTGTATATAAGGGGCTATGATTTTCCTTTAAATGTCTAAAACCTTATTTATGCTTTCTCGTTGATAGGATCGGAAGATAGTATATTTGTGATGGGGAAATTTGATAAAGTGGACAGAATGTAAATTTCACTTATTTGTGATCACGCCTATCTCTAAAGAGTCTTATTTAGAATATTTTGAGAAGTGTAGATGTGAAGGCTATTTTATATTTCTCCAAATCATACTTTGTGACTTACATATATAGCATCCCTATTTATACTTGGCATAGGAAATTCTATAGAGACTTTACATGATCCCTATCTATCTTAAAGAGATACATGTACTACTTTATTCATGAACCACATTATTAATGTACTAGACTATATTCAAATAACCACCTATGACTTTTGATATTTCTTGCATGCACATTAGACAACATACTCCCCCTTAATGTGCTGCCACAACTCTAAGAAACTCCCTCAATTGCTGATTTTTTTTCTTTTGGAAGCGCCTTTGTAAATATGTCTGCAACTTGCTCCTCACTCTTGCAATAGTTAAGCTCGATCTCACCTTCTTCAATAGCTTCACGAATAAATGATGTTTGATCGTAATATGACGACTGCGACTTTGAAAAATTGGATTCTTAGCCATAGCAATTGCAGATTTATTGTCACAAAAAATTGTAATAGCCTTCTTTTTCCAGATTGAACCATCAGGATTTAGTTTTACTTTAAATACCCATTTCACTCCAATGATCTCCTTGTCTTTTGGCTTTTCAACTAGCTCCCAGGTCTTGTTCTTCTCTATGAAATGAATTTCTTCTTCCATTGCTTTTCTCTACTCTTTCTCCTTGTAAGATTCCTCAAAATTTTCTGGTTCTAAGACATAAAAATTTCATCTTTCATAAAAATCACTCAAACTCCTCATTTTTCCTGTGGAACTGGGAGAGGATGAACTTGAACTTCTTGGAGAGCTTCCGGGTGAATCTGGACCATTATTTGGATGATCTTCATCATGATCTCCATCTTCACTATTTTCTTCTTCAACATCACTTTCATCATCACCTTGAAAAACTCCACCATTTGCAATTCCTTTTTTCTTCCAATCCGAAGAAGCATTCATCGAAATAAACAACTTGACTGATCAAAACTTTGTTGTCTTCAAACTCCAAACTCTATACCCTTTTGACATGGTACTATACCCAATAAAGATGCACTTTTCACTTGCTTCACTCAGCTTTCTTCTCTTTTCTTTTGGAACTTGAGAGTAGCAAATACACCCGACCACCTTCAAGTGTCTCAATTATGGCTTTCTTCCACTCCATGCTTCAAATGGTTTATTGTTGAACAATGCCTTTGTGGGACTTCTATTAATCAAGTACACGGCCGTATTCACAGCTTCACCCCAAAAACTCTTCGGCAATCCTTTTGCAAGAATCATCGACTTGGCCATTTCTTTCACCGTTTGATTTTTCCGCTCACTTACTCCATTTTGTTGCGGAGTATAGCGAACCGTGAGTTTCCTATCAATTCCTTCATCCTCACAAAACTTGTCAAACCCATTATTATTATATTCCTTGCATCTATCATTTCTAAGGAATTTAATAAAATGCCCACTTTTTTTTTCAACAAGAGATTTTAACTTTTTACAAAATGTGAAAAACTCCAGATTTTTGCTTCATGAATTAAACCCAAGTCATACGAGAATAGTCATCAATTAACAAAATAAAGTACCTATTCTTGGCATGAGTTGGATTCTCCATTGGACCGCACACATCCGTATGAATTAGCTCCAGTTTCTCCTTTGCACACCCAGCACCACTCTTTGGAAAAGATTGACGATGATGCTTCCCAAATGCACATCCTTCACAAATTTCATGAATCTCTTCAATCTTTGGAAGACCTTGAACCATGTTCTTTTGTTGAATAACTTGAGACTATGAAAATTCAAATCCCCAAGTCTCTTATGCCACAACCACGAAGCTTCAAGAATGTGAGCCTTCAAAGCTACATTTTCACCATACTTGAAAACAAGAGGAAAACTCTGATTTCTCTCCATATTAAATAGAAGCCACCAATTGTTGTGCACCATTTTTTTCATAAATCTAGCAACAATTATCCTTGAAATTCACCGCATATCCATGCTCCACAAGCTGTCCAACACTCAATAAATTTTGATCCAACTGCGGAACAAGTAGGACATCATGAATGTACTTTGTTCCCTTCTTTGTTTGCACCCGAATAGTACCTTTTCCTTGCGCCTTTGTCAAATCTCCATTTCCCATATTCACTTGTGAATCTATGGATGTATTCATAGCCACAAAAATTGATTTGTCTCCCGTCATGTGATTGCTACAACCACTATCCACGTACAACACATCATTCTTCTACTCAGTTGCATTATGACAAGCGTAAAACATGTGTCCTTCACTTTCTTTCTCCACCAAAAAATTTGCTGCTTGCTGCGGATTTTCTACAATCTTTCTCTTTAAGGCCAAACTTTTGACAATGGTAACATTTTGGCTTGCCTTTAAACCAACAATCTTCAAAATTGTGACCATTCATTCCGCAAATTTTATAACCTTGGGAATATTGTCAGTTTTCTCCTCGATCTTGACTTTGCGTACCACCATTAAAATTATGTCTTCCACCACCTTTAAAACCTCTACCACTTCCTCTACCTTGGTTTCCACCATGTCGACCGCCTCTACATAAATCTCCACTTCTTTGACCGCTACTTTCAACAGTTTTTTCAACTTCCTTCGAACCAAAATTGAGCTTAGATTGGAAAGCACTCTCAACATATTTTTTGAAATGTCTTTCTAATATTTTCTCATAATCCTTCAATGAACCCATCAAATCTTGAATCGTCAATTCAGCAATATCTTTAGTCTCCTTAATAATCGACACCATACCATCAAATTTAGGAGGAAAACTGACAAGAATTGTTTCTACAACTCTACTATTTTCAAATACTTCACCAAGCCCACGCATTTGATTAATAATATCCATCAACCAAGTATAATAATCTTGCACACTTTCAGATTCTTTCATTTTTAAATTCTCCAACTCTCTCCTAAAAGTTTGAAGATTGACATTTTTTACCTTCAAATCGCGTTGGAACTCCTTTTTTGAGAATCTCTCATGCTTATTTTTCACTAGTGTAAGGATCCCGCCGCCGCGCGGAGGATCGCGACGAGTTATGGGGGGCGAAAGGCCAAACGCGGTTAACATGCCAAAAAAATAATGGAGTCGCCACTTTGTTAATTATTTAACCCAACAAAAGAAAAGGTTAGAGATTCTATTAGTTCGGATGTCAGGTTACGCCTTGGGAAGAGTTTCACGTCACCCAAGTCGCCTCGTATAGGACCGAGTCTCCCTAATGTTAGTTAATAAAAGTGCATATGTGTGTGTGTGTTTTCAAAATGGGAGAAACTGACTGTTTTGACAAAACCAGTTAATTATTTAACAGGAAAGGTTTATTTTGCAAGCTTTCTGGTTAGGAAAGGAAGAAACAGGAAAATGCCCTCCCCGGCCAAAGTATCCGTACGGATGGGGAGGGCTCTCCAGGGCATTTTTACAGTTTCAGTCAAAATAGAGTATCTTTGCTGAAACTGGACTGGAATGTTGATTTCCAGTTTATGATTAACAACAAAACTTTGAAAAGTTCATTCCTATGCACTTTTATCATCAAAGAAACCCCAAAAACAAAAATTTGGGTGTGATCAAAGGCAATCATTGAAGAAATTTATGAAAAGTTGATGAACATGGCATTTAAACCAAAAATGACCATTTTGGTGGATAAAGATTGAAACTTTACCACCAAAATTGACCTATTATACAAGATCAAACCTTTAGGGACACAAATATAACATAAAGATTAAATCTTTATGTCCCATACTTGGTTATTTATGGCTAGATCATGGTTGGGGTGATAAAGATTGGAACTTTATCCCCCAATCATGACTCTTATGGCCAAATAAAGCAAAATCAACATGAAAATGTAACAAACCATGATCATCTTTAGGTTTTACCCCATAATCACACACTAGGTGTAAAGGGAACTTTGAGTCACCTCATGATTTGGATCATATACATATATAATCATAATATATATAGCTTGACAGGCTAAGACTTGTATGATATATAGATATAGTGCTTGAAAATGGACAAGACTTGCAAGAAATGTAAAGTGCTTGAAATGGACAAGACTTTGCAAGAACAAGAAGAAATAACACAAGATAAACAAGTAATATTAACAAAGATAAAAGAGAGTTTGAGATGAAGAAGAAGATGGGGAGAAGGAGGCTTCACCTATGATGGTTATGCCTATCTTCCTCTCTAATCACTCAAATATGTGTATAACTCACTTTCTGCTCTCAAACTGGCAGAGTAACAACTCTCAAAACGTTTTCTCCCCTCCTTGAAATTATCAGCAAGGGGCTCAATTTATAGGGGCTGAGGGTGCCCAACATAGCCGTACGGCTAGGGACCTCATGTGCCCAAACCATCCGTACGACTCGACTTGGCGAGCTTCTGGATTTTTCCGAGTTTAATTTCAGTTCAGTCCTGGAATATCAGGTTTATCCTAGTGAGGTCCTGGCCCATTGGTTTATCCCTAAATGGTACCAAGAATTCCTCTAAAGTAGGTCGATTTTAGATTGGGGTACTTACAGAGCCCCTCGGCAACGTCGCTTTTGAAGAAAGCGGGGTTGTCGATAAAACAAGCATCCCAATCTGATGGGAGGACGGCTTGGCCGATTTGGGTGAGAGAATTTCAAGGTTACTCAAACCTATAAGCATCCCATTTTGATGGGAGGACGGCATAGCCGATTTGGGTGAGAGATTCTAAGGCTACTCAAACCTATAAGCATCCCATTTTGATGGGAGGACGGCATAGCCGATTTGTTCTATGGCTGGACCTAGAGGTATAGGATTCCTACGTATCCCTATTCAAGGGAATCAAGCCTAATGTAGTTCGGGTGAGAGATTTTAAGGCTACTCAAACCTATGGGCCTTAGGTGGATATCCATTTATCCTTTCCTAAACAGGCATGGCTCAAAGGCCGGGCTTGGTCAACTTGGCCCTATTCGGAGGGGGTTGACCAAAGGGGGATGGCATGGCTCAGAGGCTCAAATGATGGGCATGGCTCAGAGGCTAGACTCGATCGACTTGGCTCTATCGGAGAGGGTCATCTCGAGGGTAACTGTCAACTTATCTCATGACGGAGGGTCGACTACACAAACTGCTCAACTTGTCTCATGGCGGAGGGTCGACTACTCAAATTGGTCAACTTGTCTCATGGCGAAGGGTCGACTACTCAAACTGGTCAACTTGTCTCATGGCGGAGGGTCGACTACTCAAACTGGTTAACTTGTCTCATGGCGGAGGGTCGACTACTCAAACTGGTCAACTTGTCTGATGGCGGAGGGTCGACTACTCAAACTGGTCAACTTGTCTGATGGCGGAGGGTCGACTACTCAAACTTGTCAACTTGTCTCATGGCGGAGGGTCGACTACTCAAACTGGTCAACTTGTCTCATGGCGGGGGGTCGACTACTCAAACTGGTTAACTTGTCTCATGGCGGGGGGTCGACTACTCAAATTGGTCAACTTGTCTCATGGCGGAGGGTCGACTACTCAAACTGGTCAACTTGTCTCATGGCGGAGGGTCGACTACTCAAACTGGTCAACTTATCTCATGGCGGAGGATCGACTACTCAAATTGGTCAACTTGTCTCATGGCGGAGGGTCGACTACTCAAATTGGTCAACTTGTCTCTTGGCGGAGGGTCGACTACTCAAACCGGTCAACTTGTCTCATGGCGGAAGGTCGACTACAAGGCTGGTCTTATGTCCCTCCGGACCGCCGGGACACATTGATTGGTTTTCTCTAACCTGGCCACTCTCGGGGACAAAGTTTTTCTTAACCTAATCATGACTATACTGGTTTTACGCCCTACCAAAGGCTGCCGAGGCGATAACATCTTAACTTTCATCCTGGACTTACGAGGTATGGCCGGGACTTTCACGATTTCACTTTCTACCCTGGACTTACGAAGTACGGCCGGGTCAACAAAATCCAATGGTCTTACATTACGCCGGACGGCCAAGGACGAATCTCACGGAGCCTAATGGACTTATATCATTCCGGACTGCCAAAGGACGAATCTCGTAGATCCTAATGGTCTTACATCACGCCGGACGGCCAAAGAACACAATCTCACAAAACCTAATGGTCTTACATCACGCCAGACCGCCAAAGGACATAATCTCACAGAACCTAATGGTCTTACGTCACGCCGGACCGCCAAAGGACATAATCTCACCAGATCTAATGGTCTTACGTCACGCCGGACGGCCAAAGGACAAGTCTCACCTAATGGACTTATGTCATTCCGGACTGCCAAAGGACGAATCTCACCGAACCTAATGGATTACGTCACGCCGGACGGCCAAAGGGAAAATCTAATGAAACATAATGGTCTTACGTCCCACCGGACAGCCAAAGGACACAATCTCAGAAAACCTAATGGTCTTACGTCACGCCGGACGGCCAAAGGGAAAATCTCATAAAACCTAATGGTCTTACGTCACGCCGGATGGCCAAAAGGACATAATCTCACCAAATCTAATGGGTCTTACCTCACGCTGGACGGCCAAAGGGCAAATCTAATGAAACCTAATGGTCTTACGTCCCGCCGGACGGCTAAAGGACACAATCTCACAAAACCTAATGGTCTTACGTCACGCCGGACGGCCAAATGGCAAATCTTACAAAACCTAATGGTCTTACGTCACGCCGGACGGCCAAAGGACAATTTTTCATATTTTTAACTGGACTTACGAAGAACGGCCACGTTAACTTCCCAAATTCAAACTCTAAACCTGGACTTATGAAGTGCGGCCGGGTTAGATTCGCATTCTTAACCTGGGCTTACGAAGCGCGGCTGGGTTAAATTCCTATTCTTAACCTGGACTTACGAAGCGCGGCCGGGTAAAATTCACATTCTTAACCTGGACTTACGAAGCGCGGCCAGGTTAATTTCGCATTCTTAACCTGGACTTACGAAGCGCGGCCGGGTTAATTTCAACAAAGCTGGTCTTACATCCATCTAGGGACTGCCGTCACAATGATAGGTTTTCTCTAACCTGACCACTCTCGGGGATAAAGGTTTTCTTAACCTAACGTGACTATACTGGTCTTACGTCCTACCAAGGACTGCCGTCACAAACATTGTTTCACAAAACACTCCCTCAAATGCCCAATGCAATTTGAAAAGGAAAAACATTTCTTAACACCAAACACTCCCTCAAACGCCCAATGCAATTTGAAAGGGAAAAACACATATTTTCACAAAACACACCCTCAAGTGCCCGACGCGACTTGAAAGGGGAAAAACACACATTTTCACAAAACACACCCTCAAGTGCCCGACGCGACTTAAAAGGGGGGACAAAAGATTCATTTTTCAAAAGTATGGCGCTAAAAGGGCAAATTTTAAAAGTGCTCATTCCTCAAGGCAAATCTTTTAACGAAGCATGACAGTCAAATTTTTATTTTAACTTAACCACGAGGTTTTTTACGCATAAAGTCCTTTGGAGCTTTGTCCATTTCTTAGGAGCGATCGGGAGTGGAGAACCCCTTTTGTCGTCGATATTGGGGTAGTCCCATGTCCTGGTAATCATCAATGTTGGGGTAGCCCCATGTCCTTGTTGGCGTCGGTGGCGGCATAGCCCCATGTTTCCGGCCGGCGTAGCCTAATGTCATCGTTTGCGGTTAGGAACCCATCCCCTTTTCATGACTCACCCTTTGTTTTGCCTAGGCTGCCCTTACGGGTTTTCAACCTAGCGGGCTACTTTTTTGCGTCTTTCATGGCACATCCTGTTTTTTGCCTAGGCCACCCTTGCGGGTTTTCAACCTAGCGAGCTACATTTTTGGTGCCTTTCTTTCTATTTTTCTATTTCTTTTATGAGTGATCCAACCGACTCGACGGGACGGGGACTTAATATGTCCTTTTGGGGGAAACATGCAAGGGCATTTTATTTGGGAGAGAGTCCCTTTATGCTGGTGAGCTCTTTGAGCAATATATCATGAAATGGGAGGAAGCCCTTGCTTGACAGAATAGAAGTGTTTAGCTCTTTCCTAAGATGGAGAAAAGAAGACTTGTTGAGACATTTGAAATTTTCCTTAGTTAATATCATCAAATGATTGCTTGAATGGACCATGTTTGTCATTAAGTCAGGATTATAGCAAGCAATTAGCCTTAACATGTATAAATGTTGTGATCAATTGGGATTAAGATTCGATCAATGGCAAGATCAAAATGTGTTTAGGAGAGATTGGTCATTATCTGGGAAATTGGTCATTGATGGGACCAAGGGAAGAGAACCGGGCCATTTTGGGAGGACCGAGGTTTGATGGATTCATTTCATGCTATGACCGGACCCGAAGGTTGCCTACGTTCCCCTCAATGTGAGGAGCTCAGGTCGCCGTAGTTCGGCCTTAGGCCGTCTTTTGCTGAAATTGGCTTTATTTCGATGTTGTCTCGGAGGACGTTGTTGCTCACTTTGCTTTGCGGTGAATTCCTTGAGATGGACCTCTTGGGGTGAACCCTCTTTGGTGTGAACGGGCCTTTCTTTCCGCCATTTTCTTCCCTTCTTTCCATACATTCATTTCCTTTCCCTCTTCTCTTTTTTTCTTTTCTTTTTTTTTTTTGGGAGGAGGTAAACATTAGCCCCAGCTCGCTTTCTCGGGCATTGGCTCCTTTGTAGCCCCTTGGTGGCGTGCCTGTTACTTTGGGCTGACTTTGAAGATTCTGGGAAGCCCTATGCTTGGTCACATACGTGTGAGCACTGTCAAATCTCGGTGGTCGAGCAACAACGTCCTCACCTTTTCACTGTCTCAGGATGCCTTCGATGTGCATCAAGAATTAGTCTTGGAAAGGTGTATCGGGTTGTGTATCGGGGAAGTCTATGAGGGAAGACTTGCCATTAATGGTTTCTTCATGCCAATTGATCACAACATTTATTCACATTAAGATTAATTGTTTGCGTTTAGCATTTCTCATTCGTGTTAGGTCCATTCGCTCTTAATGAGTCGTCATTGACTAGTATGCTTAGAATTCAATTCATCATTTTGGGGAATTAGCAATCAATTGATAGTAACAAGCAAGGCAATTTCAAGAGTATATTGCAAATAATGACTCAAGTCTAGTGAGAAGAGAATGAAAATGACTCTTTTATATAGATAACTTTGTAAAAACATGTCCGAGTACGGACCTTTGCAAAAATAAAAAGACAGAGTCCAAGATGGATTTTTGGTGAAAGTCTAGATCTTACGATGCTGGAAGACTCATCATTTTTTTTTTTTTTTAGGGATGGGCTCCTATAAAGTGCAATGGTCCGTTTTCTTCCTCAATTGTTGGAGGGGTTGTCGACGGCACATTCCATGTCTTCCATGGGGAACTCGGGTTCCTTGTCGTCGGGAAAGACGTCGCGAGGTCTCCACTTGGCTTGGCATTGCAATCGCCGGACTCGCCTTTGGCCGTCTACTTTTGGTGGCTCCCTTTCAAGGGGCTAACCTCGCGCATGGCATTCGACGAGGGTACGGATCTCCATTTGATGTAGCCGCCTTTGGGCCTCAGAGGCATGGGCCTCTTCTCGTGGACGGTGTCCCAATCTCGCTCTCAGACGCCATTTCAGATGTGGACTCCTTGGTTGATGTTTTTGGTGGACAAGACCGCAAAGGATTTTAGCATTTAAAACCTCGAGGTGAAATTATAACCATGATTTGAAAGGAACGCCTCATTAGAGGATTAGACTTTTGGAAAAGAGTTGACCTTTTATTTTAAGAAAACTTGATTTCCAATTTTTTGAATGAGGATTGACACACGCATTTTTCTATTTGAGTAAAAGACTCACACATTTCCCCTTTTTTTTCCATTTTTTTTCATACGGATTGACACACACATTTCATTTGAGCAACAGACTCACACATTCAAATGGGTTTAACAAAGAGATGAACATGACTTAAGTTGGCCTAATTCAAACGGGCTTCTGGGAAGAGGTGAGTGATTGACTCAGTTTCCAAACGGACTTCCTAGGGTGACGGAGAGCGGCCCTAAGGGACCTAACGTAAAGGTTACGGGGACAAGGAGCCTCCTTGGCTGTCGGAATATAGTCAGGATAACATGGGACAAAACCTTACTGGCTTGGGACCAGATGGTACTCACACTAGTTCGAGCCATCACGGCGATCGGAGCAACTGAGATGGTCATCACATGGAGGTGCAAACTGAGGAGGCCAATGATTGACTAAGGTATATTACCGTGTGGTGCCATGACATCTAAACTCGAAGGGGTCATGGGAACGAAATGGCATGAGGGGCGCAGAATTGGTCATCATATGACGGCCCAAGGAAAGGGGAGAGAGTTACCCTAAGGACCTTTTGTTTCTTTTCTTTAACAGACGCTTTGGAGGATAACAGGGATCCGTCCAAAGACTTGACTAACTTCTTAGGGAACTATACCTAGGGGTTTAACGGGGACCTAGGGGACAACACCTAGGGGTTTGGCGGGAATTTCAATGGGGACCTAGGGGAAAACACCTAGGGTTCCAACGGGAATCTCAACGGGGATCACAACGGGATCACAACTGGGATTACAACGGGATCACAACTGGGATCACAACGGGATCACAATAGGGATCACAACGGGGATCACAACGGGATCACAATGGGAATCATAATGGGATCACAACGGGGATCACAACGGGATCACAATGGGATCACAATGGGGATCTCAACGGGATCACAATGGGGATCACAATGGGATCACAATGGGATCACAACGAGGATCACAACGGGAATCACAACGGGAACCTTGGAAGGATAGTGGGGATCCATCTAAAGATCTAACCTCCTATGGAACTATGCCTAGGGACTCTAACGGGAGTCTTGGAAGGATAACGGGGATCCATCCAAAGATTTAACCTCCTAGGGGACTATGCCTAGGGACGCTAACGGGAGTCTTGGAAGGATAACGGGGATCCATCCAAAGACTCAATGAAACGCCTTTATGGAGGTCTTGGAGGATAACGGGGATCCGTACAAAGTCTTAACGAAATGACGCTCATTAACGCAAGAATGCGATGCGTCAAGGCCAAGAAGCAAAAGCGGAGCAAAGTCATGCAATGTGCAATTATTTATTCATCCACGTTTACTTAAAAAGCATTTTTATTCCTAAATGGTTGGAATAGATTTCTCTTCTTTTTCGCAACTACTCTAATTCCTAGATCAGTGGAGGCCATCACTACGCCTATAGACCCGTCGTTTTTCACCTGTCTTGCACACTCCCAAGGATGGATTGTCCCGGGCGAGGGTCCTATAGGGAAAGCGGCTTCCACCGACCAAAAGAAACGAACCTAGGGTCTAGTGCATCGCAAGATTCCCAATGCGTGAGCCATCCCAATCATGATTAAGCCCCGGTTAAGATCGAGATTCTTCTTAGGGACTTAAGGGACTTCCGGCATAACCTCATCTTTGATGAGGGCTCTCGAATCTTATCCTTGGGCTTAAAGATGATTAGTATGGACCATTCATTAGGGCTTGATAACACGGTGTCACCCCATCCTTAATACATGACTTAGGTTAATTACGGTCAACATTAACGCGTAAGTCAAGGACCGGGTCAAAGTTTACCATGGTCACACTTGCTTTCACAAGGAGTCATGACTCAGGCATTAGCTTGGCCACACTTAATCTCAGACACGTATTAGGGACGTGGTGACGTGAGCTAGACCAAAAACCAACCAAGGTCTCGGTATTTGTGTGTCACGGACGAGTATGGTTGACTCGGCTCGGAAGGGGAGGTGGAATGGACCCGTGCGCGCTAGAAGGGCACAAGAGCACCAATCAAGTTTCATCGTGGCATCCATCCTGGGTTTAAAGGGTATTTGGAACGTGCAAGGTCAAGTGCACGTAGTTTGAAGTCATTCTATGTTCCCTTTTGAGTTAAAATAGAATTTTTCAATTCGTTTTATCATCATGAGCAATGTATAATCAACAAAAATGAGCAAGCATGAATGAGCTATTTACACAAGTAATCAAGCAAGAACATGAACAAACAAGGCCAAAACTTGTATGTTCAACAAATTGTGCACAACCAAAGAATCCTTTGAAATCAAAAATTTACAAGAAACGATCCTTTTGAAAACCATTTGCAAAACAAGTTGCGCACAACAAAGAATTCAAAAAATCTTTTACAAAATGGGTCATGCACAAGGAGGTTTTGAAAACCCAAATTTATGTCCAAAATTTTGTGCATGACCAAGCTTCAAAAACCAAGTTTTGGCTAGAAAAGAAGAAGGTAATGCGCTCAAACAAAACTGTAAATTTGGAACCTATACAAGCAGAAGCCAAAGGGACACAGAATGTTCCTTCCCTGCACAAAATTGTTAAACTTTGGAACATTCTGTTCCCTGCCCAACATAGCCGTACGGCTATAGAATGCTGGCAGTTATTTTTTGCAGTTTTTCATCTTCTGATCATCAAACCCCAGTTTATTGCACATTTAGAACAGTTTCCACTCTAGAAAATTCAAACAGAAACACAACACACACAAAACAACATAAAAGTTAACAAAAACGGGGGACGGGAGTTTGACTCACACATAAATGTCCCCAAAGCTTCTAAAAAGAAGTTGGAGAACATTTAACTCCCCAGCAGAGTTGCCACTGTAAGGATCCCGCCCGCGCGCGGAGGATCGCAACGAGTTATGGGGGGCGAAAGGCCAAACGCGGTTAACATGCCAAAAAAATAATGGAGTCGCCACTTTGTTAATTATTTAACCCAACAAAAGAAAATGTTAGAGATTCTATTAGTTCAGAGGTCAGGTTACGCCTTGGAAGAGTTTCACATCACCCAAGTCACCTCGAATAGGATCGAGTCTCCCTAATGTTAGTTAACGAAAGTGCATATGTGTGTGTGTGTTTTCAAAATGGGAGAAACTGCCTGTTTTGACAAAACCAGTTAATTATTTAACAGGAAAGGTTTATTTTGCAAGCTTTCTGGTTAGGAAAGGAAGAAACTGGAAAATGCCCTCCCCGGCCAAAGTAGCCGTACGGATGGGGAGGGCTCTCAAGGGCATTTTTACAGTTTATTCAGAAAACAGTCCAGTTTCAGTCAAAACAGAGTATCTTTGCTGAAACTGGACTGGAATATTGATTTCCAGTTTATGATTAACAACAAAACTTTGAAAAGTTCATTCCTATGCACTTTTATCATCAAAGAAACTCCAAAAACAAAAATTTGGGTGTGATCAAAGGCAATCATTGAAGAAATTTATGAAAAGTTGATGAACATGGCATTTAAACCAAAAATGACCATTTTGGTGGATAAAGATTGAAACTTTACCACCAAAATGGACCTATTATACAAGTCAAACCTTTAGGGACACAAATATAACATAAAGATCAAATCTTTATGTCTCATACTTGGTGATTTATGGCTAGATCATGGTTGGGGTGATAAAGATTGGAACTTTATCCCCCAATCATGACTCTTATGGCCAAATAAAATAAAATCAACATGAAAATGTAACAAACCATGATCATCTTTAGGTTTTACCCCATAATCACACACTAGGTGTCAAGGGAACCTTGAATCACCTCATGATTTAGATCATATACATATATAATCATAATATATATAGCTTGAAATGCCAAGACTTGTATGATATATAGAGATAGTGTTTGCAAATGGACAAGACTTGCAAGAAATGTAAAGTGCTTGAAATGGACAAGACTTTGCAAGAACAAGAAGAAATAACACAAGATAAACAAGTAATATTAACAAGGATAAAAGAGAGTTTGAGATGAAGAAGAATATGGGGAGAAGGAGGCTTCACCTATGATGGTTATGCCTATCTTCCTCTCTAATCACTAAAATATGTGTATAACTCACTTTCTGCTCTCAAACTGGCAGAGTAACAACTCTCAAAACGTTTTCTCCCCCCCCCTCCTGAAATGATCAGCAAGGGGTTCAATTTATAGAGGCTGAGGGTGCCCAACATAGCCATACGGCTAGGGACCTCATGTGCCCAAACCATCCGTACGACTCGACTTAGCGAGCTTCTGGATTTTTCCAAGTTTAATTCCAGTTCAGTCCTGGAATATCAGGTTTATCCTAGTGAGGTCCTGGCCCATTGGTTTATCCCTAAATGGTACCAAGAATTCTTTTAAAGTAGGTCGATTTCAGATTGGGGTACTTACAACTAGTTGCTCTCATTATTCTTGAGAACAACTCCGATGACGCCTTGTTGAATAAATAAAAGAGCCTTTGCATCCTTGTTTCGATCCTCCTTTAATGTTTTCATTGCTTCATCATTCAACGCCCTCGGATTTTCGGGTTTTTTCAAAGCTGTCTTTAACGTTCTTCCACAAATCTTTAGAAATAAATATTGTTCTCATCTTCACAACCCAATGATCATAATTTTCACCCAAAAATATTGGGATAGGTGGTGACTCACTCGAGTTGGTCATTTTGCCAAACTAACTCTCTCTCTCTCTCTCTCTCTCTCTCTTTTACTACCTTCAACATAACGGAAGCTCTGATGCACTTGTTAGGATCGGAACTAGTATATTTGTGATGGAGAAATTTGATAAAATGGACAGAATGTAAATTTCACTTAGGCGTGATCACTCCTAAGTCTAAAGAATCTTTTTTAGAATATTTTGAGAAGTGTAGATGAGAAGGCTATTTTATATTTCTCCAACTCATACTTTGTGACTTACATATCATTCCTATTTGTACTTGACATAGGAAAATTCTAGAGAGACTTTACATGATCTCTATCTTATCTTAAAGAGATACATGTACTACTTTATTCATGAACCACATTATTAATGTAGTAGACTGTTCAAATAACCACCTAAGAATTTTGATATTTCTTGCATGCACATTTGTCAACACTCGTACACCTTTCTTAGCCCTTCCATGAATTAATACATGATATATATATTCAGATCTTTCCAAATATGCTAGACAATAGATCTATGAATACAATAGGCCAAAGGATTTCCGTTAATATTATTGTATTATCTTTAGATCTATACGCATTTTAATAAGTCTTGAGATATGGTCATAGGAAAACGAGAAGGAAATATCCAAGCGCTTTCGGGATAACCCCGGATGAGCTATTTCAAAAGTGAAGAATTTATTGATGTCTTTGTTGTTGGTGTTGGAGCTAAATCTAGTAAATAAGCGAAAGGCGGAAAATCAATGAGCACGAGGGAGGCGTGAGACAAGAAGTCAGCATCATGTTCGGGAGCACAATGTGCATGCTTAAGGGAAAATATTTGCGCGGACACTGGCGTTCTTAAACACATGTACTGGTATTCTTAAAATGCACCGGCAATATTCACCACTCAAACTGGTTGTGCCAGTGCAAGTATTTTGTTATTCCCGTTCATGTGTTTTTTTTATTGCAAGTGAGTGTGTTTATAAGCGTCATTCATCGTGATTTTTAGTGATAACAAAAGTGTATTTTAGTGTCATTTCTAAGGTTTATGATAGCCAGTTGTAGTGTTTTTGATAACCATTTGTAATATTTTGAGTACTAGCGCACGTGAAATTCAACTTATTAACAAAAATGCCAGTGCGAACACAGTTTCACTTATTTACAAAACTGTCAGCGCGCATTTTGAAAACATATTTTCCTAAGTGTTTGGAAAAACTCAGTTTTCATAAGACCAACTTAATTATAAATTTCGACTTTTGTTTTCTCTCATTATAAAGAAATTTTAATTATATTTATGCTTTAATATATCATTATGATTTTTAATTTTAATTTTGTTCAAATTTTTGTTAGTTAATATAATACTCTCTCTGTCCCGGTTTAAGGTTCTTATTTTGACTTTGCACGTTTATTAAGGAATCGAGACAAACTTGGGTCAAGAATAGTAGTGGGTGGAGGATATAATTGTCCATTCATAATGCAAATGAGTGAAAAGTATATGGGTAAGTGATAGGCCTTTTCTAATATATGAACTTTATGAGGACAAGAATGTCCAAAACACTATTCATTCTTTGCCATTTAAGGAATAAAGGAACTAAGAACCTTAAACTGGGACATACCCCAAAGGAAAGTAAGAACTTTAAACTGGGATGGATGGAGTAGATGTATTGTAAATAAAACCAATTTCAATTTTATAATATTTATGCTCTTTTTTTCTTATAATATTATTTTAAATATTTTGGTTTTTTTGTTGCATTTTGATTAATTTTAAGGTCATTGATATAATTTTTTTCAAATAGTGGTCATTTCAGAACAGATAAAACAAATACTAATCACTTTGTCAGTCATCACCTATTATCCCTAAGTGCTTGTTTGGTAATCTAATTAAAATCTTAAATTCAAAACTTTAAGACATTAAAAAATTAAGCTTGTTTGGTAAGGATAAATTAAATCACTAAAATTATTAACATTATCTTAAAGGAAAAATTTCTCAAAAGTCATCTAAACAAAACAAATTTTTTAAATAGGACACATAATTTCGTTTATTTCGTTTGGGTCCACTAGATGGAAAGCTTATTTCCATTAGGTCCCATGCTTTTTTATTGAAATCCTTTAATCCCGAAACTACCCCTCCCACCCAACCCTAAAACACGTGAACCCTCCCCCTCGCTCATTTACGACACACACACTTTTTCTCTCTATCTCTTCCCATTCCCCTTCGTCTCACGCGCCGGTCCCCTCTCCCTCCGGCGTCGTTCACCCCCTTTTTCTCTGGCGCTGTTCATCACTCACTCCTTCCAACACCGGCGTTCCACCATAGCGTTGCTTGATCTATTCTAATCATAGTTATCATTCCCGTTTTGTATCGGCAGGCCAAAATCTGATGCAGAATGGGTAAAGTTCTGTTTCATCATCTAATTTTCCGTTCTAAACCACCGTAAACCGGTCGTACCATTCGTCGGTCTGAACTGAACAAGATGAGGATCCGGAAAATGCAATCAAGTGGAGAAGAGAGGAGGCGGAAAGGGCGAAAGGCAGTGAGTGGAGTTCAAACGGTTGTGAAACTAATTAAGGGAGATAGAGAGGCAGGAGGAGCCAGAGACGAGGCAAAGAAATCAAAACTGCTGGAGGAATGTTGTTATTTTCGTTGTCAAATACCGTCCTAATAAATGTAGAGGGAGGAGTAAAATGGTGAGAGGGGGAGATCAACAAGACTGAACCAAAGAGTTTGCGTGTGAGAGAGCATATTGTAGGGGATTTTAATTGGGGGTTGTGAAATAGGGTGGAAAACAGAAGCCCTAGGGTTGTAGACTTAGGTGTCTTATTCTACTACTCCCTCAGTTTCAAAATACATGTCTGATGACGCCAAAATCTGGTTGGATCAGCCTTCATCCAGCGGTTCGGATAATCCCAGCGACAGTTCTTGATGGCTGGATCTGCACACACGAATCAAACGTAAACTACACCGGGGCTTCACCGGCGAAGGCCCTCCGGTGTAAGAATAAGGATATGGGTGATTAGAAATAGAGAAAATCAATTGACCAGATTAGAGCCAAAAGTTCATTACCCCTTTTCCTGTTGTGAGAACATGTTTATATAGGCGTGGGTGAATGAATCCTAGCTTGTTAGAGAAGCTAGGATGCCCGTATGGATGTAGGACCTCTATTCCCTGGAGATAGACTCCTGATAAGGATGGATGATATCCTGTTATCTGGTATAAGAGATATCCTTGTTCAGATAAGGATTCTTTAGTGTCAGAGTTGTAACATAACTCTGTAAGAGGTCTCCCAACGATAATGGGAGGTTTTTGATATAAGTCGGCCCGTCATCTAACTCGGCTCGTCATAGAGGCCGGCTAGGGATTGGGCTTCTCGGACTCGGCCTAGGCAAGGACTGCCTGCTCGGCCTTACTGATGCCGGCCTATAAACATGGGCTTCCCGTGAGTGGGCCTCTCGGTATAGGTCTGTTAGGCATGTGGGCCCGAAGCATCTGGGCTCCGTTTAACCAAGTCGATTTATGTCGTTCAATGTCGTTTTAGATCTCTTCACACATATTATGAAATTTAATTAATACATACTCCCTCCTGTTAGTGTTGGTGCCCTAGGCACGTTTATTTAAACATTGTATATGTTATCATTTTATTCATATTAATAAAGAGATGTTTGATTATTATTGTTGTTCATGTTTACTTATAAAAATCTATGTTCCTAGTATTTATGAAGCACTAATATAAGTCTAAATGAACATGGGATGATCATGTTAGACTTATGGGTACTTGTTGGTGAACAAGGTACTGGACATGACCCGCTCTATGAGATTTATGTCATGGTCAATGTCATATAAAGATCTCATATTAGTTATGTCATTTGAATCTTTAGACATGAAGTTATTATAGTCTTCCATAAGATGAACATTATGTTTGACATATTCAAACGCTACCTTTAACCAGGAAGTTATAAAGGGTATGATTGGCATAATCGGATTCACGTAGGGAAGAATAATAAGCTAAATGGATTTGTCCCTCTTCGGAGAGATGTCAATCTTGGGCCCCTCGTAGAATGATGTTGATGAAATGTTTGGCCAAACTCAAATGAATTGATTTGATCATTGTCATGTGGATTATCAACATATTTGGAATCGAGAAAGTATTGAACAAATACAAGTTGACTTGATGACCATGACTTGTGTTCAATGACATAGTGAACAAAGGGATTGTGACATGTTCTATGAGGAATACGAACTTGTATATAGTTACACTATTTAGGTAGGTATTACGGTTTGCTAGAACCTAATCATATCTTATGGGTTTATGATTGAACCCATTGCCAACTTAGTGTAATCCAATAGGGTCACACACAAATAGAACGAATCCTAAAGGACTTAATTAGAATTTGGGTCGAAGGGCCTTTAAGGGATATTAGGAATTTAGAGGAGAAAACTGAAAAAGGGGAGGGTCCGCCCGGATCTATGAAAGGACCCGGCCGGACCTCTCATAGGACCCGGCCGGACCTACTTCAATACCCAGGCAGACCTCCTGTTTCGGCCTGGGATTTTCTTGTTCCGTTTTCTTGCGGGTTCGACCACTTGTTACCTATTTGGAATAGGAGAAACAAGTTTAAAAGCCCCCTCTAGTTGCCCTAATCAGTCCATAACATTGTGAGAGCCTCAAAAGAGTTTGAGAGAGTTATTTCTTGTTCTAAGATCCCTTGGGTGATGAACAAGAACATCACATAAATTCCATATAGTTTTACACATTGTGAAAGCGTGTTTCACAATTTGGTCTAGCAACCAAGATCAAGAAGCTTCTTGATATTTGTTCGAGGTGTGGATACCAATAGAGGGTGAAACTTATCATCTTCAAAGTTCGTGTTCCTGCTTTTGTTCGTGATCAAGTTTCAAATCTCCACCAAGATTCAAAGTTGTTGATCAAAGGCATCAAGGATTAGTATTCTAGTATTCATTATGCGGTATTTGATTTAATCACATGAATGGATCTATGAGCTTTGGGTTTCATGAAAATTTTAATTCTTTAATTCCGCTGCGCATGATCTGAGGAAAGCCAACAGTGGTATCAGAGCCCCGTTCATGCTGATTATTTCAATACATAATCATGTTGTGTGTATATAAATTGTTTATGGGCCTAGCATAATTTGAATATTGGAATTATGATGTTTATCTAGTCTATGCATTTTATGTGGTTTATTGTTTTTGTAACTTTAATCGCACAATTCAATCACAATAAAAATTATGGTAGATTTAAATTGTTTGGGTTATCAATTTTTGATTGGATCAAAGTTTTGATAATCTAGAGATTCATGAATAGATGGTTTATTCAAGGTTTTGATGATCATGGTGATTGGATCACCAATAACACCAAATCCTAATTAAATCAGGGGAAAACAATTTTGAGATAATTGTGATTTTTAAAATTTTGAATTTTACGCAGAAGGTCCGACCGGACCTAGGCCTTGACCCGGTCGGACCTATTGGTCTGGTGCGGGTGGGGCTTAGGGTTTAGGGTGGATCTTATGGTTTGAAATTCCTATTTGTTTTGGTCTTGTGAATTCTAAGATTGGATCAAGGTTTCGATGGTTAGCTTACGTTCTCGAGACTGTGTTTCCCAAAATTGATCGCAATCAAAGATTCAAAGATAAAACGAAGTTAGAATTATGAAGAGTTCATAATTGCTTAAATTGAGAAACAAAGTTCTTGATTCAAGAGTGGAGATCCATGTGGAATTGTGAATGCAATTGGCCTACGTTCATCGAGACCATCTATTGCTTAGTTTCGGCCACGTGGACTACTTTCTTGGTTTCTTGAATTAGTGCGGAATTGTGGTTGCCTATGGCTTAGTTCGGCCGCACTTCTTGTTGTTTTGATTTGGAGATGTTAACCAAAGTTTAAATAGTCTCATCCTCATAATTATAGAGAAACTAATGACACATAAATATTATGCTTAAATTAATGGAGATTAATTTAGTGACTAAACTTGATGCTCAACATGTTTATCTTATGTGCTCATAAATGTGTTGTAGGCTATATGGTGATGAACCTTCTTTGAAATTTTAAGTCCTTTTTTGTCATGCCATGATTAAAACACTTGTAAGTACATGGGTAATTTTGTGTGGGCTTGCCAAAGCGAGGTGCATTGATTTTATTCATGTATGAGCAAGATGAGTGAATAAGAGTTTCCTATGCGTTTATAATGGTTGGACTTAATTAGGCGTCAAAACAGTTTTGGGCCTAAGGCAAAGTTGAGATTAATGCTTTTTTAAATTGGATTTCTTAAAGAATCTCAGAAAAGATCTAAGAGTCATATATATGGGATATGATTGACAGGGATGTCTACCTAATTAATTTGATTTTGAGCGGTCACGCCAAAGCGGACTTGAAATTAAATTAAAGTTGGATCTTAGCCTATTTAAATTATATTATACATATGTTGTATAATAAGGTTATATAATTTAGTGGGAGTATTTTTTGGAAAAATACATTATTTATCTCTTTAATGAAATTGGTACTTATAAAATTTTGGAAATTTTTCATAATTGTAGATAATGACAAATAACACTCAATCAATATCGTTGCGATCGATCCTTGAGAATGATAAGCTTCAAGAGAATGGTACAAACTTCATGGATTGGATCCGAAGCCTAAGAATAGTTCTACGACAAGAAGATAAATTGTGCATTCTTGATGGGCCTATTCCTAATGAACCCGAAGCCAATGCCCCTAGGGCGGAAACAGACAATCACAAGAAACATCGGAATGATTCTAGAGATGTGAGTTGTCTCATGCTCGTGACTATATGCTCAAAACTCCAACAAAGTTTGGAACATTTGGAAGCCTATGAGATAGGAGTGGAGTTAAGAGACATTTTTCAAGAGCAAGCTAGGCAATAGAGGTATAAAACCATTGTTGCATTCACTTCTTGGAAAATGAGTGAAGGGCAACAAGTGGGACCTCACATGCTTAAAATGAAAGGCTACGTGGAGTATCTTGAGAAACTTGGCTATCTGATTTCATTGGAGCTAGCCACGGATCTCATTCTTAATTCATTGCCTAAAATTTATAAGCATTTTGTTATGAACTATAACATGCATGGAATGGATAAGAATCTCTCCGAGTTGCATAATATGCTGAAAACTGCGGAGATAGAGATAGTGGAGAAAGGTTCTCCAGTGCTCATGGTTCATGATGGAAATGGGCCAAGTGCCAAAGGGAAGGGTAAGGCAAAGGTTTCCAAACCAAAGATTAGCAAGGCAAATGTTGCCAAGGCTATAGGTGCAAAACCTGATGTACAAAAGGATGTAATTTGTTTCAATTGTCAAGAAATTGGTCATTGGAAATGTAATTGCAAGGCTTTTAAGGAAGAGCAAAAGAAGAAGGAGAGCAGTGGGAGTGCGTCCACTTCAGGTATCTATATGATAGTTATTCTCCTTTCTACCACTAGTTCCTGGGTATTGGATACCGGATGTGGTTCTCACATTTGTTTAAATGTGCAGGGACTAAAGACTAGGAGGCTACTTAAAGATGGTGAAGTGGACCTACGTGTGGAAAATGGAGCAAGAGTTGTTGCATTAGCCGTAGGAACTTATGAAGTCACTTTATCTTCCGGTTTAATACTTGTTTTGAACAATTGTTATTATGTACCGGATTTAAGTAGGAATATTATTTCAATTTCTTGTTTGGATAATGAAGGTTTTAAATATTTTATTGAGAATAAGAGATTTTCTATTTATTTAAATGATGTGCTTTATGGTATTGCAAATTCATTTAATGGCCTTTATATCCTGGATGTCGAGAATGAAAATAATGAAAATGTCTATCATATAAATAAGAAATCTAAACCTAATGATGTAAATCATACTTATTTGTGGCATTGTCGTCTTGATCATATTAATGAGAAGCGTATCTCAAAACTCCAAGGGGACGGTCTTTTGGGTTCATGTGACCTTGAGTCATATGATACTTGCGAGTCGTGTCTTCTTGGAAAAATGACAAAGACACCTTTTACCAAGTTGGGTGAAAGGGAAAGACACTTATTGGGGTTGATACATTCTGATGTATGCGGACCACTAAGTAGCAATGCTAGGGGAGGATTTCAATACTTCATAACCTTCACCGATGATTTTAGTAGATTTGGGTATGTTTACCTAATGAAACATAAAAGTGAAGCATTCAAGATATTTAGAATATTTAAAAATGAAGTAGAAAAACAACTTGGAAAAAGTATTAAGGCACTTTGATCGGATCGAGGTGGGGAATACTTAAGTCAAGAATTTGATGATCATCTAAAGAATTGTGGAATAGTTTCATAATTGACTCCACCCGGAACACCACAATGGAATGGTGTCTCCGAGAGGAGGAATCGAAATTTGTTGGACATGGTTTGATCACTGATGAGTCAAGTTGATCTTCCGATATCCTTTTGGGGTTATGCACTAGAAACCCCTGCTTTCACGCTAAATCGTATTTCAAGTAAATCGGTTCAAAAGACTCCATATAAGATATGGAGCGGAAAGAAACCTAGTTTGTCTTTCATGAAGATTTGGGGTTGTGAAGTTTTTGTCAAAAGACTTGTCTCAAACAAACTTGCACACAAATCTGATAAATGTATTTTCGTGGGATATCCTAAGGAAACTAAAGGATATTACTTTTACAACCGAATGAACAATAAAGTGTTTGTTGCTCGAACTGGTGTCTTTTTAGAGAAAGAGTTTCTCTCCAAAGAAATCAGTGGGAGTAAAGTAAATCTCGAAGAGGTTCGAGTACCAGAAAATGACATTGAACCGATAGTGGAACAAGAACAAGCCCCACAAGGATTTGTGGAACCTGTTCAAGAAACACAAGTAACTCGCAGATCTGGTAGGTTACGATCCGAGCCCGAGAGATATGGGTTTCTCGTAACGGATAGTAATGATATGGAGATCATTGAGAATAATGAACCGACCACCTACCAAGAGGCGATGTCATCTCCTGATTCGGACAAGTGGCTTGGAGCCATGGAATCCGAGTTACAATCCATGCATGATAATCAAGTTTGGAACTTGATTGATGCACCCGAAGGTGTAAAAACCATAGGATACATGGGTCTTCAAGAAAAAGACTGACATAAATGGGAAGGTGCATACTTACAAAGCTAGGCTTGTAGTGAAAGGTTATAGGCAGATTCATGGTATTGACTATGATGAAACATTTTCACCCGTAGCAATGATCAAGTCTCTAGGGCGTTTTATACTTCTTTCTCCTATTCTAAATAGGTAACAAGTTGTCAAACCCACAAGAAAACGGATCAAGAAAATCCCAGGCTGAAACATGAGGTCCGTCCGGGTCCTATGAGAGGTCCCGGCGAGTCCTTTCATAGGTCTGGGGGACCCTTCCCTTTTCTAGTTTTCTCCTCTAAATTCATAATATCCCTTAAAGTCCCTTCGACCCAAATTCCAATTAAATCCTTTAGGATTCGTTCTATTTGTGTGTGACCCTATATGATTACACTAAGTTGGCAATGGGTTCAATCATAAACCCATAAGATATGATTAGGTTCTAGCAAACCGTCATACCTACCCAAATAGTGTAACAATATACAAGTTCGTATTCCTCATAGAACATGCCACAATCCCTTTGTCCACGATGTCATTGAACATAAGTCATGGTCATCAAGTCAACTTGTATTTGTTCAATACTTTCTCGATTCCGAATATGTTGATAAACCAAATGACAATGATCCAATCAATTCATTTGAGTTTGGCCAAACATTTCATCAACATCATTCTACGAGGGGCCTAAGCTTGACATCCCTCTGAAGAGGGACAAATCCATTTAGCTTATTATTCATCCCTACGTGAATCCGATTATGCCAATCATACCCTTTATAACTTCCTGGTTAAAGGTAGCGTTTGAATATGTCAAACATAATGTTCATCAAGTGGAAGACTATAATAACTTCTTGTCTAAGGATTCAAATGATATAACTAGTATGAGATCTATATATGACATTGACCATGACATAAATCTCATAGAGCGGGTCATGTCCAGTACCTTGTTCACTAACAAATACCCATAAGTCTAACATGATTATCCCATGTTCATTTAGACTTATACTAATGCTTCACAAGTACTAGGTGTAGATACCCCGGGAAACCACAGCTTGGCTAGAGAGGTGAATTATCCTAGGGTGTCTAACTTGTTTTAGATTGTTTAGAGTCGCCACCTATGTTTTTAAAGGAACATAAGAAAAACCTAGAAATAGCCTAATTTATGTACAAAACCAGAGATTCGGGAGAGAAGGGTTCGGGGGTTAGGTGACGGAGTGGGAAGTACTTAAACACCCACTCCGCCCCGCTTATGCGGGTCTTGCTACTATTGGTGTTCTAATGCTAAATGTCCTTCAATTTATTAACAGTGCTATCAATTATAATGTAATGAAAAAGGGGAAGAAAAGAGAATTGTTTTATTTATAAATTTATGCTAAACAATTACATTAAGAAATGTATAGGAAATTAAAGTAGAGATTAAAATGTAGGGAGATAACCTTAACCAACTTTAATGTAGTAAAGTGGTCATTTGGTCATGTCCCAATTGATGGGGATTGCATACTAGTAAGACTAGAATAAAAGAGAAGAAGAATAAAAGTACCTTTAGAAAAGAGGACCTTAGACTTTGACTTGAAGATGGTGTTGTTTGTAGAGAAATTGTTGTGCAACACTTTGTGTAGTGTTTGTTTGTAGGGAAAATGTGTTGAGAGAACTTGTGTATAGTTCTTATAGGGAAGATGAAGTTCGTCTCCAAGAGTGTTAAAAAGAGTCCCTTTCTAAGGTAGAAGATGATGGTTTTTATAGGTAAAAAAGAGAGGGAAAGGTTGGAGGGAAATTGGTCAATCCATGTGAGATGGAATTGACCAATAGAAAATAAGATAAATAAAATAATAAATGAAAGAAATAAAAGAAAATCAAATAAAATAAAAATGAATTATTTTGTTTTAAAGAGATGGCTTAGAATTTGGGATTGGGAGTTAATGAGAAAAGGGGGGATGAATGTGGATGTAAAAAGGGTTGTTTGTGATCAAGAAAAATGAGGGAAATAAGGTGCAATCCGTTACTGCCAAAGTGGGAAGCGCACGAGTCCCGCTTTTGGGGCGAGACGCGCGCGCAGCCCGTTAACAGTTCCGGAAGCGCCCGCGGCAGAAAAGAACAAAATGACAGAATGACCCTAAAAGTTAACTCTGTTATGCAGTTTAGTCCAAAACTAACGGAATCAGTTAGGAACTTAACCGAAGTAACAGAAATCAACAAAAATAAGTTAAATAAAAATACTTTGTATGCAATCGGGGTGAGAGGTCCAAGGCGGGGTGTCTACAGAGCCCCTCGGCGACGTGGATTGAAAGTAAAAACACCCGCCGAGGACATCGACAAAGAAAAAGAAAGAAAAGAAAGCAAATACTCGATGAAAGCAGTAATTTGAAATTGCTAGAGATAGGGGTGCGCTCCCTGTGTGAGTGTCTTTTTTTTATAGAGGGGGGCGGCATGATCCTTTGGTAAACCTGCCGGCTGAATCCGTTAAGTGAGGCCGTTACTGAACCCATGAATGAGGCCGTTAGTGAACCCTTGAATGAGGCCGTTAGTGAACCTCTGTTGAGGAGGCCATTAGTGAAATCCGTTGATGAGGCCGTTAGTGAACCTTTGAGGAGGCCGTTAGTGAACCTTCGTTGACGAATCCGTTAGTGAAATCCGTTGATGAGGCCGTTAGTGAACCTTCGAGGCCGTTAGTGAACCGTTGTTGTCGAATCCGTTAGTGAAATCCGTTGATGAGGCCGTTAGTGAACCTTCGAGGCCGTTAGTGAACCTTTGTTGACGAATCCGTTAGTGAAATCCGTTGATGAGGCCGTTAGTGAACCTTCGAGGCCGTTAGTGAACCTTTGTAGAGGCCGTTGGTGAACCTTTGAAGACGAATCCGTTAGTGAAATCCGTTGATGAGGCCGTTAGTGAACCTTCGAGGCCGTTAGTGAACCTTGAGGCCGTTAGTGAACCCTTTGAAATGAGGCCGTTAGTGAACCTTTGAAGAGGCCGTTAGTGAACCTTTGAATGAGGCCGTTAGTGAACCTTTGAGGAGGCCGTTAGTTAACCTTTGTTGACGAATCCGTTAGTGAAATCCGTTGATGAGGCCGTTAGTGAACCTTCGAGGCCGTTAGTGAACCTTTGTTGTCGAATCCGTTAGTGAAATCCGTTGATGAGGCCGTTAGTGAACCTTCGAGGCCGTTAGTGAACCTTTGTTGACGAATCCGTTAGTGAAATCCGTTGATGAGGCCGTTAGTGAACCTTCGAGGCCGTTAGTGAACCTTTGACGAATTGCTGCTTTGAAGCCGTGTGCTGTTTGGCGTTGCAGTTGACTTTTGCGGGGATGCGGGCATGGTTGACTGTGGACCATTTTCTGCTGGGGATGAAGTGCCTCGAGTTGCAGATGCTGTTTGACTTCGCGGTGGTACCTGTAATGTGCTTTGCAGGTATATGTGCTAGTGCAAGAAGATGCATGAAGTGTGAAATGAAGAGAGAACTTGTGCTCGTGGTGCAATGTGATTTGAAATCAGTTTTGCATGAGAGAGAGCTTTTGTGTGCGGTGTGATTTGAGGAAAGCCTCGGATGCATTCATACCTTCACTTACCATTGCCGCTTGATTGGAGATGGATTGCCGAAGGATGTTGATACTTTTGATGAAGATGATGAACTGCCATTGCCTTCGATGGAATGTTGTTGAGATGACATTCTGAATGATGGGTTGGTCGTGCCAAAGGCTGCCTACGTATCCTTTGAAGGGAATCAGACCAGCGTAGTTCAAGGATGATGGAGAATGCTGGAGGAGAAGCTAGGAGCATAGCAAAGTAAAGCACATACTTTTGCACATAGAAGGAGAAAAAGAAAAAGAAAAATCTATTTTTTTTTTTTTTTTTTTTTAGATTAGAAAGGAAAGAATATGCACACATGTGAGGAAAAGATTTTTTTTTTTTAGTTCGTGGGTGAACCATTTTAACCATTGTGTGCTTGTGAAGCCAACCCAAGGTCAAGTTATGTTCAGTCGAAGTCCGGATTGCCTCGCTTGAATTCTGTTGTCGCCGGTGTGCCCAACGAAGATTGATGTCTAGCCCCAAGAGATTTGTCGATTATGGGGCTTCAAAAGGCTTTTGATGCCGAGATGAGGGGTTGCTGATTGTAAAGCCCCTAGAATGCTTTTGATGCCAAATTTTGAGGGACTTGCATAGCTCCAAGATAAATCAGCTCTTGGCCCATTCGAGTAAATCGCCCTTTGTTGTTGTAGTGAGCAAGCCCCAAGAGGAGATCGTTGATGCCAATCTTCGAGAGATTGCAAAACCCCAAGTGTCGTGGGCTTGTAGATGGCGGGATGTGAAGACCTTTCATTGTAAAGCCCCAAATTATCTCGTGGTTGGATCGGCATTGAGAGCGGATGTACCGTTTGGTAGAATTCTTGATAGAGATCTCCTTCTTTCTCTTACTGGGGAGATGAATGGCCTCATTGTGGTCGATACCCAAATGGCTGAGGGCTTATGTCAAAGGATGCAGTAATGTCTTGCGGTGCCGTCGAGGTCGCGGAGGATAAGGTCTTGGCGTGATAAAGTCTCAAATGAGTATGCTTGCATTGACTCTTCTTGAGTTGAACTAATGACGGATCTTCGGATGCAACTAATGCTGTGGCCCAACTTTATCTGAGCTGCACCTTGTGCTTTTGATCTTGGAGAAGGGGTGCTGAATTGCAGAAACATTGGGATTGGCCGTGACATTTCCCGCTATAACCCTGTTTTGATTAGAGTTTAGCATGTTGAATCTTTTTCCTTTTCTCTAAGACTTCCTTCAAAATCTCGCTGTGAGTTCTAACAAGAATTATCAAATTCATTCATATCATTGGAGCCTTCATTTAAAACCAAGGGGCCTTTTGACTGGAAGTGTTGAGAGACTCTTGAAGCTTGATCCCTTTCATGGAGCCATAAGACTATTCCATATTGCACTTGCTCGAGTATTGTTGCCCAAAAGACTGTCGGTCGCGAAGTCCTAATACTGCCCTTTGCTTAAATTACTGTAATGCCATAGCCCAAAAGATTGTAGATTGCGAAGCCCTTGGAGACCTTCGGTGCCGAATTGAGGAAGCTTCAATGTTGCACATGACTTGGCTGGGGATACTACTGGGGAGTTAATTGCTCTTTGCCGAGGGAGCCTTTAAGACTTGACCGTAGCCCCTAGAGTGCCATCATTGATTGCGAGAAAGTTCCATCCTTGATTGGGGGAACGAGCATGGGCATACGTGACAAGAGGGCTTTTTGACATCCCTTTTGAGGGACTTTGAGGATAGTCTCACACATCTTTCTTGAGCATAGCCCCTATGGCGTATTGATTGACAAATGAAGCAAAAGAATCCCTTGTTCTTGAATCACATAGCCCCTAGGGCATCACCATTTGTTGAGCAAAGCAAGAGTGACTCGTCCTCGTGTGAGGGAATAAACATGAGAGGATATGGCAAGAGCTACTCCATTTCTCGGGAGCCTTTCGGCGTATTTTTAGAAGCACATACTTGAAGAAGCCTTGAAAACTGAGACACATGTTGTTGCTATTTGCTGCCCAAGCCAATTGACTAGCTAGGGATTATTTGTGCCAGCTCGTGCCCTTTTATGATGGGCTTGTTCTCGGATGGATCTTGGTTACCACGGGCCTTCTTTTCATGAACCCAAAAATGCACACTGCTGGAGAATGATGCCGATAACCCAAGACAACCTTTGATGGTGCTATATCTTGTCGAGCCTTTTGTAATCCCAAAGTTGACTCGGTGGGGAATTGACTTGCTGAGGAGATTCAATGTAGAACTTGTCTTCTTTAGAGGCCGGGGATCTCCATTTCTCTTTCCCTTCTCTCTCTCACTCTCTCTTTTTTTTATGACGCACCCTGTTTTTTGCCTAGACCGCCCTTTCGTGTTTTCAATCTAGCGGGCATCTCTTTTGCATCTTCATCATTTTTTTTTCATTTTTTTTTTACTCAATTGATGAGGAAGTGTGCATTGACTCTAGCTGAGGAGATAAGACATGTGATTTTGCGGTGGAGACCTTTTGTCACTAATGATGAGTGACATTGACTTGACTAGGGAAGTGTCCCTAGTATTGACATGTATTTTTTATTGAATTGAATGACTCGCGAAGGCAAGTAAGTCATTAAGAGAGAAGAGAAGGAAAGCCCCAATTTGATTGCAAGAAATTGGGAGTATGTAGAAAGAATAGAAGTCCCTAGACTCGACAAGGAGCGCGAAATGATTCTAAATCTAAGAAAGTTGTTCAATCTTTTTGGTGATTAATTCATTGGCAAATGAATCGTACAAAGATGTCCTGACAAGTTCGAGATGAAGGCCAATCACCATAACGCGCTAGGGCTAAACATATCTTCTTTCTTGCATGAGACCGGACCCGCAGGTTGCCTACGTTCCTCCAGTGTAGAGGCTCAGGTCACCGTAGTTCTTGTGAATTCTCCATTCTTCGGGATGGAATTGTTGCTTCGTCGTGTAGCTTCGTCCTCCTTTGGTGAATGGAATGATGTTGATCTTGATGTGAACTTCTTTGATTGAGGGGGATTTTTTTTTTTTTTTTTTTAATCCCCCCTTTGAAACATTGCTTGATTTTTCTCCATGGTTGTTGCTTCACCTTTGATGTCTTGGCTTTGTCTTCGTCGTTGATGATGTTGCCTTCGTCACAATGTTTAGCCCATAGGCGTTCAAGTGATGGCCTTCATTCCAAAACTCGTTTAGACATCTTTTCATCATTTTGCCAAGATTAGATTGAACAACTTGGAAGAGTGTATGAGGACAAGAACGAATTTTTATTTGATGATGAGACTTGACTCAAAATTTCACATTAATTGGACAAAGAAAACTTAATGCACACTTAAGAGGACTTTGACTCTTTTTTTTTTTTTTTAATTCCTATTACTAGGTAGAGAAAGAGAAACGGAGATTGTTGTTGTAGTCCCCATTGTCGTTGTAGTCTTCCATGTCACTACATTCGTCCATGTCGTTGCTCGGATTGCTCGGGAACCCTTCATCGTTGAAGCTTGTCTCGTAGGAAGACTCAGCCATTTCTCGGAGCAAATTGTCGACTCTAATTCCCGCATCATACATGCTTGCAAAATCGGAGTGAAAAGCCCCACTAAGATTAGTGCGGTAGTCCATTTTCAAACACTTCAAGAAGATGTCCATTTGTTCCTTCTTGGAAGGCCTATCAACCATCTCGGCTAGCTTGTCGTTCCAACGGCGATAGAAGCCCCCAAATGATTCATCACCCATTTGCACGGTGCTCTCCAATTCTTTCTTGGTGGGACGGAACATGGAGTTGCCTTGGTATTGTGACTTGAAGGCAAGCATACGGCATCCCAATTGAGGCGGGTGGAAATCGGAAGACCCATGTACCAATCTTTTGCGACCCCATCGAGAGTAAGCGGGAAGCATTGTGCCATTATTTGAGGAGACACTTTCTTCGGCAGCATGGCCCAAATGTAGGAGTCGACATGAGCGTCGGGGCAAGAGGTGCCTTTGAACTTGCCAATATCGGGCATCTTGAATTTTTCAGGAAGAGCCTCCATTGTGTTCATGAGGAGGGAAGCTTGATGGAGATCGGTGCTCGGGCCCTTGTGCAAATTTAGCCCACTAAGCCTTTGGTCAATGTAGGACATGAGAGTGTTGACCAAACCGGTATCAATGCTTTGGACCTTTCCTTCATTCGTGAGCCCTTTCAATTGGTTCTTGAGTTGAGCAACTTCTTTCTTGTGGGCCATTTCCACATGCTTGTAACGGGCTCGCCATAAATCATCCTTGCGGCGAATATCCTCGGCTAGTGTATCAATTTGCCCTTTCAATACTTTCACCAGGTTGAATAACCCGTCGTTGGACACGGAAATGTTCTCACCCTTGTTGTTGTTGCCATTGGAAGCCATTGGACCTATTGAGAGAACACGGTCGATCTTAGGATGGCCCCACAAACACCTTTTGAGTAAAATGATTTCACCCACAAACAAGAAAAGACTCAACCACATAAAGAAAAATGACTCTTTTTTTTATTTATTTACAAAAGTCGGAAGGACGGAGTCCTTTTTGGGGTTTCTAGAAAAAATAGTGGAATCGTCACACTAGTATATAGACCTTCTCGCGGTCCCATATACTCATCGGATTCCACCACGCTTGTGAGACCTACATGTGTCGGGATTAAACTAAATTAATGTAGTAAATCATACATGCGGGGACGGATTTTTATTTTCGTCCAAAATAACCACTTTTGAGGACGGAGTTTTATTTCGTCCATTGCAACAAGTTGGCATGTATGATTTGAAGACATTAGTTTAGGGAAATCTCGGTAAATGAAAACCGACTTTAGTCACGGAGTGTTAGACCCTAGACTAGAATTGTGTGGCTTGTGCTCGGCTTGAATATGAGGCTTAAAGGTCACCCCCGGCATATAGTCGTGAACTACGCCACGGGCTGAGGTTTACCGCTTCAAAAGAGCCAAGGTCGAGTGGAGCTTGAAACTTTCTAGGACGGGCCTCGACGGGTTTGGGGTTGGACTTGTGCGACTCGATAGTGAGCTATTGATAAGAATATGTGCATGTAGTGTGAGGTCTAACATGTGACAAAACATTTTTTTTTTCAAAAGAAATAATAAAAAAAAACAAATAAGCACATAATTACAACTTTCGAATCACCCGTGTGACCGATAAAAATAAACAGAAAGTAAAAACTGTTTTGTGCAGGCCCGGTGCCCACACACTGTCAAAACCACTCTGTTCTGTACACTGTTCTGTTCTGGGAATGCGCCCAGAAGCGCGCGCATTAGGATGCCTACTCGGGAGGCGCGCGCGTTGGACAAAGAGGGGCAGAGGCGCCCGCATCTGGGTAACAACCTGTAAATCAGCGGGTTCAAGGGATTGTCTTGACCCTAAATAAAAATGCTTTCCCCTGCAGAATTTGTTAGCACAAAAACATGGAATGGAAGGACAAGAAGGAAGACGGGCGATTCTGGTAATTGGGGTCGGACGCGCGCGCTTTAGGCCAAGGAGGCCAGAGGCGCGCGCTTCCCACCCTTTTTACCAGAATGCCTAGAAAACAGTAATAAGAACACCAAAAGTTAAGAACGCAAGTTTAACCCTCAAAATCGTCCACAGCAGAGTCGCCACTGTAGATACCCCGGGAAACCACAGCTTGGCTAGAGCGGTGAATTATCCTAGGATGTCTAACTTGTTTTAGATTGTTTAGAGTCGCAACCTATGTTTTTAAAGGAACATAAGAAAAACCTAGAAATAGCCTAATTTATGTACAAAACAAGAGATTCGGGAGAGAAGGGTTCGGGGGTTAGGTGACGGAGTGGGAAGTACTTAAACACCCACTCCGCCCCGCTTATGCGGGTCTTGCTACTATTGGTGTTCTAATGCTAAATATCCTTCAATTTATTAACAGTGCTATCAATTATAATGTAAAGAAAAAGGGGAAGAAAAGAGAATTGTTTTATTTATAAATTTATGCTAAACAATTACATTAAGAAATGTATAGGAAATTAAAGTAGAGATTAAAATGTAGGGAGATAACCTTAACCAACTTTAATGTAGTAAAGTGGTCATTTGGTCATGTCCCAATTGATGGGGATTGCATACTAGTAAGACTAGAATAAAAGAGAAGAAGAATAAAAGTACCTTTAGAAAAGAGGACCTTAGACTTTGACTTGAAGATGGTGTTGTTTGTAGAGAAATGGTTGTGCAACACTTTGTGTAGTGTTTGTTTGTAGGGAAAATGTGTTGAGAGAACTTGTGTATAGTTCTTATAGGGAAGATGAAGTTCGTCTCCAAGAGTGTCAAAAAGAGTCCCTTTCTAAGGTAGAAGATGATGTTTTTTATAGGTAAAAAAGAGAGGGAAAGGTTGGAGGGAAATTGGTCAATCCATGTGAGATGGAATTGACCAATAGAAAATAAGATAAATAAAATAATAAATGAAAGAAATAAATAAAAGAAAATCAAATAAAATAAAAATGAATTATTTTGTTTTAAAGAGATGGCTTAGAATTTGGGATTGGGAGTTAATGAGAAAAGGGTTGTTTGTGATCAAGAAAAAGGAGGGAAATAAGGTGCAATCCGTTACTGCCAAAGTGGGAAGCGCGTGAGTCCCGCTTTTGGAGCGAGACGCGCGCGCAGCCCGTTAACAGTTCCGGAAGCGCCCGCGGCAGAAAAGAACAAAATGACAGAATGACCCTAAAAGTTAACTCTGTTATGCAGTTTAATCCAAAACTAACGAAATCAGTTAGGAACTTAACCGAAGTAACAGAAATCAACAAAAATAAGTTAAATAAAAATACTTTGTATGCAATCGGGGTGAGAGGTCCAAGGCGGGGTGTCTACGCTAGGGACGGAGATTATTATAAGTAAACATGAACAACAATAATAATCAAACATCTCTTTATTAATATGAATAAAATGATAACATATACAACGTTTAAATAAACGTGCCTAAGGCACCAACACTAACAATCTCCCACTTTCCCTAGGCCCAATCTCCTATGTATCTAATATCCATGGACCTTACATGACCATCATGTTTAGCTTGTGGAAGTCCCCTTGTTAGCGGGTCCGCTACGTTATCATCAGTTGGTACTCTGCATATATTCACGTCTCCCCTATCAACGATTTCTCGAATATGAAAACGCCTAAGTATGTGTTTGGATTTCTTATGTTCCCTTGTTTCCTTTGCTTGAGCAATAGAACCATTATTATCACAATAAATGTCTATTGGATTAGCAATACTAGGAACCACTTCAAGTTAACTAATGAACTTCTTAATCCAAACAGCTTCCTTTGCAGCATTTGATGCAGCAATATACTAAGCTTCAGTTGTAGAATCAGTGACTGTACTCTGCTTGGAACTCTTCCAGCTCCACCATTTAACATAAATACAAAACCCGATTGCGATCTACTATCATCTTTGTCGGTTTGGAAGCTTGCATCCGTGTAACCATTTACAACGAGATCATCTTCCAAATCTCCATAGATTAAAAATGAATCTTTAGTCCTTCTCAAGTACATAAGAATCACTTTAACAGCCATCCAGTGACTCTCACCGGGGTCGGATTGATATCTACTCGTTATGCTCAAAGCATAAGATACATCTGGCCTAGTACATATCATGGCATACATGATGGATCCAATTGCCGAAGCATATGGAATCTCACCCATTTTCTCACGCTCATCTTTTGTCTTAGGACATTGAGTCTTGCTTAGAGAAACTCCATGTAACACTGGCAAGTGTCCTCTATTAGATTCTTCCATGCGGAATCTTCTAATGACCTTGTCAATATATGTACTTTGGCTTAAACCAATTAGCTTCCTTGATCTATCTATATAGATCTTAATGCCAAGGATATATGCGGCTTCACCCATATCGTTCATTGCAAAACACTTTCCTAACCAAGTCTTTATAGACTAAAGTGTAGGAATGTCGTTTTCAATGAGTAATATGTCATCCACATATAAAATAATAAATATCACTATGCTCCCACTAATTTCTTGTATATACAAGGTTCATATTCGTTCTTGATGAAGCCAAACTCTTTGACTGATTTATCAAAACATAGATTCCAACTCCTAGAAGCTTGCTTCAATCCATAGATGGATTTCTGCAACTTGCATACTTTAGAATTTTGTGCAAAACCCTCAGGTTGTGTCATATAGACATATTATTGTAAGTTTCCATTAAGGAAAGAGGTTTTGACATCCATTTGCCATATATCATAGTCATAATATGCGGCTATGGCAATCAAAATTCTTACTCTAGTTTCCCTAATCAGTCCATAACATTGTGAGAGCCTCCAAAGAGTTTGAGAGAGTTATTTCTTGTTCTAAGATCCCTTGGGTGAAGAACAAGAACATCACATAAATTCCATATAGTTTTATACATTGTGAAAGCGTGTTTCACAATTTGGTCTAGCAACCAAGATCAAGAAGTTTCTTGATATTCGTTCGAGGTGTGGATACCAATAGAGGGTGAAACTTATCATCTTCAAAGTTCATGTTCCTGCTTTTGTTCGTGATCAAGTTTCAAATCTCTACCAAGATTCAAAGTTGTTGATCAAAGGCATCAAGGGTTAGTATTCTGGTATTCATTATGTGGTATTTGATTTAATCACATGAATGGATCTATGAGCTTTGGGTTTCATGAAAATTTTAATGCTTTAATTCTGTTGGGCATGATCTGAGGAAACCCAACACCTCCGCCTTTTTAGTCTGTTCACTTTTGGTCAATGGGAGTAAACTTTGACCAAACATTTAATGTCAATCTAATCATCCTAATGAAATTAGAAAAAATGTAATTGATAAATAATTATTTTAATTTATCAATAATAAATTTTAAAATTTTACTAGGATTGTTCGATTGACCTTAAATGTTTGGTCAAAGTTTACTCCCATTGACCAAAAGTGAACAAACTAAAAAGATAGAGGGAGTATGAAAAAGACTTGTGTACATCTAAAAGAATCCAACTACCTAAAAAATTAAATTCTTAAACAAGAGATAATTCACAATAAATGAATGAGGGTATAATTGGAAACAAGAGCAAAGATGTCTTGAAAATAGTAAAACGTTAAATATTTTGAAACAAAATTTAACTCTTAAAACGTCATATATTTTAAAACGGAGGGAGTACTTTCATTTCTCCATTTGAGTTTGAGTGGAAAATTTAAGCTTTCTTTTACCCTTTTCTTACAAAATAATACGAGCAATACTTTCTATTAATGGAAAACCGAAATACTACTAGCAAGAAGTCTTGGAGAAATTATTGACCACTTTTTATTTTTTTACTCATTCCATCTCAAAATAGCAGTTTTAGGATAGATTTTTTATCCCAAAATATTTGCAGTTATACAGTTTTCCATATAACATTAGCACACTTTGATTAAACTGTCCTTATTTATGATACGCAGTTGTCACTGTACAATCATTTAATTGTCTAGGTACTTGAACTATTCAAACGGTAATTTGGACTATTTGATACGTATTAATTGATTTTCTTAATTTGTGTGTAAATTATTAAATCTACAAGTATTTTGGGACGGAAGGAGTGTCACGACTTGAATAATCCAACTACTTCAATTTCAATAATGATTTCAAATAGATAAGAAATAAGATATAAACCACAAGATAAGCTGTAAAATAAACATTAAAAAGATATGGGATAAGGATACACCTCGGATTGTCATCAACATTTCCAACCCTATGTGAAGTATAAGAGAGGCGTACATCCGATGGCTTTCATCTCGCCACTCCCATAGGCAACCCACTCATTCTCTACTTAATATAAAAGTCATATGTCAATTATTCCAACCCTAAAAGGCACCTCTAGTAACTGTATTGTATGTGCAGTAGGCGTATAGTGACGCACCCACATGCGTAAAGTAACGCACCCACATGCGTAAAGTGACGCACCCACATGCAATATGTGTCGTACCCACATGCGTAAAGTGACGCACCCACATTCATAAAGTGACGCACCCACATGCGATATGTGTCTCACCCACATGCGTAAAGTGACGCACCCACATGCGTAGAGTGACTCACCCACATGCGATATGTGTCGCACCCACATGCGATCTGTGTCGCACCCACATGCGTAAAGTGACGCACCCACATGCGATATGTGTCGCACCCACAAGTGAACCGGATATTCGTATTCACATATTTTACCCCAATCGTGGCTGGCGGAGGGAAACGGTACAGATGTATTGCCCTAAGGTTATTACACGTACGGCTCAAGCACAAGTAATAACCGCATATCAATACACCCCCAAAACACAAACGATAACTGGATTCAAATGTACTGCACAAGTAGATGTTTACTTGTCCCAAACCAATTCAACTAGGCCCAAAAGTAGTTGATCATTCCATAATTCAGATGAGCAACTGTATCATATTTCTCAACAACATATAACCATACGCAAATACCCATCAACCATAATGTAAGTCCCTGTTTAGAGATTATGACACTAGATAGTTGATAAGGAATGAGATAACAAGGTCGACTATCTTTGAGATAGGTCGACTATCTTCGAAATGAAGGTCAACTATCTTGAAAGGTCACAATTTCTTTACACTCTAAAGGCTAAAAAGAGTAGGAATTATGCGCAGCGGAATAGATAATTTCTATGGCCTTATAGATGTTGTCTAACATATATATTCCTATTTACTATATCAATTTTATCTTGTCTAAATGATCAACCAAGTTTTGAATAAAGCAAGAAAGAATAGTTGATATGAAAAATGAAAGTGCAAGACGAGAAGTAAAAGAGACAAGAGTTTTTAATGTGGTTCGGAGTGTAGCAACATCTCCTACATCCATACCCCATCATCCTCAACAATGGGAAACAATCCACTATACTACCTTCACTCGGACAATACATGAATTGTTTAGAAAATCCCCTTGGAATTTTCCAACTTAATTAGCCTCACTAATTAAGCATGCTAGTTGCGTAGCATAAAAGAAAAAATAAAATTGTTCACAAATGTGATGTAGTTCTTCCTTTGCATGACACTTGAATTTGTCGGATGGAAGCTCTTCTTGGATCGTTGGTGTTCCCCCTCAATGTTTGGATGGTTTGAAGTGTATTTGGTGTGGTATATGAATAGGTGTACATTTTGGTTACACACACCATGGGTCTACTATCAAAGGTTTGGGTTGGGTTCATGGGTAAAAAGTATTAGTGTGTGCAATTGGTGTTTATTGCACATACTAAGGCTTTGAAAGGAGGGGGGATAAATGGTGCTGGATGCACACATGAATGGGTGAGTTTGGGTTATAAAGGTAAGAATGAAATAGCTGTTGGGTTTGGTCAAGATGTAATTGATAGTCTTCAATGTTGAGTCAATGTTGGGAAATGGGTAAGACCACTATTCAGCCTTTGAAAATAATCTCCAGCTTATTCCATGGATAATGAAACTTTCACTTAGCACCCTCGACTTTCATTATCGTTGTTTTACCCTTCTAGTAATTTGGATATAACTTTTCGATGGGAGGTTGAATGCAAACTCCGATTTCATATTCTTGTTCATCTTTAAATGTCCTTTCTAAAGAGTCTAATATAGAATATTTTAGGACTCATTTAAGAAGTAAAAATCCTCATTGAAAAACTTGGAGGGGTTATTGTATAACTTTTTGAACTTTCACTCTTGACACTTTAGACCATTTAACTTTGTCCCGTTAAATGATCAATCTTCATCAAAACACTTTGTTAGGACCTAACACATATGACACATAAAGTGTCCATCATAACATAACAAATCCAAATACGAGCCCATAAGTATTAGACTCAAAGTAAGTAATAGTGCAAATCGTATTGTACCTAATCACAATTATACACCTCGCGTATATTCGCGATTAACCTCCGTACTTTTATTTTACCCACATATTGTATTGGGGTGGTCCGTACAATTATATTTTCTGTATATATATCATCGGTTAATTATTTTCATAATCGTATTAATCATAATTTTATTAAATTATAATTATACTTTTAATGTCCTTGTTTTACCTTATATTATACTTTTACTGGTCCCTATTTATCTTAGGAACTCATTTACGGAACGGGGTACTTTTATTACACTTTATACAACTTTATTGAGTATTTTACTCATTTTGGATTACAATTATTATTTAATATACCGCCATTCCACCGTCTCAAAATCACTATCTTAGTACCCGTTCTAAATATTTGGGTTAATTTAATTAGTTAAAATGTGTATAGAATCACATATTAACAAAAATAATAAGTAGTAGCAATACTACTCATAAATAAATAATTGACAATAAAAGTATCATATATAGCATGTATGAACATTACTATAATTAAAAGGGGAGTAGTAAGTTACTAGTTGTCGGATTATCACCGATTAAACATTTTAATTTTGTAGTCAAAATGATCCCGGACGTGAACTCTATACTTCTACGAAATTGGAACAAAGAAAGAAGGCCTAGATGATAAGGGACAATAGAAAGTGTGGGTTAAAACCCTGTAGCTATTATGCAGACAGAGGAAGTCGGTTGATGCTGTTGAAGAATGAAGAAGACTTCATTACGAAGTCTATCCAACATTTATATATAAGCATTCTTTCACAATGGCCCTCCAAGAGTTGGGTTTCACAATTAAACCCCTTATGAATTAAGTTATTACAATTAAACCCTTAAAACTTATATTAACCGTTTTGCACTTTACTATATCTATACATGGTTTAACTGAATTCAAATAACTACTAATGAACGTATTCATAATAATATTAATTAATCATTACTAACTAAAGAGTTCCACATTTTAATTTAAATAATTGAAAACGTCCTTTTTTAAATTATTATTATGCATATATAATATTTTTTTTAATTAAAGTGTCCTACTTTATTTTGGGATACTACAATCCACCCTCCTAAGAAGAATCCGTCCGCGAATTCCGTCTAAGCTTAACATTATTTTATTTTATGTTTGTGACCCTAGTTTCATTACCCGGGCGAGCTAACAAGCCTTCCGGCCGGAGTTTAGCTCTGATACCAATTGTCACGACCCGAATAATCCAACTACTTCAATTTCAATAATGATTTCAAATAGATAAGAAATAAGATATAAACCACAAGATAAGCTGTAAAATAAACATTAAAAAGATATGGGATAAAGATACACCTCGGATTGTCATCAACATTTCCAACCCTATGTGAAGTATAAGAGGGCGTACATCCGGTGGCTTTCATCTCGCCACTCCCATAGGCAACCCACTCATTCTCTACTTAATTTAAAAGTCATATTTCGATTATTCCAACCCTAAAAGGCACCTCTAGTAACTGTATTGTATGTGCAGCACCCATTGTTGGGAAAATAGTGTATTTTTGTATTATGTGAAGGAAATATGATTTATTTCCGTGATATATATTTTGTCAAATGACAAAATTAATTGCGGGTTTGTGTTTAGCTCCATGAGAACATTGAGATAATGTATTTATTTGTCCAATTTTGCGTTTGGATAAATAAGACTTTAAGGCTTGAAGTTGGGAAAATAGTTCATCTCATTTGAGCTAGAATGTCAAGTGACTAGTTCATCTCATTTGAACTAGACTGTCAAGTGACTAGGCTTATCTCCAAAATTAATAAAGGACATATGGATTGAGTTTATCCTTTGATTTATTTGGGAGATTGAATGGTTCTTGGTTGGACTATAAAAGGAGCAACAACCATTTGTGATCATACAATAGAAAAAACACAAAAAAAATACACTAAAAGTGTTCCAACAATATCCACATCCATCCTTTCATTGCATTTTTTTATCATCTCTTCCTTTGGCCTCATATATTGTAATTGGTGGTGATACTGTCCAGGCACTGAATTCAATTCGCCGGAGTCTCTTAGTGCAGTGAAGCATCCGGTTCGTGCGAGTTATCCTGGGAGACTATCGTCCATCAGCAACCTAAAGCACTCACGGTGAGGGGGTGAATAAGTCTTAAGGACAGTGTGTTGGGTTTCCAAGTAACATGCGCAGCGGAAAATAGCATTTAAAATTTTATAGAACCCAAAGTCTATAGATCCGTTCATATGATTAAATCAAATACTTGCAATATGAATACTAGAAAGACTAACCCTTGATGACTTTGAGTTTGGTCTTTGATCTAGGTGGAGAAATTGAAGCTTTAATCACGAACAAGTAAGAACATGAACTTTGAAGATGATTAGCTTCACCCTCTAGTGGTATCCACACCTTGAACGAATATCAAGAACACTTGATCTTGGTTGCTAGACCAAAATTGTGAAACACGTTTTCACAATTAATATGAATTATATGGAATATTATTTTGTTCTTCAATCTAGGATGTCTTAGAACAAAATAAAACTCTCTCAAACTCTTTGGAGACTTGCACAAAATCTAGGGTTGAGTTCTGGCCGAATTTGGCTGTTTATATACAAGTTAGACCTATTCCAAATAGGAAACTTGTGTCAAAACCCGTCCAAAATCCTTTTCCTAATTAAATCAGAAAATCTGTTCCAACTCACTGTGCGGCCGCCCAAAATCAGGTGTGCGGTCGCCCAAACATGTGCGGCCGCCCAGCTTGGTTTGTGCGGTCGTACACATGGATCAGAGAGCCTTAATTTTCCAATATAGTCCTTTAAGGATTCGTTCTATTGTGTGTGACCCTCTAGGATTATACTAAGTTAGCAATGGGTTCAAACATGAATCCATAAGATATGATTAGGTTCTAGCAAACCGTCATACCTACCCAAATAGTATAACTAGATACAAGTTCGCATTCCTTTAGAATATGTCACAATCCCTTTGTCCACGATCTCATTGAACACAAGTCATGGTCAAACGGTCAACTTGTTTTTGTTCAATACTTTCTCGATTCCGAATTTGTTGATAATCCAAATGACATTGATCTAATCAATTCATATGAGTCCGGCCGAACATTTTCATCAACATCATTCCTACGAGAGGCCCAAGCTTGAGATCTCTCCGAAGAGGAACAAATCCATTTAGCTTATTATTCTTCCCTACGTGAATCCGATTATGCCAATCATACCCTTTATAACTACCCGGTTAAAGGTAGCGTTTGAATATGTCAAACATAATGTTCATCAAGTGGAAGACTATAATAACTTCATGTCTAAGGATTCGAATGACATAACTAATATGAGATATATGTACGACATGGACCATCACATAAATCTCATATGGCGGGTCATGTCCAGTACCTTGTTCCAAAAAAGTACCCATAAATCTAACATGATCATCCCATGATCATTTAGCCTTTATACTAGTGCTTAACAAGTACTAGGGACGGAGATTATTTTAAGTAAACATGAACAACAATAATAATAAAAACATCTCTTTATTGATATGAAATAAATGATAACAATTACAACGTTTATTAAACATGCCTAGGGCACCACTACCAACAATCTCCCACTTGCCCTAGGCCCAATCTCCCATGTATCTAATACCCATGGACCTAACATGACCTTTATGTTTATCTTGTGGAAGTCCCTTTGTTAGCGGGTCCGCGACATTGTCATCAGTAGGTACTTTGCATATATTCACGTCACCTCTGTCAATGATTTCTCAAATGACATGGTAACGCCTAAGTATGTGTTTGGATTTTTTATGTTCCCTTGGTTCCTTTGCTTGAGCAATAGCACCATTATTATCACAATAAAGGTCTATTTGATTAGTAATACTAGGAACCACTTCAAGTTCAGTGATGAACTTCTTAATCCAAACAGCTTCCTTTGCAGCATCTGATGCAGCAATATACTCAGCTTCCGTTGTAGAATCAGCGGTTGTTCTCTGCTTGTAACTCTTCCATCTTACAGCTCCACCATTTAAAATAAACACAAAACTCGATTGCGATCGACTGTCATCTCTGTCGGTTTGGAAGCTTGCATCAGTGTAAGCATTTACAACGAGATCATCTTCCATTCCTCCATAGACCAAAAACGAGTCTTTAGTCCTTCTTAAGTACTTAAGAATCACTTTTACAGCCACCCAGTGATTCTCTCCAGGGTCGGATTGGTATCTACTTATCATGCTCAAAGCATAAGATACATCCGGCCTAGTACAAATCATGGCATACATGATGGATCCAATTGCCGAAGCATATGGAACATCATTCATTTTCTCACGCTCATCTTTTGTCTTAGAACATTGATTCTTGCTTAGAGAAACTCCATGTAGCACTGGCAAGGTTCCTCTCTTAGAATTTTCCATGCGGAATCTTCTAATAACCTTGTCAATGTATGTACTTTGGCTTAAACCAAGTAGCTTTCTAGATCTATCTCTGTAGATCTTAATTCCAAGAACATATGCGGCTTCTCCCATATCTTTCATTGCGAAACACTTTCCCAACCAAGTGTTTACAGACTGAAGTGTAGGAATGTCGTTTTCAATGAGTAATATGTCATCCACATATAAAATAAGGAATAGCACTATGCTCCCACTAATCTTCTTGTATGCACAAGGCTCATCTTCGTTCTTGATGAAACCAAACTCTTTGACCGATTCATGAAAATGGAGATTCCAACTCCTAGAAGCTTGCTTTAATCCATAAATGGATTTCTGCAATTTGCATACCTTAGAATTTTGTTCAAAACCTTCTGGTTGTGTCATATACACATCCTCTTGTAGTTTTCCATTTAGGAAAGAGGTTTTGACATCCATTTGCCATATTCCATAGTCATGATATGCGGCAATGGCAAGCAAAATTCTTATAGACTTGATCATTGCTATGGGTGAAAAGGTTTCATCATAGTCAATACCATGAACTTGCCTATAACCTTTCGCTACAAGTCTAGCTTTGTAAGTATGCACCTTCCCATCCATGTCAGTCTTCTTCTTGAAGACCCATTTGCATCCTATAGTTTTTACACCTTCGGGCGCATCAATCAAGTTCCAAACTTGATTATCTTGCATGGATTGCAATTCAGATTGCATGGCTCCAAGCCACTTATCCGAATCAGGGGAAGACATCGCCTCTTGGTAGGTTGTCGGTTCATCATTCTCAATGATTTCCACCTCATTACTATCCGTTACAAGAAATCCATATCTCTCAGGCTCGGATCGTAACCTACTAGATCTGCGAGTTACTTGTGTATTTTGAACAGGTTCCACAACTCCTTGTGGTTCTTGTTCTAGTTCCACTATCGGTTCGATGTCATTTTCTGGGTCTTGAATTTCTTCAAGATTTATTTTACTCCCACTGATTTCTTTGGAGAGAAACTCTTTCTCTAGAAAGATACCAGTTCGGGCAACAAACACTTTGTTGTCCGTTTGGTTGTAAAAGTAATATCCTTTAGTTTCCTTAGGATATCCCATGAAAATACATTTATCAGATTTGTGTGCAAGTTTGTCTGAGACAAGTCTTTTGACAAAAGCTTCACAACCCCAAATCTTCATGAAAGACAGACAAGGCTTGTTTCCGCTCCACATGTCGCGACCCCGGACCCCGCGGGCCCGAGACCGCGATCTGGACGTCGACTCTAAAACCAAAACTCAGAAATACTGAAGTTAAAAATTTCATTTGATACCAAAAGGTAGAGATCCAAAGTTTTTACAAAACCATGTCTGATAAAAATCAATTACAACTATCAAAAACTTCCACAAGTTTAAGCCCAACAAAATACAAATATACAATTCTTAGTGACGTCATTGTTTGGTACAACTACCCCAAAATGGTTACACATTTACATAATGTAAACCAACCTATATCAACCTTCCCCAAAAGAATGGATCCACACTCGACGTCCTCTTTCTCGTGATCAGCGAGACTAATCCTTAGCACCTGGGGGGGGGTTAAGGAAAAACAAAGATAAAAGAAAGGGGGTGAGATAAATCTCAATAAGTTACTAATGCAACTACGTGACATGCTATGATGCAAGAAGCAATAAGCAATAATAAATATCACATAGCACATAGCATTTATCACTTAACAGATAGCAGCGGAAATAAACACATAACAAAGGATATAGCCAAGGTTTTCCAAACCGGAACATCCAAATAAAGGATCGCTGCGCAGCTTCAATAATCAACAAATCATCATCTTCATAATAGCATGAAAGCCGAAGAGAAAACCCCGGTACCGGAACCAATAACCATAAAAGTGTCACAAAGGACAAGGACCATGACACAAAGTCATGCCCGTTAGCTAGATACATTCACAAAAGAACGCTAACTCATCTCTTCCAAGGCCAATCTGGAAAAGGGGTAAAGAAGGGGGCAAAACAATGGTCAACATTATAATGGACTTGGCTTTGCCATTATAATCTTTCCCATCGCCCAAACACACACAAAATACCAGCTGGGATTTCACGTAAAGGCTAAGTAATAAAATACTAGCACGATGAACAACAAAGGATTCCAAAGTAGGGAATCATGCCAAATAATCACCAAGAAGATGAAATGAACCAACAATACACAATAAGGGTGCTCCAAAATCCAACTTAACAATTAATAAATTTCAAACACAAACTTGATCACAAAGGACCCAATTCTATCATTAAAGTGTACCACAATGTTCACTAAGGTCAACTAGAAGGACACCCAAGACTTAGACCAAAACGCATCCTTCATCCGCACAATTTTAACAAATGTAAATTTTCAGGGGTTCTGTGCGGCCGCCCAAAGTGGGATGTGCGGTCGCCCAAAAGGCCTCAAAACAAGAACAAAAGCTTTCAGAAAGATGCGCGGTCGCCCAGGAAATTTTGTGCGGCCGCCCAAGCTTCTGAATTTTCCAGAAATCGGGAAGAACAACATGGGTTCTTCCATTTTCAAACCCAAAACACATTCAACCCAAAATCCAACCTTCCAACTCACATACTAATGTACCAAATCAACCAATAAGTCTAAAAAGACTCAAACAACAACATTTAACAATCAAAATCAAGAATCAAACCCAACATTCAAGATTTCACCATTTTTGATCAAAACCCAAAATAAATTCTCAATAAATTCAAAACCCAACCAAACTTCAAATATAACACATCAAACACCATATGAACATGATATGAACATTTTAGCATTAAAATGGGGGAAAAGTAACTTACTTGAAAATTCTCAAAGATGACGGAATTCAATTCTTTTTGGTTCTACGCGATCCTATCGACGATCTAAACAATGTTCACGTTTTAAGAAATGAATAATAATGAGAGAAGAAGGAGTAAATGAAGAGAGAAGGAGGGGAAATAAAACTTACCAATACTTGGAGAGAGAGAGAGAAGATGGCTGGGAGGAGGGAGTAGGGTGAGGGAGATGGAGTGTAAGAGGGAGAAGGTAGGAGAAGGGAGGGAGTAATTTGAAATGATACACCTAGCCCCTTTCCTTTACTAACTAGCTCAACTAAGATACTCCCACTAATTTATTAAGACCCAAATAAAATGCTAGGCATAAATATTATAACACATAATTATTTAGATAATTAATAATTTAAATAACTAAATAGGCAAATAATTAAATAAAATCATTTAATTACTAATAAAATAGAGCCTATATTTCGGGTCGTGACACCACATCTCATATGGAGTCTTTTGAACCGATTTAGTTGGAACACGATTTAGTGTGAAAGCAGCGGTTTCTAAAGCGTAACCCCAAAAGGTTATTGGAAGATCAACTTGACTCATCATTGATCAAACCATGTCTAACAAAGTCCGATTTCTCCTCTCGAACGCACCATTCCATTGTGGTGTTCCGGGTGGAGTCAATTGTGAAACTATTCCACAATTCTTTAGATGATCATCAAATTCATGACTCAAGTATTCTCCACCTCGATCTGATCGAAGTGCCTTAATACTTTTGCCAAGTTGTTTTTCTTCTTCATTTTGAAATATTCTAAATATCTCAAATGCTTCACTTTTATGTTTCATTAGGTAAACATACCCAAATATACTATAATCATCAGTGGAGGTTATGAAGTATTGAAATCCTCCCCTAGCATTGCTACTTAATGGTCCGCATACATCGGAATGTATCAACCCCAATAAGTCACTTGCCCTTTCACCTAGCTTGGTAAAAGGTGTCTTAGTCATTTTTCCAAGAAGACACGACTCACAAGTGTCATATGACCCAAGGTCACATGAACCTAAGAGATCGTCCCCATGGAGTTTTGAGATACACTTCTCATTTATATGACCAAGACGGCAATGCCATAAATAAGAATGATTTACATCATTAGGTTTAAATTTATTATTTATATGATAGACATTTTCATTATTTTCATTCTTGACATCCAAGATATAAAGGCCATTAAATGAATTTGCAATACCATAAAGCACATCATTTAAATAAATAGAAAATTTCTTATTCTCAATAAGAAACTTAAAACATTCGTTATCCAAACAAGAAATTGAAATAATATTTCTACTTAAATCCGGTACATAATAGCAATTGTTCAAAACAAGTATTAAACCGGAAGGTAAAGTGACTTCATAAGTTCCTACGGCTAATGCAGCAACTCTTGCTCCATTCCCCACGCGTAGGTCTACTTCACCCTCTTTAAGCAGTCTCCTATCCTTTAGTCCCTGCACATTTAAACAATTGTGAGAACCACATCCGGTATCCAATACCCAAGAATCAGTGGTAGAAAGGAGAATATCTATCATATAGATACCTGAAGTCGACGCAGCCTTGCTGCCCTTCTTCTTCTTTTTCTCTTACAAGAAAGCCTTGCAATTACGTTTCCAATGACCGATTTCTTGACAATGGAAACAAATTGCATCCTTTTATGTATCGGGTTTTGCCTCAAAAGCCTTGGCAACCTTTGCCTTGCTTATCTTGGGTTTGACAACTTTTGCCTTACCCTTTCCTTTGGCACCAGACTTCTTCCCATCATGAACCAAGAGCACAGGAGAACCTTTCTCCATAATCTTCATCTTCACAGTTTTAAGCATCCCATGCAACTCGGAGAGATTCTTATCCATTCCATGCATGTTATAATTCATCACAAACTGATTATAACTTTTAGGCAATGAATTATGAATGAGATCCGTGGCTAGATCCAATGGAATTGGATAGCCAAGTTTCTCAAGATGCTCTACATAACCTTTCATTTTAAGCATGTGAGAACTCACTTGTTTCCCTTCATTCATTTTGCAAGAAATGAATGCAACAATGGTCCTGTACCTATCTTGCCTAGCTTGCTCTTGAAACATGGCTCTTAACTCTACGCCTATCTCATAGGCTTCCAAATGTTCCAAACTTTGATGGAGTTTTGAGCACATAGTAGCAAGCATGAGACAACTTACATCTCTAGAATCATTACGATGTTTCTTGTAACTATCTCTTTCTGCCCTAGGAGCAGTAGGTTCTGGTTCAGCAGGAAGAGGCCCATCGAGAATGTACAACTTATCTTCTTGCCTAAGAACAATTCTTAGGCTACGGATCCAATCCATAAAGTTCGTGCCATTCTCTTGGAGCTTAACCTTCTCAAGGATCGATCGCAACGAAATTGATTGAGTGTTGTTAGTCATTATCTACAATTATGAAAAATTTCCAAAAATTAATAAGTACCAATTTTCATTAAAGAAATAAACAATGTATTTTTCCAAAAATACTCCCACTAAATTATACAACCTTCTTTATACATCCAATGTATAGTATAATTTAAATGGGTTAAGATCCCGCTTTAATTTAATTTTAAGTACGCTTTGGTGCACCGCTCAAAATCAAAATAATTAGGTAGACAACTCTTGTCAATCATATCTCATATGACTATCAGTTCTTTTCATGAGATTCTTTAAGAAATCCAATTTCAAAAAGCATGTTAAATCTCATCTTTGCCTTAAGCCCAAAACTGTTTTGACGCTTAATTAAGTCCAACCATTTTAAACGTATAGGAAACTCTTTTTCACTCATCTTGCTCATACATGAATAAAATCAATGCACCTCACTTTAGCGAGCCCACACAAAATTACCCATGTATGAACAAGTGTTTTAATCATGGCATGGCAGAAGGACTTATGTAACGACCCGAAAACCCGTCTCTAAATTCTAGCATTAATTAATTATTATATTTAATTATTCGATTATTTATTTACGTGAAATAGGGGAATGAAATGAACAGAGGGTTATTTGGGGTTTATTTGCGTTAGTTAGAAGCGAAGGGGCTTAAGTGTAACATTTCTTTTAATATCCTCCTTCTTCTTCCTCCTCCTCCCTCACTTTCTAATTTTCCCAGCTCATTTCTCTCTCTCTCTCCTCAAAAGAAAAAGAGGTAACTTTTCCTCTTCATTCTCTCTTCATTTTATCTATCTTCCTCTCATCTTTTCTTAAATCTCATTGAATGAAATGTGTTTAGATCGTCGATAGGATCGTGGGGAACTAAAAATATTCGAGTTCCGTCACCTTTGAGAAAATCCGGATAAGTTACTTTCACCCCCATTCATGTTAAAAATGTTCATTTTAACTCCCTTGGTGCTCTAGTTGATATATATGTCCTCTTTGTTTGATTTGGAACTTATTTGCAAATTATCCATTTTTTGTGTAATTTGGTTGTTTGAATCACCTCTTGGATTGGGTGTTCTAGATGTGGTTTTATGAGCCATTTTAGGTTTATAATTGCTAGGGTACCTTGGTATTGCTATCTAGAAGTGTTATTCTTGGGGCATTTGAGTTTGGGTATGAAAATGGTGTTTTTGTGTTAATTTCGGATTGAAGAACCCAGAAAGAAGATCTGGGTTTGCCGATTTTCGTTGGAGGGCGCGCAGCCCTTGGGTGCGAGGCGCGCGCACCCTCCTCTCCTCCAATCTTGAATTTCCCACTGTCGGATGGAGGCGCACGCATCATTTTCTTGGAGGCGCGCCCACCCTTTCCATTTTAAATCTTCTATTTGTGACTGATTTCAGGAGGCATGCGCATCCCCTTGTTTGAGGCGCGCGCACCCCCCTCCCCTGTTGTGAAATTTATTCCTTCCTTGTCCAATCTTTCGAGGGCCATAATTTTCTCATCCGAACTCCATTTTGGACAAGTAAACTATCATTTTAAAGCTCTTCTAGAGTACTTCGAGATGAGGTGGTTTATATAGGTGAGTTTCAGGTTTATATTGTGTTGAGATTTCTTTTAGTGTCTTATGACAAAGTGTTTAGAATTGGTCCGTTGTAATCAAGTTGGGAATATCGGTTTGTGTGGTTTCGCCTTGGTTCCTTTGTGAATAAATGGGTTATGGAATTTAGTTATGGATTATTGGAAAATGTGGGAACACTTTCATAATGAGTGGACGTTTGGGATAGTTTTAATGATAGTCATTGTGCTATTTGGGGAATGACCATTTGGGTAGTACTCTCTATGGGTAACTCGCGTGTATCATGTTAGGATGCGTTTGATATGGATCCTTGTCCTAGAATCATTTCGTTTTAATGATTTGTATTGTTGGGATTTTATGAGCAATTCCATTTCTGTTATTGAACTCTTTTATGAGGAACTCCTTGCTATCAATGTTGTTAAACTCTTAATGAGTAATCGTTGTATCTTTATGGTGATTTGCGTTACGGTTCCCTACTTTGGAACCCTTTTGATGTTTATAAAGCTAGTATTCATTACTTAGCATTATTGAAAGTCCAGCTGGTTAAATTGTGTATCGAGTCAGGCAATGGATAATGCTATAATGGCACGAGCCAAGTCCAGTATAGCATCGCCCATTGGTCCTTCTGTCCTCATCCAGATTGGCCTTGGTTGGGATGAGCTAGCTCCGTTGTGGGTATTCTAGCTAATCGTTTTGGAGCATGACTTTGTGGCATGACTCCCACCCCTTGTGGCACTTTACATTGTTATTGGTTCCGGTACCGGGTTTCTCTTCAGCTTTTATGCTACTATGGAGAGGGTTTGAGTGGTTGATTGGTCGGTTCTGACCGGGGTTATCGTCTTCAGCTTTTATGCTACTATGAAGATGGTTTGTTTGATTGATGGGTTGATTGGTCGCTTCTGACCGGGGTTTTCTCTTTGGATTTTATGCTACTGTGAAGATATGGATTGGTTGATTGTTGAAGCTGCGTAGCGATCCTTTAATTGGTTCTATCAGTTGGGAAACCTTGGCTAATATCCTTTGTTATGTGTTTACTTTCCGCTGCTATCTGTTGACTGTTATTTGTTACATGCGATGTGATATTTATCATTGTTTATTGCTTATTGCATTATAGCATGTCATGTAGTTGCATTAGTAACTTACTGAGATTTTATCTCACCCCGTTTATTTCCATCTTTGTTTTTCCTTAACCCCCCCCCAGGAGGAAAAGGATTAGGATTCGCGGATCGAGGAGGACGTCGAGAGGATTGAGATTTTGGGGCAGGTTGTTATGGATCGGTTTACATTATTTAAATGTATAACCTTTTGGGGATAGTTTTACCATTATTGACGTCATTAAGAATTGTATATTTTATTCTTTTGGGTATAAGCTGTGGAGCTTATGTTAGATGTACTTTGTTGATTTAAACTTGGATTTGTAAAACCTTGTGTTATCATCTTTTGGTTTAAAATGGAATTTTTAACTTCTATATTTTAGAGTTTTGGTTTTAAGTCGACGTCCAACTCGCGTATTCCGGACCCGCGGGTTCGGGGTCGCGACAGTTGGTATCAGAGCTATGGCATTAGCTCTAAGTATATGTATAGGTGGATTAGTATGACCTAGGAGGGTAGTGTGTTCGGAGTGGGTAAAATTGTTGTTTTATGCAGGTACTTGTTTGAAATGGCTCGAAGGAGAAGTGGTGAAAGTAATACCGGTAATGCAAATCAGAATGAAACAAGGGATGAAGCCCGTGCAATGTTTCAGGGCATGTTTGAGGCGGCCATGAAGGCCATACATGATCAAGGTCCGAGGGTAGAACAAGCACCACCACCCGCTACGGATTGGAACAATTTCTGAAATTGAAACCGGTTGAGTTCAATGGGGAACCCGATGTAAGGAAGGCCGAGCTATGGATTGAGTCGATGGAGAAAATTTATGATGTCTTTGGTTGCACCAATGAAGACAAGGTCCGGTTTGCGGATTATAAACTTGTGGGTGCCACCGAGCATTGGTGGAAGGGTGTTAAAGCGAGTTGGGATGATACTCACACAGTGTATGCATGGGAATTGTTTGTGCGAAAGTTCAAGGAGCATTTCATTCCGGTAGTGGATCAAAACCGAAAGGAGATCGAGCTGCTCAACCTGGAGCAAGGTTTGTTGTCTATAGCTCAGTACTCGGCTAAGTTCACAGAATTAGCCAGGTACTGTGACTATCTCGTGAGGACTGAGGAACAGAAAGCCATGAGATTCATCCGCGGTTTAAAGACATCCATCCGTACTCAGCTTATTGCCCAGAAGATTGTGACCTTCCAGGATGCGGTAGACCGGGCATACTTGATCGAGCAAGATATTGGGGAGCATAAGAGGAAGACCGAGGTTGCAAATACGGGTAACAAGTAAGCCATGCTAAATCTCAACCACAACACCGTTCAGATAACCGAGGTAATTTGGGAGCAGCATCTCAGTTTAAGGAACAAACCGCGCTAGGGAATCCGGGTACTACTCCGGGGAAACAAGGGAAACAAGGTAGGTGGCTTTGCACTTACTGTCAGAGGGAAGGCCATTTGGAGGATAAGTGTTGGAAGAAGCAGGGAAAATGTATCAATTGTGGTCAACTGGGTCACTTCATAAAAGATTGTCCGAGGTTTAAGGTTCAATCATCAGGATCAGGAACCAATACTTCACCGTCAGAAGAGAGATGCTTCGGGGAACCCTAAGGTATAGGGCAGAGTAATTGCGATCAATCAGCACTCACCAGGTAACGGATAAATTTCAGGAGGTATTATTTTGCGTCGAGAGAGCGAGCGCGTGCATTTTAGTATCATCGCATTTATGTGTTTCTGTGCATTTAGTTGCATTTATTTCTTCTGAGTCTTTGACTTATGTGTTGTAGGTGTCTACTCCTATGGAGGAGTTTAGGGTATCTGATGAAGTCTTATGTGCTTATGATGTGCTTAAGTATGGTTATGTCTCACCTGCTAAATTAGCCATGTTGCTATTACAAGATTTTGATGTTACTATTGCTTTAGTCTATTGTTGTAGGGGGATTGTTATATTCTCCATTCTAATTTCTTAAAAATGTTTGAGACGGTTCCTTTGGGTAGAGTTATACCTATCTTTTCTTAATTGAAATCCGAGTATTTAGTTTCGGTCAATTTGTTGGGTGTATTTATCATTCGTAAGATTTTCATTTTCTTCCGAATAGTACCTAGTGTTTGAGGAGAAGCTTGGGGTTAAATTGCATTGTTGTGGTACAAGGTTGTAGTACTGATAATTAGATCAATATCTATATTGTAACGGTTGAGTTGTAAAAGTTGAGGATTCAACCGAGGGTTTCTTGTTAAGAGATTTTGTTTACTTTTAGTACATCTCCGTGAGTACATCGGGATTGATTAGTATGGAGGGATGCGTGAATTGTTATGGGTAATGAGTGTATGGTGGAATTTATAATCGATAATGGTGGTAAGCGTGTTAAGTTAGAAAGGACTAATAAGTACATTTTGGGAGAGTAAAAATTTCTCGATCTATGTTAAAGGCATTTTGAATTTTGGTTAGATAGTGGTTCTATGGTCCTAAATCTCTCCTTGGTGGCATTTCGCGATTTGGACCAAGGGTATGTGAAGAAAGTTGAGTATCAATATTTGGGCATAATTAAAGAATATTGTGATTTGGTAATGGATCTATTGGAATGAGGCTAGCTAATTGGTTTATGATTTTGGTAGTACCATTGAGCTTAAGTATCATTAAGTTAATAAATGTATGCGTGAGAGACTAACTGGGGTTAGCTATTGAATTTAGGGTTCGTTGATTTCCTTTGGGTATATGAGCACGGATTATAACTTAAATGGGAGTTAGAGAAAATCTTTTGAAGATGAAATTTGGATCGTTTTGCAGACTATTGAGTATATTGAATTGTTTAGGCTTCAAGACCGGATTAATGAAGGGATGAGAGTATAACATAGATTTAAGTGGACACTTTGTACGAGAAATTTTGGGGTTTGTATGGTACTATTAATTTAAGGTGTTAACTCAAAGTGAAGACACTATAATGGTAATCCATAGAGATATAGCCATTTCGATGAATATTGTGGAAATAGAAATTTCTTTAGCCTTTTATATTTTAAAAGCTAATTAGGCTCGGGATGGTGATGTTTTGAATTTCTGGGGAATACTACTAAGTATGCGATTTACAAAAGGAAACACCTTTGCAGTGTAATTAAGGTTATGAATAAGGTGAGCTTGGGATATCTCGAGAGTTATGTTTGGGACCAATTGGGATTCTCCAATTTTGATTATGGATTCTAATTAGTAGTGAAGGTTATGATTGAAGGAAGTTATGTGCGAGAGGTCGTGGTATTGTGAACATTATTTAGGGTTACTACGTGGTGGTTTAGAATGGATGATTGAGGAATTTGGGAAATGGCAGAACTATCGTATTAATGGCTACTTGATCATTCGGGTAAGTATCTTTAAAATTCGGGACGAATTTTCTTTTAAGGTGGAGTGAATGTCACGACCCGAAAACCCGTCTCTAAATTCTAGCATTAATTAATTATTATATTTAATTATTCGATTATTTATTTACGTGCGTATTTTATATCTTATAATATTAAGTTGTGTCTAGCATTATTTGGGCGATATTGTGTTAAGTGTGAAATAGGGGAATGAAATGAACAGAGGGTTATTTGGGGTTTATTTGCGTTAGTTAGAAGCGAAGGGGCTTAAGTGTAACATTTCTTTTAATATCCTCCTTCTTCTTCCTCCTCCTCCCTCACTTTCTAATTTTCCCGAGCTCATTTCTCTCTCTCTCTGCTCAAAAGAAAAAGAGGTAAGTTTTCCTCTTCCTTCTCTCTTCATTTTATCTATCTTCCTCTCATCTTTTCTTAAATCTCATTGAATGAAATGTGTTTAGATCGTCGATAGGATCGTGGGGAACTAAAAATATTCGAGTTCCGTCACCTTTGAGAAAATCCGGATAAGTTACTTTCACCCCCATTCATGTTAAAAATGTTCATTTTTAACTCCCTTGGTGCTCTAGTTGATATATATGTCCTCTTTGTTTGATTTGGAACTTATTTGCAAATTATCCATTTTTTGTGTAATTTGGTTGTTTGAATCACCTCTTGGATTGGGTGTTCTAGATGTGGTTTTATGAGCCATTTTAGGTTTATAAGTTGCTAGGGTACCTTGGTATTGCTATCTAGAAGTGTTATTCTTGGGGCATTTGAGTTTGGGTATGAAAATGGTGTTTTTGTGTTAATTTCGGATTGAAGAACCCAGGAAGAAGATCTGGGTTTGCCGATTTTCGTTGGAGGGGCGCGCAGCCCTTGGGTGCGAGGCGCGCGCACCCTCCTCTCCTCCAATCTTGAATTTCCCACTGTCGGATGGAGGCGCACGCATCATTTTCTTGGAGGCGCGGGCACCCTTTCCATTTTAAATCTTCTATTTGTGACTGATTTCAAGAGGCGCGCGCATCCCCTTTTTTGAGGCGCGCGCACCCCCCTCCCCTGTTGTGAAATTTATTCCTTCCTTGTCCAATCTTTCGAGGGCCATAACTTTCTCATCCGAACTCCGTTTTAGACAAGTAAACTATCATTTTAAAGCTCTTCTAGAGTACTTCGAGATGAGGTGGTTTATTTAGGTGAGTTTCAGGTTTATATTGTGTTGAAATTTCTTTTATTGTCTTATGACAAAGTGTTTAGAATCGGTCCGTTGTAATCAAGTTGGGAATATCGGTTTGTGTGGTTTCGCCTCGGTTCCTTTGTGAATAAATGGGTTATGGAATTTAGTTATGGATTATTGGAAAATGTGGGAACACTTTCATAATAAGTGGACGTTTGGGATAGTTTTAATGATAGTCATTGTGCTATTTGGGGAATGACCATTTGGGTAGTACTCTCTATGGGTAACTCGTGTGTATCATGTTAGGATGCGTTTGATATGGATCCTTGTCCTAGAATCATTTTGTTTTAATGATTTGTATTGTTGGGCTTTTATGAGCAATTCCATTTCTGTTATTGAACTCTTTTATGAGGAACTCCTTGCTATCAATGTTGTTAAACTCTTAATGAGTAATCGTTGTATCTTTATGGTGCTTTGCGTTACGGTTCCCTACTTTGGAACCCTTTTGATGTTTATAAAGCTAGTGTTCATTACTTAGCATTATTGAAAGTCTAGCTGGTTAAATTGTGTATCGAGTCAGGCAATGGATAATGCTATAATGGCACGAGCCAAGTCCAGTATAGCATCGCCCATTGGTCCTTCTGTCCTCATCCAGATTGGCATTGGTTGGGATGAGCTAGCTCCGTTGTGGGTATTCTAGCTAATCGTTTTGGAGCATGACTTTGTGGCATGACTCCCACCCCTTGTGGCACTTTACATTGTTATTGGTTCCGGTACCGGGTTTCTCTTCAGCTTTTATGCTACTATGGAGAGGGTTTGAGTGGTTGATTGGTCGGTTCTGACTGGGGTTATCGTCTTCAGCTTTTATGCTACTATGAAGATGGTTTGTTTGATTGATGGGTTGATTGGTCGCTTCTGACCGGGGTTTTCTCTTCGGCTTTTATGCTACTGTGAAGATATGGATTGGTTGATTGTTGAAGCTGCGCAGCGATTCTTTAATTGGTTCTATCAGTTGGGAAACCTTGGCTAATATCCTTTGTTATGTGTTTACTTTCCGCTGCTATCTGTTGACTGTTATTTGTTACATGCTATGTGATATTTATCATTGTTTATTGCTTATTGCATTATAGCATGTCATGTAGTTGCATTAGTAACTTACTGAGATTTTATCTCACCCCGTTTATTTCCATCTTTGTTTTTCCTTAACCCCCCCCCCCCAGGAGGAAAAGGATTAGGATTCGCGGATCGAGGAGGACGTCGAGAGGATTGAGATTTTGGGGCAGGTTGTTATGGATCGGTTTACATTATTTAAATGTATAACCTTTTGGGAATAGTTTTACCATTATTGACGTCATTAAGAATTGTATATTTTATTCTTTTGGGTATAAGCTGTGGAGCTTATGTTAGATGTACTTTGTTGATTTAAACTTGGATTTGTAAAACCTTGTGTTATCATCTTTTGGTTCAAAATGGAATTTTTAACTTCTATATTTTAGAGTTTTGGTTTTAAGTCGACGTCCAGCTCGTGTATTCCGGACCCGCGGGTTCGGGGTCGCGACAACTTAAAACTTTCTTTGAAGGTTCATCACATATAGCATATAACACATTTATGAGCACATAATATAAACATGTTACGCATCAAGTTTAGCCACTAAATTAATCTCCATTAATTTAAGCATAATATTTATGCGTCTTTAGTTTCTCTATAATTATGAGGATGAGACTATTTCAACTTTGGTTATTATCTACAAATCCAGACAACAAGAAGTGCGGCCGAAACTAAGCCATAAGGCATCCACAATTCTGCACTAATTCAAGAAACCAAGAAAGTAATCCATGTGGCCGAAACTAAGCAATAGATGGTCTCGATGAACGTAGGCCAATTGCATCCACAATTCCGCATGGATCTTCAATCTTTGAATCAAGAACTTTGTTTCTCAATTTTAGCAATTATGAACTCTTCATAATTCTAACTTCGTTTTATCTTTGAAACTTTGATTGCGATCAAGTTTGGGAAACACAATCTCGATGAACGTAGATTAGCCATCCAACCCTTGAACCAATCTTAGAATCACAAGACTAAAACAAATAGGAAAATCAAACCCCAAGATCCACACCCAAACCAACTGCCCAAAACCCACTCCAGACCAGCAGGTCTGGCCTGGTCTTGTCACTGGTCCGGTCGGACCCCATCAAAATTCCAGATTTTGACTCTGACCGAAAATCAAAAACCAGAATCCTGACAACTGTGCGGTCGCCCAAACTTGTGCGGTCGCCCAAGGTTTTCTGTGCGGTCGCACAGTAGCATCAGACAGAATTTTTAAAGTTCGAAAATTTGTCTCAAAATTGTTTTTCCCCGATTATCAAAACTTTGATTCAATCAAGATTTATAATCAAACAATTCAGAATCCATCATAATTTTTAGTGCGATTAAATAGTGCGATTAAAGTTGTAAAACAATAAACCACATAAAATCATATAACACATAAACATCATATAATCCAATATTCATATCATGCTAGGCACATAAACAATTTATATACACACAACATGATCTAGGTATTGAAATAATCAACATGAACGGGGCTCTGATACCACTGTTGGGTTTCCAAGTAACATGCGCAGCGGAAAATAGCATTTAAAATTTTATGAAACCCAAAGCCCATAGATCTGTTCATATAATTAAATCAAATACTTGCAATATGAATACTAGAAAGACTAACCCTTGATGACTTTGAGTTTGGTCCTTGATCTAGGTGGAGAAATTGAAGCTTTAATCACGAACAAGTAAGAACACGAACTTTGAAGATGTTGAGCTTCACCCTCTAGCGGTATCCACACCTTGAACGAATATCAATAACACTTGATCTTGGTTGCTAGACCAAAATTGTGAAACACGTTTTCACAATTAATATGAACTATATGGAATATTATTTTGTGTATTATTTTGTTCTTTAATCTAGGATGTCTTAGAAGAAAATAAAACTCTCTCAAACTCTTTTGAGACTTGCATAAAAGCTAGGGTTGAGTTCTGGCCGAATTTGGCTGTTTATATACAAGTTAGACCTATTCCAAATAGGAAACTTGTGTCAAAACCCGTCCAAAATCCTTTTCCTAATTAAATCAGAAAATCTGTCCCGACTCACTGTGCGGCTACCCAAATCAGGTGTGCGGTCGCCCAAACATGTGTGGCCGCCCATCCTGGTTTGTGCGGTCACACACCAGGATCAGAGGGCCTTAATTTTCCAATATAGTCCTTTAAGGATTCGTTCTATTGTGTGTGACCCTCTAGGATTATACTAAGTTGGCAATGAGTTCAAACATGAATCCATAAGATATAATTAGGTTCTAGCAAACCGTCATACCTACCCAAATAGTATAACTAGATACAAGTTTGCATTCCTTTAGAATATGTCACAATCCCTTTGTCCACGATCTCATTGAACACAAGTCATGGTCAAACGGTCAACTTGTTTTTGTGCAATACTTTCTCGATTCCGAATATGTTGATAATCCAAATGACATTGATCTAATCAATTCATATGAGTCCGTCCAAACATTTTCATCAACATCATTCCTACGAGAGGCCTAAGCTTGAGATCTCTCCGAAGAGGAACAAATCCATTTAGCTTATTATTCTTCCCTACATGAATCCGATTATGCCAATCATACCCTTTATAACTACCCGGTTAAAGGTAGTGTTTGAATATGTCAAACATAATGTTCATCAAGTGGAAGACTATAATAACTTCATGTCTAAAGATTCGAATGACATAACTAATATGAGATATATGTACGACATGGACTATGACATAAATCTCATATGGCGGGTCATGTCCAGTACCTTGTTCCAAACAAGTACCCATAAATCTAACATGATCATCCCATGATCATTTAACCTTTATACTAGTGCTTAACAAGTACTAGGGACAGAGATTATTATAAGTAAACATGAACAACAATAATAATCAAAACATCTCTTTATTGATATGAAATAAATGATAACAATTACAACATTTATTAAACGTGCCTAGGGCACCACTACCAACATTCAACACACGGCTCGGCACATATATTCAGTCTAGTTTCTATTTATCTATTCTCCAGTTTATTATTTATGTATTTATTATTAATTCTGTAATTCGAGTTCTCTTTTGTAGAATTCTTCTAACAATCTTAAGACTTATTCCTTCTGCAAGAGGGAACGGATTACAGAACAACATACTAATTTTATTTGTGAGAAAGGATTGTAGATTACGATATTCTTGTGGCGTGGTGGCTATTGGAGAAAATATTGGAAAGGGACGGAAAAACGGTGGAAAAGAAGCAAATTTCCAGCACAGTTTTTTCATAACCAGCTTTGGTAAAACGAAATTTCCCGCTTCGTTAACCGTTAGATCGGTCGGAAATATTTTTTGCATGTTCAGGACTCATAAAAAAAATCTGAATGGTGGCGATTGGATTCTGATATCCAGAGAAGGAAAAAAAATCGCAGAATAGAAGTTTTTGTGAAACAGTTTGCTTTCTACTTGTTTAATGATTTAACCAAGTTGGAAACATTGATGTTCATGACATCAACTATGAAACAAAGGTGGCTATGCCTCATAAAGTGGTTATACATCATGTGATATTTCTCTTATGGTTCATGTGAATCATATTGAAGAGATTAGAAAGTTCGTTGGAACTAAGAACGTTGAAAGATTAAGTCGTTAAAGTTACATTGACAAAGATAATAGGGCTTCTTGAAAGAAGTTGTTAAAACCTTTTATGGTCAATGGTGACAAAGGTTACAAAAGATTAACATAATAAGGCTTCTTGAAAGAAGTTGTTAAAGCTTATTATTGCTAATAGTGACAAAAAGTCATAAAGATAAAAACAATAAGACTTCTTGTAGGAAGTTATTAAATCCTATTGTTATTGATGATGGGAAATGACACAAATATTTAGATGAAGGTCTTATAAAGAATTTGTGCATTTTGTGAATGAGAAATTAATTTTCTCTAATTCTGAGGTACTCCAAGATGAGACCTTTAAAGTTTGGAATAGTTGACCTCTAATTAAAATTTTATTAAGAAATCAAGAGGTTTATAATAGTTGTTACAAGAAATAAATTGTGTGAATTCTCCTATTGAATTAACAATTTATTTTGTAGAAAATTCTCTAAATGAGGTAGAGAGTTATATTTGTAACAACAAAATAATAATTTGGTGTTTAATTGTTTTAAATTAAAGCCAAAGTATTGCGAAAGACCCCTTGTGTGGAGACGAATCTCCGAAGGAATATGATGTATTCCATCTATTCCGGCTCACTATAATGAGAAGTCAAGGAATGTTGTTGGCATCGACCTTATGTGTTGGCAAACAAAAGATGTTCTATTTGACCACCTTGAATTTAGTGAGGTTCTTAATGAAGATCCTACAAAGTTTGGTGGAAATAAGATGGATGTTTTAAGCCATGAATGCGGTTGAAGCATGTGAATTTATTTTGTCTTTATCATGGAAGCATGGGAAATTCATTTACAAGAACTATATTCTTAATGAGCTATCTGATTCTCTTTATAGTGTTTAGAGAGAAAAGGAATGGCAAAAGAATTGTGGGAGTCTTTCGACTATAACAATAAAATTGAGAATGCGAGTGCAATGATTAATTGTAGGCTGTTTCCCTGCTTTAAATATTAGACTCCATAGACCGTAAAAAGTCAAATGGAAGTGTTGAAATTGTTTTTCATGAAATCCATGCCGAATGGATGGTGTTAAGTGAAATTTTCAAGTGATAAATTGAGAAATTACTTTTCATTTGGAAAGATTCAAGAAGCACCTCAAAAGTAAATGAATTGAAATGAATGTTGAGACGCTTGCTATTCATCTTTGTGTTGGAAAGAGAATAAAGTTTCAGAGAAGAAGTTGTTAACACTTCTTATAGCAAAAGCAAATGTGGTAGAGCATACCAAAATGCTTATGGCAAAGACAAAGTAGGTCAAATTTACTTGAAAAGTCAAAATTTATCTGAAAAGTCGAATTTGTGCGAAAGACAAACTTGTTTGAAGCGTCAAACTTGTTTGAAAAGTTAAGCTTGTTTGAAAAGCAAAAATTAAGTCATGCATATATCTTTCTTAACAACAGTGGGTGTCATCAATGATAATCTTCATGATTTGAATAATGAGAATAAATCTCTTTAGTTGGATCACATTCCCTCATTTAAAAAGAGATTCAACAAGATGTGAAATGTGTGTTGAACTATATCATCACAAGTTATGTATAGTGATAGATTGTTCAAACACATGGTAATGATAACAATGTTATTGTTATATGTAACAAGCATTGTCTCATTGAATGGAGAAGTTGGAAACCAACTTTAAAATGAGATAATGAGGATGAAACACTAATGCATATAGTGTGTATATAACACGTGTTTGTACACAATATCCACCTTGTAAACTAATATCAAATGGTGTTGATGAAATAACTAATAGCACTATTGTTATATTTAGGACTAACCCAAAATGTGGGGAGTGAGTCTACTTTGGAAAATTAAATACCTATTGAATAGGTTACCCCAAGAAAACAATATAAACTTCATATGAAGTATGAAAACGTAGGCCTACGTACACTTGTGAATGTAGGGGTGGTTCGCAAAGTAGAAAGTCCAACATCAACAAAATTGATATTTGCGTACAAGATGGTAGAGTATGTAAGTAATGAGTTTTCATTGGGTTGTCATATATTATTCATTGACATTGAATATATATAAAACCAAGATTGAAATAAATGAAAATCATGTACTGATGTCAAGTTCATGAAAATGAACAAATGATACTTTGCGTGAAATATATCAAAGTAACACTTTGAGTGAAATGGATTAAAGTGATACTTTGAATGAAATAGATCAAAGTAAAGTGTGCAAGTTAGTAAAGTCACTAGATGACTTGAAACAAGCACAAAATAATGACACCAAAGCTTGATTTTACCATGAAAGAAAGTGGATTAATAAAAAATGACATGAATGGAAATGTCATAGTGTTGATTAAATCTATCGAAGATATGCTGGACTTGAAAGAAGTTTGCTAATTTGACGGTTGAATTTAAAACTTCAAGAAGAACTCATGAATTTGCATTAAGCAAGTTATGATATAGTTCTTAAAAGTTTTGAAAAGGTCAAGAGATATGGGTTTAGCGGATGTTATCCTTGAAGTAAGAATTTCTAAGAAATCTAATAGATACTTCTTGAGAAATTAGCAAGGATAATTTTTCAATGGCTCGAACCTAATATTCATGAGTTAACATCTATTGAAAAATAAAGTTGGTGTTGTTTTTCAAGGTTAACACTCGAGAATTATTGGAAGTCTAGTGAATTGGTACACTAGTAATCCTAAATGTATAGTGAGAGTACTAAGGTACTTGAGATACAATCGAGATCAAGGATTACTCTACACTAGACATCTATCGATATCTGAAGGATATAGTAATGCTACATGTATATCAGATATCCAGGACTCAAGGTCTACAAGTGGATTTGTATTCACATTAGCAGGTGCAGCTATATCATGAAAATCTTCTAAACAGATGGTTATAGCCAGATCCAGGATGGAATCTGAGTTTATAGCTTTGGACAAATGTGGGGAAGAAGCGGAATGGCTACGCCATTTCCTAGAAGATATTCCAAGATAGACAAAGCCAGTGCCACCAATCTGTATACATTGTGACAGACAATCTGCAATTGGTAGGGCACAAAGCAACATGTATAATGGTAAGTCGAGACATATACATTGAAGACATAATACCATAAGACAACTACTCTTAACTGGTACCATCTCCATTGACTATGTGAAGTCAAAAGATAACTTAGCGGATCCGTTAACCAAAAGGTTAAATAGATAGGTAGTTACGAGATCGACAAGGGGAATGGGTTTAAAGCCTCTTGAGAAGTTAACCACAGAGGAAAACCCAACCTAGCTGACTAGAGATCCCAAGATCTAGGTTCAAAAGGGACCACCTAACCGTTAAAAGACTTGTAGCGTCACTGTGGGGATTAACCCCATACCCATTCCTAAAAGTGACATCCCGAGATGAATAAGGTTAAGCGCCTATGGCTTTTAATGATTCTTATGGAGTAAACCGGGTTACTTAGAAGAATCACCTAAGTGAGAGAGAAGTGGAGCTGCTTCGAGGAGAATTATGTGAGGCTCAATTCTTAGACTCTCTCACAGAACCAGGCATTGTGTTCCATGGCCACAAATGGACACAGCTATGAGAATTGAATTGTATTAGAGAGATACCTTTGTAACGTATATGACTGGCTACACAAAAAGTTGACAGTTCAAGGACATCGTGTCTACTGATTAGCGAGTAGAATAAGTATACGTCTAGAAGGGAAGGTTCAAAGGGCAATCCCATACCTATCCTATGCAGGTTTTCAACTGTTGGACTTTATCACCAAATTCCTCATAATTTCCTTCATGTGGGGAATTGTTGGAAAAATAGTGTATTTTTGTATTATGTGAAGGAAATATGATTTATTTCTGTGATATATATTTCGTCAAATGACAAAATTAATTGTGGGTTTTTTTTAAAAATTTTTTTTTTTTTTACTTAAATCATAATTGAAGTCAGTATATATTGTGTTTAGCTCCATGGGAACATTGAGATAATGTATTTATTTGTCCAATTTTGTGTTTGGATGAATAAGACTTTAAGGCTTGAAGTTGGGAAAATAGTTCATCTCATTTGAGCTAGAATGTCAAGTGACTAGTTCATCTCATTTGAACTAGAATGTCAAGTGACTAGCCTTATCTCCAAAATTAATAAAGGACATATGGATTGAGTTTATCCTTTGATTAATTTGGGAGATTTAATAGTTTTTGGTTGGACTATAAAAGGAACAACAACCATTTGTGATCATACAATAGAAAAAACACAAAAAAGATACACAAAAAGTGTTCCAACAATATCCACATCCATCATTTCGTTGCATTTTTTATCATCTCTTCCTTTGGCCTCCTATATTGTATTTGGTGGTGATACTGTCCAGGCAATGAATTCAATTCGCCGGAGTCTCTTAGTGCAGTGAAGCATCCGGTTCGTGCGAGTTATCCTGGGAGACTAGCGACCATCAGCAACCTCAAGCACTCACGGTGAGGGGGTGAATAAGTCTTAAGGACAGTGTGTTCAACACACGGCTCGGCACAGATATTCAGTCTAGTTTCTGTTTATCTATTCTCCAGTTTATTATTTATGTATTTATTATTTATTCTGTTATTCGAGTTCTCTTTTGTAGAATTCTTCTAACAATCTTAAGACTTATTCCTTCTGTAAGAGGGAACGGATTACAGAACAACATGCTAATTTCATTTGTGAAAAAGGATTGCAGATTACGATATTCTTGTGGCGTGGTGGCTATTGGGGAAAATATTGGAAAGGGACGGAAAAACGGTGGAAAAGAAGCAAATTTCCAGCACTGTTTTTTCATAACCAGTTGTGGTAAAACGAAATTTCCCGCTTCGTTAACCGTTAGATCGGTCTGAAATATTTTGTTCATGTTCAGGACCCATATAAGAAAAATCTGAACGGTGGCGATTGGATTCTGATATAAAGAGAAGGAAAAAAAATCGCAGAATAACAGTTTTTGTGAAACAGTTTGCTTTCTACTTGTTTAATGATTTAACCAAGTTGGAAACATTGATGTTCATGACATCAACTATGAAACAATGGTGGCTATGCCTCATAAAGTGGTTATACATCATGTGATACTTCTCTTATGGCTCATGTGAATCATATTGAAGATATTAGAAAGTTTGTTGAAACTAAGAACGTTAAAAGATTAAGTCGTTAACGTTACATTGGCAAAGATAATAGGGCTTCTTGAAAGAAGTTGTTAAAACCTATTATGGTCAATGGTGAGACAGGTTACAAAAGATTAACATAATAAGGGTTCTTGAAAGAAGTTGTTAAAGCTTATTATTGTTAATAGTGACAAAAAGTCATAAAGATAAAAACAATAGGACTTCTTGTAGGAAGTTATTAAATCCTATTGTTATTGATGATGGGAAATGACACAAATTTTTAGATGAAGGTCTTCTAAAAAATTTGTGCATTTTGTGAATGAGAAATTAATTTTTTTCTAATTCTGAGGTACTCCAAGATGAGACCTTTAAAGTTTGGAATAGTTGACCTCTAATTAAAATTTTATTAAGAAATCAAGAGGTTTATAATAGTTGTTACAAGAAATAAATTGTGTGAATTCTCCTATTGAATTAACAATTTATTTTGTAGAAAATTCTCTAAATGAGGTAGAGAGTTATAGCTGTAACAACAAAATAATAATTTGGTGTTTAATTGTTTTAAATTAAAGCCAAAGTATTGGGAAAGACTCCTTGTGTGGAGACGAATCTCCAAAGGAATATGATGTATTCCATCTATTCCGGCTCACTATAATGAGAAGTCAAGGAATGTTGTTGGCATCAACCTTATGTGTTGGCAAACAAAAGATGTTCTATTTGACCACCTTGAATTTAGTGAGGTTCTTAATGAAGATCCTACAAAGTTTGGTGGAAATAAGATGGATGTTTTAAGCCATGAATGCGGTTGAAGCATGTGAATTTATTTTGCCTTTATCATGGAAGCATGGGGAATTCATTTGCAAGAACTATGTTCTTAATGAGCTATCTGAGTCTCTTTATAGTGTTTAGAGAGAAAAGGAATGGCATAAGAATTGTGAGAGTCTTTCGACTATAACAATAAAATTGAGAATGCGGGTGCAATGATTAATTGTAGGCCGTTTTCCTGTTTTAAATATTAGACTCCATAGACCGTAAAAAGTCAAATGGAAGAGTTGAAATTGTTTTTCATAAAATCCATGCCGAATGGATGGTGTTAAGTGAAATTTTCAAGTGATAAATTGAGAAATTACTTTTCACTTGGAAAGATTCAAGAAGCACCTCAAAAGTAAATGAATTGAAATGAATGTTGAGATGCTTGCTATTCATCTTTGTGTTGGAAAGAGAATAGAGTTTCAGAGAAGAAGCTGTTAACACTTCTTATAGCAAAAGCAAATGTGGTAGAGCATACCAAAATGCTTATGGCAAAGACAAAGTAGGTAAAATTTACTTGAAAAGTCAAAATTTATCTGAAAAGTCGAATTTGTGCGTAAGACAAACTTGTTTGAAGCATCAAACTTGTTTGAAAAGTTAAGCTTGTTTGAAAAGCAAAAATTAAGCCATGCATATATCTTTCTTGACAACAGTGGGTGTCATCAAGAATAATCTTTATGATTTGAATAAAGGAAATAAAAATTGTATCAACCGATGGGTTGATATAGTGATCAGTAATGAGAATAAGTCTCTTTGGTTGGATCACATTCCCTCATTCAAAAAGGGATTCAACAATATGTGAAATGTGTGTTGAACTAAATCATCACAAGTGAAGTATAGTGATAGATTGTTCAAACACATGGTAATGATAACAATGTTATTGTTATATGTAATAAGCATTGTCTCATTGAATGAAGAAGTTGGAAACCAACTTTAAAATGAGATAATGTGGATGAAACACTAATGCTTATAGTGTGTCTATAACATGTGTTTGTACACAATATCCACCTTGTAAACTAATATCAAATGGTGTTGATGAAAGAACTAATAGCACTATTGTTATATTTAGGACTAACCAAAAATGTGGGGAGTGAGTCTACTTTGGAAAATTAATTACCTATTGAATAGGTTACCCCAAGAAAACAATGTAAATTTCATATGAAGTATGAAAACGTAGGCCTACGTACACTTGTTAATGTGGGGGTGGTTCGCAAAGTAAAAAGTCCAACATCAACAAAATTGATATTTGCGTACAAGATGGTGGAGTATGTAAGTAATGAGTTTTCATTGGGTTGTCATATATTATTCATTGACATTGAATATATATATATAAAACGAAGATTGAAATAAATGGAAATCATGTACTGATGTCAAGTTCATGAAAAATGAACAAATGATACTTTGAGTGAAATATATCAAAGTAACACTTTGAGTGAAATGGATTAAAGTGATACTTTGAATGAAATAGATCAAAGTAAAGTGTGCAAGTTATTAAAGTTACTAGATGACTTGAAACAACCACAAAATAATGACATCACAGCTTGATTTTACCATGAAAGAAAGTGGATTAATAAAAAATGTCATGAATGGAAATGTCATAGTGTTGATTAAATTTATCGAAGATATGTTGAACTTGAAAGAAGTTTGCTAATTTGACGGTGTTGGAAATAAAGTAGGTCCGCCCAACATGGCCCAACCTAGACAAGCCCAATACATTGTATTTATTAAGAAAATAAATACATAGATAAATAAATGGAGGCAGTTAACTACGGGAAGTTAACGAGCAGTTAAGGAGAAGTTACGGGGTTATTTTTTCACGTCAAAAGAGAGACGACGAAAGTTCTTTTTGATAGAACGCAAAAACGAAAACCACACACAACTCTCCGTTCTCTCCCCACCCATCCATGGCTGATCAAGGAGCAAACAAGTGTTGTGAACTAGTGGGTGTTTTCCGTTCGTGATTTCGCTCCCGGCCTACGTTGCAAAGTATTGTACCAAGTTCAATTCGGTGATCAAAATCCACGGTAACGATCTACGCTTCCGCACAAGAATTAATCAAGTAAGTGATTCATATCCCTCTAAAGTTTACATTGGCATCAGAGCCTTTGTTGGATTTGATCTTAAATTGTTCTTTGAAGCCATGATTGAAGTTTTTTTTTCCCATATCATGTTAAATGAGTTTAATTTTCGTTTTTCATGCTTTTAGAATTGGTATGAATTGTTGATGTGGTTTGAAAGACAATTCAAAGGGATTTTCGCAGAATTTTGTTTCATGATTTTTGAATTAAAGATGAAGAAGTTATGATTTTTCAAAATTCTAGGTTTTTCTCTCTTTCACTCGAAGAACATGGCTGTATAATGTTGTACAGTATATTTTTTGTTGTACGTAGTGCATTAAGTACTGTAGATAGTGAGTAAAAAAAATGGGAATTCTTTCCGTGGACTCTGAAGAAGAAGAAGACTAGAACTCAAATCAGATTGTTTTTACTCGTTCCGTCCCGCAGTCAATAATTACATCTTGCTAATTATTTTTGAAGGTCTTAGTGACATCGAAAAATTATGAAAATAATAAAGAAAGTAAGTTTTCAAGTTTTCTACGTTCTGGAATTTTTTGAAAATTTTTCGTTGACTTTGACTTTTTGGTCAACTGTTTGACCAGTCAACTTACGGACTGTTTTGGGGGTCTTCCCGATGTCAGAAAATTCTGAAAAAAAATACATAAGCCATGTTTTTCAGTTTCCTATTTTCTGAAATTTTTCTGGAATTTTCTGAAGACGTTTAATTTTCCAGATTTTCTTAATGTTCCTTAAAATAAGTTTGATTATTATGTTTTGTTAATGATTACGAGAGATGTATTAACAATGATAATCAGAAATCTCTTTTGTTGAGTGGGAGCATTTATCTTATGTTAAGTGTTGCATAATAGTATTAGCATTTATCATAAAGTGATCTATATGCTAAAATCTACGCAATTTGCTATTATGTACCTAAGAGTCTTTAAGAGATGAAGAAGTATTCTCTTGAGAAAATAAGATATTACACAATGAAAATGATTGATTAGATGATGATATGACTTTGGTAATGTGAAACTGATTGTGAACTTAGTGACCTTTCGTTTCGCATCCTTAGTTAGATTATTATTATAATGATCATTTGTTGTTGTAATAAAGAAAGTGTAATGAAACGTATATGTGTCAATAATGTTCTCTTTGTTATTGTCTCTATGTAGTTGCTAATCATGACCTCTGTTAAGAACAATTGCTGAGCTAAATCAGGGTGATAAATTGGACGGTGACAACTACGATATGTGGCACCGTAAGATCCAATATGTCCTTGAAGAACAAGAAGTTTTTGACACTCTGACAAGTTCCATGGAGGAGCCTGTTATGACTGATGAAAGGACCGCTGGTGAACATAGGAGGAATCTTGTTGCGTTCGAAGCTTGGAAGAAGCGGAACAGCAAGGCTCGAATCACGCTTTTGAGAAGTATGCAAGATGATCTTATATGTGAATATGAGACATATTTAGTTTCCAAAGATATGTGGGTTGCCCTAAAAGAGAAGTTTGGGGGAACTTCAGCTACGAAGCTGAAGAAACTTCTCTATAAGTTTGACAACGCAAGCAAGCGCCCTAATGATTCCATGAGGAAGCACTTAAGGATGATGTCAAACATGATAAGGGAGCTAAAGTCTGCGGGGCACTTTCTTTCATATGAACAACAGGTTCAAGCTGTTCTCCGTTCTCTTCCTAGTAACTGGGATCACATGGTGATGAACCTCACCCACAATGAACATGTTAAGACCTTTAACGATGTGCAGACTCACTTGGAGTTGGAGGATGAGCGTCTTTCAGCCTCAAAATCCTCATCTCAAGTGTTTACTGCTGAAGCGAGTACAAGTAAAGTTTCTGGGTCTAAGCGTGGAAGAGGTGATGACTAGAGGAAGGGGAGCGGGAGCGGATCAGCGCCTAAGAAGACAAAGTATGGAAATCGCAAAGGTAATACGAACAATGGCAAAGGGAAGAACAAAGTTGAGAGGATATGTTACAATTGTGGCAAGACATGTCATTTTGCACGTGACTGTCCTGATCCTAAGAAGAAATGCAACAATTGTGGCAAACTGGGTCACCTGGCTTTTGAATGTAAAAAGCCAGCCAAGGTAAAAAAATGCCCTACCTCTAATTTCACCTTTGTTTCTAGTTGTGCTTTGCTCACTGACTCTTATCCTTTATGGACTATAGACTCAGAAGCCACGGACCACATAACTAGAGACTAAGGAGCATTCCAAGAATACCGTCGAGTGCCAAAGGGTACAAAGTGGATTTATGTTGGTAACAACTCAAGAATTGGTGTAGAAGGAATTGGTACGTGCCAATTAGACCTACGAGTAGGCAAAAAGTTGTTGCTACATGATGTTCTCTATGCTCCGAACATCCGACGGAATCTTGTGTCTGTTACTGTTCTTCTTAAGTTAGGATTTGCTGTTAATTTCCATGGAACTTCTGTAGACATTTGTTATGGTTCTGTTGTTTATGGTTTTGGACATCTAGTTGATGGTTTTCTTGTTTTAGATGTTGAACATACGTTGATTAATAAAGATGGTTGTTTCTCTTTAATGGCATCTTCTAGTATCATCAACGTATATGCATCTGTTTGGCATGCTCGCTTAGGGCATATCGGACAAGACAGAATGAACAGGTTGGCAAAAGAGGGTCTATTAGGCTCACTTAACAAAGTGCTATTGCCAACTTGTGAAAGTTTCCTAGCAGGGAAAGCAACAAGAAAACCATTTGGAAAATCAGTAAGGGCTACTTTTCCATTGCAACCAATCCATTCTGATATTTGTGGGCCAATGAACGTGAGGGCAAGGCATGGAGCCTCATACTTCATCACATTCATAGATGACTTCACACGTTTTGGTTATATCTATTTACTTTCTCACAAGTCCGAGGCATTCGATTGTTTTAAATGATATACTTGCCTTGTCGAGAATCAATTAGATAAAAGCATCATGGCTTTTAGAACAGACCGTGGACGTGAGTATTTGTCTGAGAAATTCAAGGCTCTTTTTGATGAAAAGGGTATTGAAAGGCAATTAACTATTCCAAGGACTCCACAGCAGAATGGTGTTGCTGAGAGGAGGAATAGGACATTGCTAGACATGGCTAGATCTATGATGGCACAAGCAAATCTACCTATAAGTTTTTGGGGAGATGCTTTACTGACTGCCGCATATATTCTTAACCGTGTCCCCTCTAAATCAGTAAGTTCCACCCCCATACGAATTATGGAAGGGCAGAAAACTAGCTTTGGAAAATTTGCGTCCATGGGGATCGGCAGCCTATGTACATAACACTTCCGATAAGCACGGAAAGTTAGGTCCTAGTGGTAAAAAGTGTATCTTTATTAGGTACTCATAACACTCCAAAGGATAAGTGTTTATATGTGAAGGACCGGATGGAAGCTTGACTGAAATTGAGTCCCGTAATGTGGAATTTCTAGAAAACGATTTCCCTAGTAGGGGTGAAATAGATAGGGAGATTAAACTTTATGAAATGGAAGAACCCGAAGTGGGCATACCTACTCATCAAATGGAGATAGAGGAAGAAGTTCGTCACCTTCCTAACGATAGTGGGAGGGATCCATCATCGAGTAGTACACTTCCATTAGAAGAAGAATCTTAAGAGCCTATCTTACTTAAAAGTCACCGTGGACATATTCCTCGACGTCGTTTCGACATTGAAAATGAATCATTCATGGCTGATGCACATGATGTTGATGAGTCAATGAGCTATAACGAGGCTATCTCATCACCTACTAGTGAAAAATGGATGAAAGCAATGGATGATGAAATGGAATCAATGAAAACCAATAATGTTTGGGAATTAGTTGATTTACCTCCAGGGCGAAAGACTGTAGGAAATAAGTGGATCCTACGAGTCAAACGCAAAGTGGATGGTTCCATTGAATGATACAAGGCTCACTTAGTAGCTAAAGGTTATACTCAATAAGAGGTTATAGACTATGAGGAAACTTTCTCTCCTGTAGTAAGGTTTGCCTCAATAAGATTGATTCTAGCTATTGTAGCTCGTTTGGACTTAGAACTTCATCAAATGGATGTAAAAATAGATTTTCTCAACGGAGAATTGAATGAAGAGTAATATTTTGTAACGACCCCAAAACCCGTCCCTATTTATTTTATATTTTTGGAGATTTTAATTTGACATTATGTGTGCATTTTATGTGTTGCATCATATTTTATGACTTGCACATCTTACTTGATTATTTGTGTTATTTACTTGGTTAGTAGTAAAAATGGTTAAAGGAGTTAAATGAATTAGTTAAAACCTTAGGGTCCCTATTTGAAATATAAGTTCAGGGGTCTAATTGTTCAACTTGGAACTTGAGTGACCAAAATGTAATTTTGGGGTAAAAAGATCTTTTATAACTTATGCTTCTCTCCTTCTCTGTGTTTCACTTTCTTTGCAAAACATTTCTCGTTCTTCATAGGGTTTAAGAAAAAGGTAAGTTCATTCCATTTTGATTTTATATCTTTTTAATTACTTATCCGTTTTAAAATCTAATTATATAAAAATGATCAGGGCGTTGAGTAGGTCATTTCTACCCGATCAAAACATATTTCCTCGATACTTTTTCCGGAAATAGGTAAGTTACTAATTCCCCTTTTAATGTTAAAATGGTCATATATATGTTATATGTGCTATATGTGTTGTAAATTTATGTTTTGAATAAGTTTTGTGGTACTTGTAATTTTGGGACAAAGTGAGTATTTGGTATGTTGGTTTGGTTGGGTTCAAAGTGGTGTTAGAGTTGTTTTGGGACTGATTTTGTAGCCTTAGTAAAGTTATAAACATTAAGTGTTGTAAGTGTTGTACTTTTGGGACGGTGAAACGAAGGGAGTAAAATATAGTGCATTTTGGCCTGTCGAGTGGGTTGGGCGGCCGCCCAAATAGGGCGTGCGACCGCCCATCTATCTGGAAGGTTTTGGTCGTGGGACAGAGCATTTTGGGTGGCCGCACAGTCTGGTGTGGGAGACCGCCCAGGCTGCTGAAAGTTTGAGTTGCTTCAATCCAAATGATTTAGAGTTCAATCTTGGTCTAAGACTTAGGTGATACCCTAAAGTACCTAGAGGGTTGTTGTGGAGAACTCTAGTGTTTGAATTTGGTTCTTTTATGAATAAATGTGCTATGGAATGTGAATAAGTGTTGCATGGGGTATAATTGAACATCTTTTGATGTGTTTTGGATTGGTTCATCTTATTGATGAGTTTTGTGTGGTTCCCTATTTTGAAATCATGCCCCGGTTGTTTTTTAAGCAAGTATTCATTACAGTGCTTTGTTTGAAAGTCCAGCTGGTGTTGTGTTATCGAGTGGAGGTGGAAATAATTATAGTGGCATACAGCCAAGTTCACTATAAGGCTTTTCCACTGGACCTTTTTCCTCAGTCCAGATTGGCCTTGGATGAGATGAATTAGCTCCCTCGAGTGAGCATTTGGGTTATGACTTTGTGTCATTTTCCCCCTATAGTTAACTTGGATTTCGGGATCACGGCTTCAGCTATTTATGCTGCTCAGATGGTTTTCTCGGATGGTTTTCTTAGATGGGTTAATGACAATTTAGGGCCTGAACTCCAGGGGGGTGCGTCTAAAAGGGGCCTGGGTTTTTTTTTCGCTAGATCAGGGCTTCAAATCATTTTTTTTTGGCAATTAGGGGCTTTTTGACGGAATTCATTAGAAACTCAGTTAAGTGACCATGTGCATGGCACGTGATTAACGGATCAGTTAGTTTTTGAGTTTCATTGACTTTTAAGGATTTAAATGACATTTTTAAAAGTGAGGGGATGGTGGAAAACAATTTATATCTCTTTATCTCCCCCATTCCTCATACGCATTCCCCCCTCCCGTTTCTCTCTCCCGTCCTCACCTCCACCTCCGACCATCATCTCCGGCGGTGTCCCCTTCTACTCCGTCTCCCCTGCAACCTCACTCTGGCTACCTTCCCTACCGCTCCCCTTCCACCTCCGACCATCTTCTCCGGCGGTGTCCCCTTCTACTCCAACAGCCGTCTCCCTTCTTCTTCTTATTCTTCTTCAATAACGCCGGCCACAACTCCGGCCAACCCACAACAAGATTTCTCAAGGAAAAACTCAGATTTAGAAGATTTCTCAATGAACAACTCAGATTTGGAAGTTTTTTCATAAAAAAAAAAAAAAAAAAAAAAACTCAGATTTGAAAAATTCAGTCCTTTTTCTCTCTCTATTCTCTCATGATCTGGGTTTGATATAATAGAGGTGACGGATTCAGTAATTTAGTTTCGTTTCTTGTTTTCATTTGCACATTTTTGTTATCGCAGACTTGATTTGGTTGGTTGTTCGAATTCCGGCTGTCATTCTGGTGGTAGCAAATGGTGGATGGCGGTTTCATTGGTTGTTGGAGTGAAGAAATTGGGAAGTAATTGATATGAGGGAGCCATGGAAGGAAAATGAAGAAGGAGAAGGGGACGGGTGGAAAGGGCGTGGTGGAAGGGGTTGTGGCCGGAGTTGTTGAAGAAGAAGAAGAGAGGTTGGGTTTGTGCATCAGAATTGTACATTTTTGAAGTCCTGTTCCGGGAAAACAGAGATGCTATCAGGAACAATGGTGGATTTTAGTACAATTGGTAGTGGTGGTGGGGGTGGTGGTGATGGTGGTGGCGGTGTTTAGCCTAAGCTACCAGGAACAATGGTGCGTGAAATGACAAAAATACCCAAGCTCAATTTTAAAATAAACTCCAGTTAAGTTTAAAATACTGTGTTAAATTATGCATTACAATAATACACATGTACTCCCTCCGTCCCAGCTCACTTGACACGTTTTGATTAAAACTGGTCAACTTAGGGTCGTTTTGACCAACACTTTATAAAAATATTTATGTTCCAAAAAAAAATCAAAAATTGTTATTGATATGATTTTTAATGGTGATCATTTTAAATTTTTTAAAATTTTATTCGGATCATAAATATTTCTATAAAGTGTTGGTCAAACCGACTTTAAGTTGACTAGTTTTGGTCAAAAGGTGTCAAGTGAGCTGGGACAGAGGGAGTATTTATTATATATTTAAAAAAAAAAAAATTAAGTACAATTTTATTTATTTTTAAATAATATTATTGTATATTAAAGAAATGTTAAGCATTTTTGTTTCAAAAATAATTATTTAATCTTGAAAAGAAAAGATATTTGATTTTTTACCCCTTTAAAATTTAAGAATTCCTTTAAACCCCTTAATAGCAAATATCAGTTCAAACTAACTGATCCGTTAATCACGTGCCATGCACATGGTCACTTAAGTGAGTTTCTAACGAATTCCGTCAAAAAGCCCCTAATTGCCAAAAAAAAATTGATTTGAAGCCCTGATCTAGCGGAAAAAAAAAACCCAGGCCCCTTTTGGACGCACCCCCTGGAGTTCAGGCCCTAAATTGACATTAACCCGTCTTAGATGGTATTCTCAGACAGTTATGTTTATTGGGTAAACCTTGGCTTGGTATCCACCTGAGTGTGGCATTTGTGGTATATGAGTTGGTTTTACCTATCATACTATGTGCTATGAGATGCTTATGATATTGTTCTTTATGCTTAACATTTTAGCATGAAACGTAGTTGCATTTTAGTAGCTTACTGAGATTCATTCTCACCCCTTATTTGTTTACTGTTTTAGATAAAGGCGAGTCCAGGGGATAGGACACTTTGGCACGGGAGGATGTTGGAGTGGTAAGAGTTGGGACTTGTTTTGTTAAGGTTATATTATGTAAATGTAAATCCTTATGGGTAGAGTACCCGTACTTCATGTTGTAACACCTATTTTGGATAGTATTGGTGTTTGTAAATTTGTAAATGATGTTTGGAAACTTTATGGCTAAACCTTTCTTTGAAGTGGTTTGTAAAGTTTGTTTGGAAGTTAAATGGAAGTCTTTGAACTTCAAGTGTTTTATGACGTCTTCCAATCGTGTCCCGAGCGTGGGGCTAAGTAGGACCACGGTCCGGGGTGCGACAGTTGGTATCAGAGCTAGGTTGTAGATGGTCTAGAATGACTAAATGACCTAGTAGGGTAGTAGTGTATAGAGTGAGTAACGTTGAGTGTCTTATGCAGGTACTTATTGAAAATGGTTGGGATAGAAGGAGATCAGTCTGGGTCTTCGGGGCAAGATAATGCTAGAGAAGAGGCTCGAATTATGTTTCAAGGGATGTTCGAAGCGGCAATGAAAACTTTAAATGATAAGAGGGAAGGAGGGGAACAAGCACCTCCAAGATATGGGTTAGAACAGTCTTTGAAAATGAAGCCTATGGGGTATGATGGAGAGCCTGATGTCACTAAGACTGAAAGGTGGGTTGAGTCGATGGAGAAAATTTTCGATGTTCTACAATGTACTGAGGAAGATAAAGTTCGATTTGCAACTTATAAACTGATTGGAGCAGCTGGGTATTGGTGGAAAGTGGTGAAAGCTAGTTGGGATGAAACTCATGTACCCTATGCTTTGGAGACTTTTGTGAGGAAATTCAAAGAGCACTTTATTCCCAAGGTGGACAAAGACAAAAAAGAGGTTGAATTCCTTAACTTAGAGCAGAATATGATGACGGTAGCTGAGTATGTTGCCAAGTTCACTGAATTGGCTAGGCATTGTCATTACTTGGTGGCTACTGAAGAAAAGAAGACTATGAGGTTCGTGAAAGGGTTGAGAACAGTGATCAGAACACAACTCATTTCTCACAAATTTCAAGACTTGCAGGATGCGATTGACCGTGCTTACCAAGTGGAACATGATATAGTTGAACACAAGAGGAAAATGGAAGAAAAGGGTGGAGGAAGACAAGGAGGACAAGGGAAACAACCACAACAACAACGTGGTGATAATATAGGAAATCAAGGAGCATCTTCACAGTTCAGGAGATCTTCTCAAGGGCAATCGAGTAACAGAAATCAAGGTAACACTTCAGGGAGTCAGAATAAGAAGGTTTGTAACTATTGTCAAAAAGAAGGGCATTCTGAAGAGAGATGTTGGAAGAAACAAGGTAGATGTTTGAATTGCGGTCAGTTGGGTCATTTTCAGAGGAATTGTCCCAGGTTTAATAATCAGTCTTCGGAAAGTGTAGTTGGGTCTTCTCAGGGCTAGAAGAGGGATTCTTCAGGGAAGCCTAAGGTACAGGGTCGTGTCTTTGCCATTTCTCAACAACAGGCTTCAGATTCTTCTAATGTGATAGGAGGTATAATTTCTGTGTCTAGTTTGAGGGCACGTGTAACGACCCCAAAACCGGCCTAATTTTCTTAACTTAAAATGGAACTTTTATGTGCATTTTATGTGTTAGAAAATATTTTAATGACTTGCATATATTATTTGAGCATATGGGTTAGTTAAAGTGTTAGTAGTAATTTTGTTAAAAGGAATAAATGAGTTAGTTGAAACTTTAGGGTCCAAAGTGTAACTTTAAAGTTCAGGGGCTTATTTACTCAAAATGAAAGTGGAGGGATTTTTTAAGAAAGGCTATAAATAATAACTTTGCATACTTATCCTCACTTTCAATTTCCTCTACGTAGAAGAAAACACACACACACACAGTAAACTTTTACTCCCTCTGGTTCATGAACATTCAAGGTAAGAAATCATCTTCTTTAATTCCTATCATTTTATTTACTATTCCGTTTCAAAATCTAATTATACCAAAATGTTCAGGGTGTTGAGTAGGCCATTTCTACCCGATCAAAAAATATTTCATTTATACATTCCCTGGAATAGGTAAGTTACTAATTCTCCTTTAAATTTTAAAATGGTCATATATGTTATACTTGATACTAGTAAGTGTTAATTTTGTGATTTGGATGAATTTGATGATACTTGTAGTTTTGGGACAAAGGGAGTATTTGGAAAGTTGGTTTTGAAATGGTAAAGGAAGTATAAGGGTGTTCCTAAGTATGTTCCTGGGTTTCTTTGGTTAAGGTTTATGTAAGAGGTAAGGTGTGTGTTAGTACTTTTGGGACGGAAGGAGTATATAAAGAACCAGGTTCAGTTTTGGCCCAAATCGGGTACCGAGCGCCCGCCCGCTAGCCTAAGGAGTGCCCGTGCGCGCATGAGTGGAGCGCCCGCTTACCTTTTATTTCATGACCAAATTCCCTGTTGACCTGGGGCGCCCGCTTGGTACTTTCTGAGCGCCCGCCTGGTCTGCCGAGCGCCCGCCCGGTTTAGTTTGAGCGCCCGCTCGCCCCTAGTTTCAGATATCCTCCTTTTGTTTGATTAAGACTAGGATGTATTCTTAGTCTAGGTTTTGAGTACTACTCTAGTTGACTTAAATGGTCATTGTGAACACTCTAGTGTTTGAAATTGGTTCCTTTGTGAACAAATGTGTTGTGGAATTTGACTAAAAGTTAATTGGATATTGTTGAACATCTTTTGATGTGGTTTGGATTGGTTCATCTTTGTGATGTGTTTGGCTTGGTCCCTACTTTGGAATTATTGCCCCCAGCTGTTGTTTAAGCAAGTATTCATTACTATGCTCGTGTTTAAAGTCCAGCTGGTACTTGTTGTGGAGTCAGGCAGTGGGAGAATTATAGTGGCATAAGTCAAGTTCACTATAAGGTTTTCCATTGGTACATTGAGTCAGGCAGTGGGAGAATTATAGTGGCACACAAGCCAAGTTCACTATAAGGTTTTCCACTGTTGCCTTTTCTGTTTTCCCCAGTCCAGATTGGCCTTGGATGGGATGAATCGCTCCCTTGGGTGAGCATTTGGGTTATGACTTTGTGTCTTATTTTCCCCCGTTGTTACTTTGGTTCTTATGGTTATGGTTTAGTTTTCGGGATCCCGGCTTCAGCTATTTATGCTGCTCAGTTGGTTTTCTCAGATGGTATTCTCAGACAGTTATGTTTATTGGGTAAACCTTGGCTTGGTATCCACCTGAGTGTGGCATTTGTGCTATTTGTGGTATATGAGTTGGTTTTACCTCTCATTCTATGTGCTATGTGATGCTTATGATACTGTTCTTTATGCTTATCATTTTAGCATGAAACGTAGTTGCATTTTAGTAGCATACTGAGATTTATTCTCACCCCTTATTTGTTTACTGTTTTAGATAAAGGCGAGTCCAGGGGATAGGTCACTTCACAAGGGAGGACGTCAGGTTGATAATCCATTTTGGAAAGTAAGTGTGGTTTAAAGGTTGCATTATATAAATGTACAACCTTTGGGGTAGTGTTGTAGACACCCCGCCTTGGACCTCTCACCCCGATTGCATACAAAGTAATTTTATTTAACTTATTTTTGTTGATTTCTGTTACTTCGGTTAAGTTCCTAACTGATTCCGTTAGTTTTGGACTAAACTGCATAACAGAGTTAACTTTTAGGGTCATTCTGTCATTTTGTTCTTTTCTGCCGCGGGCGCTTCCGGAACTGTTAACGGGCTGCGCGCGCGTCTCGCCCCAAAAGCGGGACTCGCGCGCTTCCCACTTTAGCAGTAACGGATTGCACCTTATTTCCCTCCTTTTTCTTGATCACAAACAACCCTTTTTACATCCACATTCATCCCCCCTTTTCTCATTAACTCCCAATCCCAAATTCTAAGCCATCTCTTTAAAACAAAATAATTCATTTTTATTTTATTTGATTTTCTTTTATTTCTTTCATTTATTATTTTATTTATCTTATTTTCTATTGGTCAATTCCATCTCACATGGATTGACCAATTTCCCTCCAACCTTTCCCTCTCTTTTTACCTATAAAAACCATCATCTTCTACCTTAGAAAGGGACTCTTTTTTACACTTTTTGGACCAACTTCATCTTCCCTACAAGAACTATACACAAGTTCTCTCAACACATTTTCCCTACAAACAAACACTACACAAAGTGTTGCACAACCATTTCTCTACAAACAACACCATCTTCAAGTCAAAGTCTAAGGTCCTCTTTTCTAAAGGTACTTTTATTCTTCTTCTCTTTTATTCTAGTCTTACTAGTATGCAATCCCCATCAATTGGGACATGACCAAATGACCACTTTACTACATTAAAGTTGGTTAAGGTTATCTCCCTACATTTTAATCTCTACTTTAATTTCCTATACATTTCTTAATAATGTAATTGTTTAGCATAAATTTATAAATAAAACAATTCTCTTTTCTTCCCCTTTTTCTTTACATTATAATTGTTAGCACTGTTAATAAATTGAAGGACATTTAGCATTAGAACACCAATAGTAGCAAGACCCGCATAAGCGGGGCGGAGTGGGTGTTTAAGTACTTCCCACTCCGTCACCTAACCCCCGAACCCTTCTCTCCCGAATCTCTGGTTTTGTACATAAATTAGGCTATTTCTAGGTTTTTCTTATGTTCCTCAAAACATAGGTGGCGACTCTAAAAACAAGTTAGACATCCTAGGATAATTCACCGCTCTAGCCAAGTCGTGGTTTCCCGGGGTATCTACAGTGGCGACTCCGCTGGGGAAATTAGAGGGTTAAACTTGCGTTTTCATTTTTGTTGGTGTTCTAATTTCTGTTTTCTGGGCATTCTGGTAAAAAGGGTAGGAAGCGCGCGCCTCCGGCCTTCTTGGCCTAACGCGCGCGCGTCCGACCCTTATTATCAGAATCGCCCGCCTTCCTTCTTGTCCTTCAATTTCATATTTCTGTGCTAACAAGTTTCTGCAGGGGAAAGTTACATAATTTGGGACCAGGACAATCCCCTGAGTCCGCAGTTTCTTTTAACATTCTGACAGGTACCCCAGATGTGCGCGCCTCCCATATTCATTGCGCAATGCGCGCGCTTCCCACATCACTTCCCTGAGGCGCGCGCTTCTGGGCAATTTTCCAGAAACAAAACAGTGCACAGAAAGCAGAACAGAGCAGAATGACAGTGTGTGGGCACCGGGCCTGCATACAATTTCTTTTACTTTCTGTTTATTTTTACCGGTCACACGGGTGATTCGGGAGTTGTAAATACGTGCTTATTTGTTTCCTTTTTTTTCTTTCTTTGAAAAAAAAATATATTTTGTCACTTGTTAGACCTCACACTACATGCACATATTCTTATCAATTGCTCACTATCGAGTCGCACAAGTCCAACCCCAAACCCGTCGAGGCCCGTCCTAGAAAGTTTCAAGCTCCACTCGACCTTGGCTCTTTCGAAGCAGTAAACCTCAGCCCGTGGCGTAGTTCATGACTACATGCCGGGGGTGACCTTTCAGCCTCATATTCAAGCCGAGCACAAGCCACACAATTCTAGTCTAGGGTCTAACACTCCGTGACTCAAGTCGGTTTTTCATGTATCGAGATTTCCCTAAACTAATGTCTTCAAATCATACATGCCAACTTGTTGCAATGGACGAAATAAAACTCCGTCCCCAAAAGTGGGCATTTTGGACGAAAATAAAAATCCGTCCCCGCATGTATGATTTACTACATTAATTTAGTTTAATCCCATCACATGTAGGTATCACAAACGTGGTGGAATCCGATGAGTATATGGGACCGCGAGAAGGTCTATATACTAGTGTGACGATTCCACTATTTTTCTAGAAACCCCAAAAAGGACTCCGTCCTTCCGACTTTGTAAATAAAAAAAAATAGTCTTTTTCTTTATGTGGTTGAGTATTTTTCCTTTGTTGTGGGTGAAGTTACTTTACTCAAAAGGTGTTTGTGGGGTCATCCTAAGATCAACCGTGTTCTCTCTATAGGTCCAATGGCTTCAAATGGCAACGACAACGGCAGTCCCGTATCCAACGAAGGGTTATTCCGCATGGTGGAAGCATTGAAAGAGCAAGTTGATACACTAGCCGAGAATGTCCGCTGCAAGGATGATCTATGGCGAGCTCGTTACAAGCATGTGAAAACGGTCCACGAGAAAGAATTTGCTCAACTCAAGAACCGATTAAAGGGGCTCACGAATGAAGGAAAGGTCCAAAGCATTGATACCGGTTTGGTCAACACTCTCATGTCCTACATTGACCAAAGGCTTAGTGGGCTAAATTTGCACAAGGGCCCGAGCACCGATCTCCATCAAGCTTCCCTTCTCATAAACACAATGGAGGCTCTTCCCGAAAAATTCAAGATTCCCGATATTGGCAAGTTCAAAGGCACCTCTTGCCCCGACGCTCATGTCGACTCCTACATTTGGGCCATGCTGCCGAAGAAAATGTCTCCTCAAATAATGGCACAATGCTTCCCGCTTACTCTCGATGGGTTCGCAAAAGATTGGTACATGGGTCTTCCGATTTCCACCCGCCTCAATTGGGATGCCGCTATGCTTGCCTTCAAGTCACAATACCAAGGCAACTCCATGTTCCGTCCCACCAAGAAAGAATTGGAGAGCACCGTGCAAATGGGTGATGAATCATTTGGGGGCTTCTATCGCCGTTGGAACGACAAGCTAGCCGAGATGGTTGATAGGACTTCCAAGAAGGAACAAATGGACATCTTCTTGAAGTGTTTGAAAATGGACTACCGCACTAATCTTAGTGGGGCTTTTCAATCCGATTTTGCAAGCATGTATGATGCGGGAATTAGAGTCGACAATTTGCTCCGAGAAATGGCCGAGTCTTCCTACGAGACAAGCTTCAACGATGAAGGGTTCCCGAGCAATCCGAGCAACGACATGGATGAATGTAGTGACATGGAAGACTAAAACGACAATGGGGACTACGACAACAATCTTCGTTTCTCTTTCTCTACTTAGAAAATAGGATTTAAAAAAAAACAAAAAAAAGGAGTCAAAAGTCCTCTTTAGTGTGCATCAATGTTTTCTCTCGTCCCATGTTAAGTGTCGAGTCTTATCATCGAATAAAAAAAAAATCCGTTCTTGTCCTCATACACTCTTCCAAATTGTTCAATCTAATTCTTGGCAAAATGATGAAAAGATGTCTAAACGAGTTTTGGAATGAAGGCCATCACTTGAACGCCTAGGGGCTAAACATTGTGACGAAGGCAACATCATCAACGACGAAGACAAAGCCAAGACATCAAAGGTGAAGCAACAACCATGGAGAAAAATCAAGCAATGTTTCAAAGGGGGGATTAAAAAAAAAAAAATGCTCGCTAGGTTGAACTCTTCAAATCAACCTAGGCAAAAGTTAGAGCACAAAAAAAAAAAAAAAAAAAAAGAAAAAATCCCCCTCAATCAAAGAAGTTCACATCAAGATCAACATCATTCCATCCACCAAAGGAGGACGAAGCTACACGACGAAGCAACAATTCCATCCCGAAGAATGGAGAATTAACAAGAACTAATGTGACCTGAGCCTCTACACTGGAGGAACGTAGGCAACCTGCGGGTCCGGTCTCATGCAAGAAAGAAGAAATGTTTAGTCCTAACGCGTTATGGTGATCGGCCTTCATCTCGAACTTGTCAAGACATCTTTGTACGATTCATTTGCCAATGAATTAATCACCAAAAAGATTGAACAACTTTCTTAGATTTGGAATCATTTCGCGCTCCTTGTCAAGTCTAGGGACTTCTATTCTTTTTACATACTCCCAATTTCTTGCAATCAAATTGGGGCTTTCCTTCTCTTCTCTCTTAATGACTTACTTGCCTCCGCGAGTCATTCAATTCAATAAAAAATACATGTCAATACTAGGGACACTTCCCTAGTCAAGTCAATGTCACTCATCATTAGTGACAAAAGGTCTCCACCGCAAAATCACATGTCTTATCTCCTCAGCTAGAGTCAATGCACACTTCCTCATCAATTGAGTCAAAAAAAAAAAAAAAAAATGATGAAGACGCAAAAGAGATGCCCGCTAGATTGAAAACCCGAAAGGGTGGTCTAGGCAAAAAAACAGGGTGCGTCATAAAAAAAAATAAGAGAGTGAGAGAGAAGGGAAAGAGAAATGGAGATCCCCGGCCTCTAAAGAAGGCAAGTTCTACATTGAATCTCCTCAACAAGTCAATTCCCCACCGAGTCAACTTTGGGATTGCAAAAGGCTCGACAAGATATAGCACCATCAAAGGTTGTCTTGGGTTATCGGCATCATTCTCCAGCAGTGTGCATTTTTGGGTTCATGAAAAGAAGGCACGTGGCAACCGAGATCCATCCGAGAACAAGCCCATCATAAAAGGGCACGAGGTTGCACAAATAATCCCTAGCTAGTCAATTGGCTTGGGCAGGCAAATACCAACAACATGTGTCTCAGTTTTCAAGGCTTCTTCAAGTATGTGCTTCTAAAGTACGCCGAAAGGCTCCCAAGAAATGGAGTAGCTCTTGCCATATCCTCTCATGTTTATTCCCTCACACGAGGACGAGTCACTCTTGCTTTGCTCAACAAATGGTGACGCCCTAGGGGCTATGTGACTCAAGAACAAGGGATTCTTTTGCTTCATTTGACAATCAAAGAGCCCTAGGGGCTATGCTCGAAAAAGATGTGTGAGACTATCCTCAAAGTCTCTCAAAAGGGATGTCAAAAAGCCCTCTTGTCACGTGTGCCCGTGTTCGTTCCCCCAATCAAGGATGGACCTTTCTCGCAATCAATGATGGCACTCTAGGGGCTACGGTCAAGTCTTAAAGGCTCCCTCGGCAAAGAGCAATTAACTCCCCAGCAGTATCCCCAGCCGAGTCATGTGCAACATTCGAAGCTTCCTCAATTTGGCACCGAAGGTCTCAAGGGGCTTCGCAATCTACAATCTTTTGGGCTACGGAATTACAGTAATCCGAGCAAAGGGCAATATTGGGGCTTCGCGACCGACAGACTTTTGGGCAACAATACTCGAGCAACGCAATTTGGGAGTAGTCTTCATGAAAGGGATCAAGATTAAAGGGTCTCTCAACACTTCAAGTCAAAGGCCTCTTGGTTTTAAATGAAGACTCCGATGTTATGAATGAAGTTGATGATTTTTGTTAGAACTCACAGCGAGATTTTGAAGGAAGTCTTAGAGAAAAGGAAAAAGATTCAATATGCTAAACTCTAATCAAAACAGGGTTATAGCGGGAAATGCCACGGCCAATCCCAATGTTTCTGCAATTCAGCACCCCCTTCTCCAAGATCAAAAGCACAAGGTGCAGCTCAGATAAAGTTGGGCCACAGCACTAGTTGCATCCGAAGATCCGTCATTAGTTCAACTCAAGAAGAGTCAAGCAAGCATACTCATTTAAGACTTTATCACGCCAAGACTTTATCCTCCGCGACCTCGACGGCACCGCAAGACATTACTGCATCCTTTGACATAAGCCCTCAGCCATTTGGGTATCGACCACAATGAGGCCATTCATCTCCTCACAAAGAGCAAGAAGGAGATCTCTATCAAGAATTCTACCAAACGTACATCCGCTCTCAATGCCGAGCCAATCACGAGATAATTTGGGGCTTCACAATGAAAGGTCTTCACATCCCGCCATCTATAAGCCCACGACACTTGGGGCTTTGCAATCTCTCGAAGCTTGGCATCAACGATCTCCTCTTGGGGCTTGCTCACTACAACAACAAAGGGCGATTTACTCGAATGGGCCAAGAGCTGATTTATCTTGGAGCTATGCAAGTCCCTCAAAATTTGGCATCAAAGGCATTCTAGGGGCTTTACAATCAGCAACCCCTCATCTCGGCATCAAAAGCCTTTTGAAGCCCCATAATCGACAAATCTCTTGGGGCTAGACATCAATCTTCGTTGGCACACACGGCGACAACAGAATTCAAGCGAGGCAATCCGGACTTCGACTGAACATGACTTGATCTTGGGTTGGCTTCACAAGAACACAATGGTTAAAATGGTTCACCCACGAACTAAAAAAAATATTTTCCTCACATGTGTGCATATTCTTTCCTTTCTAATCTAAAAAAAAAAAAAGATTTTTCTTTTTCTTTTTCTCCTTCTATGTGCAAAAGTATGTGCTTTACTTTGCTTTGCTCCTAGTTTCTCCTCCAGCATTCTCCATCATCCTTGAATTACGCTGGTATGATTCCCTTCAAAGGATACGTAGGCAGCTTTTGGCACGACCAACCCATCATTCAGAATGTCATCTCAACAACATTCCATCGAAGGCAACGGCAGTTCATCATCTTCATCAAAAGTATCAACATCCTTCGGCAATCCATCTCCAATCAAGCGGCAATGGTAAGTGAAGGTATGAATGCATCCGAGACTTTCCTCAAATCACACCGCACACAAAATCACTTTCTCCATTCCTACAAAAGCTCTCTCTCATGCAAAACTGCTCTCAAATCACATTGCACCACGAGCACAATTTCTCTCTTCATGCATCTTCTTGCACAAAAACATATACCTGCCAAGCACACACATAACAGGTATCACCACGAAGTCAACAGCATCCGCTACTCAAGGCACTTCATCCCCAGCAGAAAATGGTCCACAGTCAACCATGCCCGCATCCCCACGGACTCATTCAAAGGCTCACTAACGGCCTCATCAACGGATTTCACTAACGGATTCGTCAACAAAGGTTCACTAACGGCCTCGAAGGTTCACTAACGGCCTCATCAACGGATTTCACTAACGGATTCGTCAACAAAGGTTCACTAACGGCCTCAAAGGTTCACTAACGGCCTCATCAACGGATTTCACTAACGGATTCGTCAACGAAGGTTCACTAATGACCTCCTCAAAGGTTCACTAACGGCCTCATCAACGGATTTCACTAACGGATTCGTCAACAAAGGTTCACTAACGGCCTCCTCAAAGGTTCACTAACGGCCTCATTCAAAGGTTCACTAACGGCCTCTTCAAAGGTTCACTAACGGCCTCATTTCAAAGGGTTCACTAACGGCCTCATCAACGGATTTCACTAACGGATTCGTCTTCAAAGGTTCACCAACGGCCTCTACAAAGGTTCACTAACGGCCTCGAAGGTTCACTAACGGCCTCATCAACGGATTTCACTAACGGATTCGTCAACAAAGGTTCACTAACGGCCTCGAAGGTTCACTAACGGCCTCATCAACGGATTTCACTAACGGATTCGAAAACAACGGTTCACTAACGGCCTCGAAGGTTCACTAACGGCCTCACCAATGGATTTCACTAATGGATTCGTCAACAAAGGTTCACTAACGGCCTCGAAGGTTCACTAACGGCCTCATCAACGGATTTCACTAACGGATTCGTCAACGAAGGTTCACTAACGGCCTCTTCAAAGGTTCACTAACGGCCTCATCAACGGATTTCACTAACGGCCTCCTCAACAAAGGTTCACTAACGGCCTCATTCAAGGGTTCACTAACGGCCTCATTCAAGGGTTCACTAACGGCCTCACTTAACGGATTCAGCCGGCAGGTTTACCAAAGGATCATGCCTCCCCCCTCTATCAAAAAAAGACGCTCACACAGGGAGCGTACCCCTATCTCTAGAAATTTCAAATTACTGCTTTCATCGAGTTTTGCTTTCTTTGCTTTCTTTTTCTTTGTCGATGTCCTCGGCGGGTGTTTTTACTTTCGTCGACGCGTTTTGCTTCGCAATCCACGTCGCCGAGGGGCTCTGTAGAGACCCCGCCTTGGACCTCTCACCCCGATTGCATACAAAGTATTTTTATTTAACTTACTTTTATTGATTTCTGTTACTTCGGTTAAGCTCCTAACAGATTCCGTTAGTTTTGGACTAAACTGCATAACAGAGTTAACTTTTAGGGTCATTCTGTCATTTTGTTCTTTTCTGCCGCGGGCGCTTCCGGAACTGTTAACTGGCTCCGCGCGCGTCTCGCCCCAAAAGAAAGACTCACGCGCTTCCCACTTGGGCAGTAACGGATTGCACCTTATTTCCCTCCTTTTTCTTGATCACAAACAACCCTTTTTACATCCACATTCATCCCCCCTTTTCTCATTAATTCCCAATCCCAAATTCTAAGCCATCTCTTTAAAACAAAATAATTCAATTTTATTTGATTTTCTTTTATTTCTTTCATTTATTATTTTATTTATCTTATTTTCTATTGGTCAATTCCATCTCACATGGATTGACCAATTTCCCTCCAACCTTTCCCTCTCTTTTTTACCTATAAAAACCATCATCTTCTACCTTAGAAAGGGACTCCTTTTTACACTCTTTGGACCAACTTCATCTTCCCTACAAGAACTATACACAAGTTCTCTCAACACATTTTCCCTACAAACAAACACTACACAAAGTGTTGCACAACCATTTCTCTACAAACAACACCATCTTCAAGTCAAAGTCTAAGGTCATCTTTTCTAAAGGTACTTTTATTCTTCTTCTCTTTTATTCTAGTCTTACTAGTATGCAATCCCCATCAATTGGGACATGACCAAATGACCACTTTACTACATTAAAGTTGGTTAAGGTTATCTCTCTACATTTTAATCTCTACTTTAATTTCCTATAGATTTCTTAATGTAATTGTTTAGCATAAATTTATAAATAAAACAATTCTCTTTTCTTTCCCTTTTTCTTTACATTATAATTGTTAGCACTGTTAATAAATTGAAGGACATTTAGCATTAGAACACCAATAGTAGCAAGACCCGCATAAGCGGGGCGGAGTCGGTGTTTAAGTACTTCCCACTCCGTCACCTAACCCCCGACCCTTCTCTCCCGAATCTCTGGTTTTGTACATAAATTAGGCTATTTCTAGGTTTTTCTTATGTTCCTCAAAACATAGGTGGCGACTCTAAAAACAAGTTAGACATCCTAGGATAATTCACCGCTCTAGCCAAGTCGTGGTTTCCCGGGGTATCTACAAGTGTACCCGAGACTGTATCCGTGTATCACCTGTTTTGTTAAAGTGTGGTAATTGTATATTTGTATAAGAGTTTGTAAGCCTTCGGACTAAGTACTTTCGTTTGTGAAAGTTGTTTGTAAAGTTTGTTTGAAAGTTAAATGGAAGTCTTTGAACTTCGAGTGTGGATTTTGTTAAACTTTATGAAAGTATAATTCGAAAAATTTTCTAAAAGTGTTTTATGACGTCTTCCAATCGTGTCCCGAGCGTGGGGCCAAGTAGGAACACGTGTCTTGGGCACGACAGTTGGTATCATAGCTAGGTTGTAGATCGTCTAGAATGACTAAGTGACCTAGGAGGGTAGTTGTGTATAGGGTGAGTAATGTTGAGAGTCTTATGCAGGTACTTATTGAAAATGGTTGGGACAGAAAGAGATCAGTCAGGATCTTCAAGGCAAGGGAATGTTTGAAGCAGCCATGAAAACCTTAATTGATTAAAGACAAGGAGAAGATCAAGTACGTCCGAGATATGGGTGTAGACACCCCGCTTTGGACCTCTCACCCCGATTGCATACATAGTATTTTTATTTAACTTGTTTTTGTTAATTTATGTTACTTCCGTTAAGTTCCTAATGATTCCGTTAGTTTTGGACTAAACTACGTAACAGAATTAACTTTCTAGTCCATTCTGTCAAAATTGCCTTTTCAAAGTCGCGAGCCTCGCCTTTTGAGGTCAGAAGCGCGCGCCTTCCGTTGGTACACCTGGAAGCGCGCACCTCTGGGGCGTCAGTTACAGATTTTCTCCCAAGAATCCCTCTCTTGCTTATTTTGCATGGATTTCACCCGGGAAAGATTTCTTTGTGACCACGAATTGGCACCAAAAACATCTCCTTTCAACTATAAAAAACCCCTCCAATCCATCATTGGAGGGGACCTCTTTTCCATCTCTTTTGGATTTTTTTTTACCTCTCTTGGACCTCATTTTTTAGACCTTGAACACTTTCTCTTTACACAAACTCTACACAAATTCTCCCAACAAGAGTTTTAAAAAAAAAACTCTACACAAAGTTCTACACAACCATTTCTCTACAACAACGCCACTTTCAAGTCAAGGATCAAGTTCTCTTTTCTAAAGGTACAACTTTTCTCTTTCTCTTTTATTTATGTCTTACTAGTATGCATCTCCATAAAAGGAATACAACCAAAAGGCCACTTCACTATTGAAGTTTGGTCAAGGTTACATTCCAACATTCCAAACACTAATTAAATTCCATTTCATTTCTTATGTAATCGTTTAGTATATTCAACATGTAATCTTTTAGCATAAATTAATTAATAAAATCATTCTTTTTATTTCCCCTTTTCTTCCCATCTCAATTGTTAGCACATTTTTTATATCAATAAATTGAAGGACATTAGCATTAGAACACCAAAAGTAGCAAGACCCGTGTAAGCGGGGCGGAGTGGGTGTTTAAGTACTTCCCACTCCGTCACCTAACCCCCGAACCCTTCTCTTCCCGAATCTCTGGTTTTCGTACAAAAAGGCTATCTTTCTTAGGTTTTCTCGCGTTCCTCTAAAACGTAGGTGGCGACTCTAAAATCAAGTAGACATCCTAGGTAATTCACGCGCTCTAGCCAAGCCGTGGTCCCCCGGGGTATCTACAGTGGCGACTCTGCTGGGGATATAGAGGGTTAAACTTGCATTTTCTGCTTTTGGTGTTCTTATATCTGTTTTCTGGGCATTCTGGTAAAAAGGGTAGGAAGCGCGCGCCTCCGGCCTTCTTGCCCTAAAGCGCGCGCGTCTGACCCCAATTACCAGAATCGCCCGCCTTCCGTCTTGTCCTTCAATTCCATGTTTTTGTGCTAACAATGTCTGCAGGAGAAAGAATTTTTTATTTAGGGTCAAGGCAGTCCCTTGAACCCACTCATTTGCAGGTACTGCCCAGAAGCGGGCGCCTCCACCTCTCTCAGTCTAACGCGCGCGCCTCCCGAGTAGGCACTAAAACGCGCGTGCTTCTGGGCCATTTTCCAGAACAGAACAGTGAACAGAATGGGCAGTTTTGACAGTGTGTGGGCACCGGGCCTGCATACACCCCCTTTTACTTTTGTTTATTCATTTTTATCGGTCACACGGGTGATTCGAAAGTTGTAAATTACGTGCTTATTTTTTTTTTTTTTTTATTTCCTTTGAAAAAAAAATTTGTCACTTGTTAGACCTCACACTACGCGCACAATTCTTATCAACTGCTCACTATCGAGTCGCACAAGTCCAACCCCAAACCCGTCGAGGCCCGTCCTAGAAGTTTCAAGCTCCACTCGACCTTAACTCTTCCGAAGCGGTAAACCTCAGCCCGTGATGTAGTTCATGACTACATGCCGGGGGTGGCCTTTAAGCCTCTCTTTAGCCGAGCACAAACCACACAATTCTAGTTAGGGTCTAACACTCCGTGACTCAAGTTGGTTTCCATGTGCCGAGATTTCCCTAAACTAATGTCTTCAAATCATACATGCCACTCGTTGTTTGGACGAAATAAAACTCCGTCCCCAAGTGGTTTATGGACGAAAATAAAAATCTGTCCCCGCATGTATGTTTTACTACATTAATTTAGTTTAATCCCGACACATGTAGGATTTACAAGCGTGGTGGAATCCGATGAGTATATGGGACCACGAGAAGGTCTATATACTAGTGTGACGATTCCACTATTTTTCTAGAAACCCCAAAAAGGACCACGTCCTTCCGACTTTTGTAAAAAATAAAAAAATAAAAAAAGAGTCATTTTCTTATGTGGTTAAGTCTTTTTTCTTTGTTTGTGGGTTAATTATTTTACTCAAAATATGTTTGAGGGGCCAACCTAAGTTCGACCGTGTTCTCTCAATAGGTCCATTGGCTTCCAACAGCAACAACAACAAGGGTGAGAACATCTCCGTGTCTAACGAAAGGCTCTTCAACATAATAAGAGCCATGGGGGAACAAATGGATAGACTTGTCGAGGATGCCCGCCGCAAGGATGATTTGTGGCAAGACCGTCTTGATCTCGAGAGGAAAATTCACAAGGAAGAAGTGTCCGAACTTCAGGCTCGTTTGCAAGAGCTCACCGACAGCAAGGTAAAGGTCCACGGTAAAGCACGCTCAAGTGGCTCATCCCTCAAAAGTCACAAAGGTGCCACTAACGACCGTGTCTATACCCCTCTCAATGTCATGACCATCACCGAAGCCTACGAAGCTCTCAAAACCAAGGGACAAGTTTCTCCTCTCCAAGGGTACAAGCAACCACAACCGTTACGTCGTAACCATGCCCACCACAAGTGGTGTGACTATCACCAATGCAGCGGTCATCTCACCGGGGATTGCTTCTCCCTCCGCGACATCATCCAAGATTCGATTGACAATGGTGAGTTTACCGTGGTTGAAGAACAACAGTTAGAGAGTGAGAACATGCACGAACTCATCAAGGAAGGGGCTCAGATTTGAAATAGGGTCTCAACAAGAGATCATGCTGCAAGGAAGGCTACAACGACAATGGGGACTACAGCAACAATCTCCGTTTCTCTTTCTCTACCTAGTAATAGGAATTAAAAAAAAAAAAAAAAAAGAAGAGTCAAAGTCCTCTTTAGTGTTCATTAAAGTTTTTCTCGTCCCATGTTCAATGTCGAGTCTTATTATCAAATAAAAGTCGTTCTTATCCTCATACACTCTTCCAAGTTGTTCAATTTAATTCTTGGCAAAATGATGAAAAGGTATCTAAACAAGTTTTGGAATGAAGGCCATCGCTTGAACGCCTAGGGGCTAAACATCAACGACTGCATCAACAACGAAGACATCAACAATGACGAAATAAAGACAAAGAAAGGTGAAGCAACAACCATGGAGAAAAATCGAGCAATGTTTCAAAGGGGATTCAAAAAAAAAAAAAAAAAAAAAAAAAAAAAAAGCTCGCTAGGTTGAAATCCTCAAATCAACCTAGGCAAAAGTTAGAGCACAAAACAAAAAAAAAATCCCCCTTCATTCAAAGAAGTTCACAACAACAACATCATTCCACCAAACGAATGATGAACCAACATCGACAACAATCACGACGAAGCAACAATTCATCACTGCGAATGGAGAATCCACAAGAACTACGGTGACCTGAGCCTCTACACTGGAGGAACGTAGGCAACCTTCAGGTCCGGTCTCATGCAAGAAAGAAGATATGTTTAGCCCTAGCGCGTTATGGTGATCGGCCTTCATCTCGAACTTGTCAAGACATCTTTGTACGATTCATTTGCCAATGAATTAATCACCTCAAGATTGAACAACTTTCCTAGATTTGGAATCACTTTCCGTTCCTTGTCGAGTCTAGGGATTCTATTCTTTCCGCATACTCCCAATTTCTTGCAATCAAATTGGGGCTTTCTTTCTCTTCTCTCTTAATGACTTACTTGCCTTCGTGAGTCATTCAAAGAAATATACATGAAGTCAATACTAGGGACACTTCCCTAGTCGAGTCAATGTCACTCATCTTTAGTGACAAGAGGTCTTCACCGCAAATCACATGTCTTATCTCCTCAGCCAGAGTCAATGCACACTTCCTCATTAATCGAGTCAAAAAAAAAAAAAAAAAAAAGACACAAAAGAGATGCCCGCTAGATTGAAAACCCGAAAGGGCGGTCTAGGCAAAAAACAGGGTGCGTCATAAAAAAAAATGAGAGTGTGAGAGAGAGAAGGGAAAGAGAAATGGAGATCTCCGGCCTCTAAGGAAGACAACTGCACAAGCTCTACATTGGATCTCCTCAGCAAGTCAACTTTGGGATGCAAAAGGCTCAACAAGATATGGCACCGTCAAAGGTTGTCTTGGGTTATCGGCATCATTCTCCAATAGTGTGCATTTTTGGGTTCATGAAAAGAAGGCCCGTGATAACCAAGACCCATCTAAAAAGGGCACGAAGTTGCACAAATAATCCCTAGCTAGTCCATTGGCTTGGGCAGCAAATAGCAACAACATGTGTCTCAGTTTTCAAAGCTTCTTCAAGTATGTGCTTCTAAAGTACACCGAAAGGCTCCCGAGAAATGGAGTATCTCTTGCCATGTCCTCTCATGTTTGTTCCCTTGCACGAGGATGAGTCACTCTTGCTTTTCTCAACATATGGTGACGCCCTAGGGGCTATGTGACTCAAGAACAAGGGCTTCTTTTGCTTCATTTGACAATCAATAAGCCCTAGGGGCTATGCTCGAGAAAGATGTGTGAGACTATCCTCAAAGTCTCTCAAAAGGGATGTCAAAAAGCCCTCTTGTCATGTGTGCCCGTGCTCGTTCCCCCAATCAAGGATAGACCTTTCTCGCAATCAATGATGGCACTCTAGGGGCTACGGTCAAGTCTTAAAAGCTCCCTCGGCAAGAAGCAATTCACTTCAATGTCCCTAGCAACATTTGAAGCTTTATACCGAAAGGTTTCAAGGGGGCTTCGCAATCTACAATCTTTTGGGCTACGGCATTACAGTGATACAAGCAAAGGGCAATATTGGGGCTTCGCAATTAACAAGTTTTTGGGCAGTGGTACCCGAGCAATGCAATTTGGGAGTAGTCTTATGGCTCCATGAAAGGGATCAAACTTCAATGGTCCCTCAACACTTCTAGTCAAAAGGCCTCTTGGTTTTAATGAAGGCTCCGATGATATGAATGAATTTGATGATTCTTGTTAGAACTCACAGCGAGATTCTGAAGGAAGTCTTAGAGAAAAGGAAAAAGATTCAATATGCTAGACTCACCCGGCTGAGTTATAGCGGGCAATGCCAATATGTTAACTCTATAAGCAGAGTTACGGCCAATCCCAATGTTTCTGCAAGTACTGCACCCCCTTCTCCAAGATCAAAAGCACAGGCTGTCACGACCCAAAATATAGGCTCTATTTATTAATAATTGAATAATTATTATTTATTTATTTGCTCATTTATTTATTTAAGTCATTATTTATTTAAATAATTTTGTGTGCATTTTATGTTTCATAAATATTGCCTAGCATTTTAATTGTGTCAATTGGGCTAGTGTAATATTGTTGAGTCTTATTTATTAGTGGGGAGTTTATTTAAATAGGGTAGTATTGGGGGGAGGGGCCTTAGTGTAATATTTCAAATAATTTCTTCATCTTCTCCCTACTCCCTCCCTCACCTCCCTCACCCTACTCTTTCACCTCACACTCCACCTCCCTCTCTCTCTCTCCCTCCTTCCATAGAAAGGTAAGTTTTCTCATCCTCTTCATCTCTCTTCATTTACTTCCTATTCCCATCATCTTCTCTCATTTCTTAAAACATAAACCTTGTTTAGATCGTCGATAGGATCGCGTAGAGCCAAAAAGAATCGAAATCCATCAACTTTGAGAATTTGCAAGTAAGTTACTTTTCCCCCATTTTATGCTAAAATGTTCATATCATGTTTTTATAATGCTTGATGCGTTATATTTGAAGTTTGGTTGGGTTTTGAATTTGTTTGGAATTTATTTGAGTTTTGATCAAATGGTGTTCTTGGGAATGTTGAGGTTCGAATCTTGTTGTGGGTAGCTAGATGTTGTTATTTAGGTCCATTTCAAGTTCACAAGTTGTTTTGGTGCATTATTATGCTTATTGGAAGTCTTGATTTTGAGTATTGGAGAATTGGTGAAGTTTTGGGTAAATTTTGGTTACTTGGGTTCTTCTGTGTTTTTTCTGAATGCAGGAGGTGCTCGGCCGAGCGCGTCCCTTGACTCGGCCGAGCGGAGCAGACCAGAGAGTCATAATTTTGGAACCGAGGTTGCTCGGCCGAGTCATATAGAACTGCTCGGCCGAGCACCCCTGTTTTAGGCTTAAATGTTTATAACTTAAAAGTAAGCACCCGGAACAATAAGAAGTCAACCGTAAGCCTATGAAAATCATGTAAGGAGTGTGTTAGAGTCATAAAAGTGGGGAGTATGAGGTGGTTTATTCGTTTGGGTTAATTGTTTGTGTGGGTTGCGAATAACTCTAGTGTTTAATCGGTTCCTTGTGAACAAATATGTGTGGAGTTTGACCAAGTATCGTTTTGTATTTGTTTGGACATCTTATGATGTGTTGTTGGATTGATGCACCTTTCGGTAATCTATTTGGTTTGGTTCCCTATTTTGGAACCTTAAGTTGTTTATTTAAGCTAGTATTTATTACTTAGCATTTAATTGAAAGTCCAGCTGGTATTTTGTGTGTGTTGGGCGATGGGAAAGATTATAATGGCAAAGCCAAGTCCATTATAATATTGACCATTGTTTTGCCCCCTTCTTTACCCCTTCTCCAGATTGGCCTTGGAGAGGATAAGTCAGCGTTCCTTTGTGAATGTATCTGGCTAGCGGGCATGACTTTGTGTCATGGTCCTTGTCCCTTGTGACACTTTTATGTTATTGGTTCCGGTACCGGGGTTTTCTCTTCGGCTTTCATGCTATTATGAAGATGATGATTTGTTGATTATTGAAGCTGCGCAGCGATCCTTTATTTGGATGTTCCGGTTTGGAAAACCTTGGCTATATCCTTTGTTATGTGTTTATTTCCGCTGCTATCTGTTATATGATAATTGCTATGTGCTATGTGATGATAATTATTGATTATTGCTTATTGCATCATAGCATGTCATGTAGTTGCATTAGTAACTTATTGAGATTTATCTCACCCCCTTTCTTTTATCTTTGTTTTTCCTTAACCCCCCCCCAGGTGCTAAGGATTAGTCTCGCTGATCACGGGAAACAGGACGTCGAGTGTGGATCCATTCTTTTGGGGAAGGTTGATATAGGTTGGTTTACATTATGTAAATGTGTAACCATTTTGGGGTATTTGTACCAAACATTGACGTCATTAGGATTTGTGTATATTTTGTATTTTGTTGTGCATAAACTTATGGAAGTTTATGATAGAGATAATTGGTCTTTATCAAACTTGGTTTTGTAAAACTTTGGATTATCACCTTTTGGTATTAAATGAAATTTTAACCTTGGATTTTCCCAGTTTTTGTTTTAGAGTCGACGTCCAGATCGCGGTCTCGGGCCCGCGGGGTCCGGGGTGGCGACAGTTGGTATCAGAGCTATGGCATTAGCTCTAAGTATAAGTCTAGGTGGATTAGTATGACCTTGGTGGGTAGTAGTGTGCGGAGTGATTAACGGTTGATGTTTTATATAGGTACTTGTTGACAATGGTTCGTAGAAGGAGCGGTGAAGGTAGTACCGGTAATGCAAATCAGAATGATACAAGGGAAGAAGCCCGTGCCATGTTTCAAGGCATGTTTGAGGCGGCCATGAAGGCCATACATGATCAAGGTCCGAGGGTAGAACAAGCACCACCCCGTTATGGATTGGAGCAATTTCTGAAGTTGAAACCGGTTGAATTCAATGGGGAACCCGATGTTCGGAAAGCTGAGTTATGGATTGAGTCAATGGAGAAGATTTATGATGTATTTGGGTGTTCAGATGAGGACAAGGTCCGGTTCGCGGCTTACAAGCTTGTGGGAGCCGCCGAGCATTGGTGGAAAGGTGTTAAGGCTACTTGGGATGATACTCGCACGGTGTATGCGTGGGAGTTATTTGTGCGCAAATTCAAGGAGCATTTCATTCCGGTTGTTGATCAAAACCGAAAGGAGATCGAGCTACTCAACCTAGAGCAAGGTGTGTTATCTATAGCACAATACTCGGCTAAGTTCATAGAATTAGCCCGGTTATTGCGACTATTTGGTGAGGACCGAGGAGCAAAAGGCTATGAGATTCATTCGGGGATTGAAGACCTCCATCCGTACTCAACTTATTGCCCAACGGATTGCGACTTTCCAAGATGCGGTGGACCGAGCTTATTTGATAGAGCAAGATATTGGGGAGCATAAAAGGAAGACCGAAGTAGCTAACCCGAGCAAGCAAGGAGCTCAAAGCAAGCCACAACACCGTTCCGATAATCGAGGTAACTTTGGGGGACAATCTCAGTTCCGAGGGCAACCGGCCCCAAGGAACCCGGGTACCACTTCCGGGAACCAAGGGAGCCTAATGAGGAAGCCTTGTACCTTTTGTCAGAAGGTAGGCCATGCGGAGGATAGGTGTTGGAAAAAGCAAGGCAAGTGTACCAATTGTGGTGAAATGGGGCACTTTGCGAGAGAGTGCACGAGGTACCGAGGTCAAGCATCCGGGTCAGGAGTTGGTATTAATCAGGGTCAGAAAAGGGATGCCGCCGGGAAGCCCAAAGTTCAAGGGAAATTTTATGCCATGAATCAACAACAAGCTACCGATGATCCATCCGTTATTGGAGGTATTATTTCTGTGTCTAATGTGAGCGCGCGAGCGTTAGTAGATCCAGGATCATCCCATTCATACGTTTCTGTGCAATTTGCTTCCATGTTAAATGTTGCATTCGAGTCTTTACCGTACGTGCTAGAGGTGTCGACCCCTATAGGAGAATGCTTGATTTCTGATCGAGTCTTTCGTGCTTGTGATGTGGTTATTTGTGGTCGAGTCCTTTGTGCGGATTTGGTAGTTCTTCCTATCCAAGACTTTGATGTCATTTTCGGTATGGATTGGTTGAGCAAGTTTCATGCTTCCGTTGATTGCCGTAAGAAAACCGTTACTTTTTCTATTTCCGATGTGCCTAAGTTTGTGTTTGAGGCTAGTCCTCTGAGTAGAAAGGTTCGCTTAATTTATTTTATGAAAGCGAGAAAATTATTGCATAGTGGTTGTGAGGGGTTTTTGGCTAGTGTTCTTGATACTAGGAAGGAATCCCCTAGTTTTGATAGTGTTCGGGTAGTTCGGGAATTTCCCGATGTTTTCTCTACCGAGTATGATATGCCTCCCGATCGTGAGATTGAGTTTTGTATAGATCTTTTGCCGGGTACGGCTCCAATTTCGAAAGCACCTTATAGGTTAGCTCCCGCAGAGTTGAAGGAGTTAAAGGTTCAGTTGCAAGAGTTGCTGGATCGAGGGTTTATCCGCCCTAGTGTTTCCCCGTGGGGAGCACCGGTTTTATTTGTGCGAAAGAAAGATGGTTCCTTGAGATTGTGTATAGATTACAGGAAGTTGAATCAGGTTACGGTGAAGAATAAGTATCCTCTACCGCATATCGATGATTTATTTGATCAGCTTCAAGGGTCCGTTGTGTTTTCCAAGCTTGATTTGAGGAGTGGGTGCCATCAGTTGAAGGTTCGATCGGAGGATATTCCGAAGACTGCTTTTCGCACTCGGTATGGTCATTATGAGTTCTTGGTTATGCCGTTTGGGTTGACTAACGCGCCGGCAGTATTTATGGATTTGATGAACCGGATTTTCCATCCCTATCTTGATTCGTTCGTGGTGGTTTTCATCGACGACATTCTTGTTTATTCGAAATCTCGAGATGAGCACGAGCAACACTTGAGGACAGTTTTATCCGTTCTTGCGAGGGAGAAATTATTTGCGAAGTTTAGTAAATGCGAATTTTGGCTCGAGAAGGTTTCGTTTCTGGGTCATGTGATTTCGAAAGACGGGATTTCGGTGGATCCTTCTAAGATTGAGGCTATAGTGGATTGGAAGAGACCCGAGTCAGTGACAGAGATTAGAAGCTTTCTGGGTTTAGCCGGTTATTACAGAAGGTTTATTGAAGGGTTTTCGAGGATTGCTACTCCGATGACTCAGTTGACCCGGAAGAATGTTCCGTTTGTGTGGACCGAGAAATGTGACAAGAGTTTCGAGGAATTGAAGAAGAGGTTGACTACCGCACCGATCTTGACTTTGCCTAATGGGAGCGATGGCCTAGTGATTTATAGTGATGCTTCGAAAGAGGGTTTGGGTTGTGTGTTGATGCAGAACGGGAAAGTAATTGCTTATGCTTCAAGGAAGTTGACCCCTAGTGAACAGAATTACCCGACTCATGATATGGAGTTAGCGGCTATTGTATTTGCGTTGCACAAATGGAAGCACTATCTTTATGGGGCGAAGTTTGAGATTTTTACGGATCACAAGAGTTTGAAGTACCTTTTCTCTCAGAAGGAATTGAACAACCGACAGCGCCGATGGATGGAATTGTTGAAGGATTATGATTGTACGATTTCTTATCATCCGGGGAAGGCGAATGTGGTAGCCGATGCGATTAGTAGAAAATCTTATGTGGCTTCGATGATGGTTCGAGAATGGAAAATGCTTGAGGATGTTCGAGATTGGTCTCCTCGTGAATCGAGACATGGGGCTATTTTTGCGAATATTAGGGTGTCTCCGACCCTAATTCAGAGGATAAAGGAAGCTCAGAAAGAGGATCCCGAGTTGGTGAAGATAATGGGTAAATTGAAGGAAAAGAACTTCGAGGATTTTTCTGTTAGCCCGATTGGAGTGTTGACTTTCCGTGGTCGTTTGTGTGTTCCGGATGTTGATGGAATTAAACAGAGAGTTCTTGTTGAGGGTCACAAATCGAGATATACTATTCATCCGGGTAGTACGAAGATGTATCAGGATTTGAAGCAACAATTTTGGTGGATTAATATGAAGAGGGAAATAGCCGAGTATGTTTCGAAGTGTCTAACGTGTCAGCAGGTCAAAGCCGAGCATCAGAAACCCGCGGGATTGCTTCAGCCGTTAGAGATTCCCGAGTGGAAATGGGAACATGTGACCATGGATTTCGTTACGGGACTGCCTCGTACCCGTAGGAAGTATGATAGTGTTTGGGTAATAGTGGATAGATTGACCAAGAGTGCCCATTTCTTGCCTATTGACATCAGATATTCGATGGAAAGGCTTGCGACCCTTTATATCGATGAGATCGTTAGATTGCATGGGGTTCCGGTTAGTATTGTGTCAGATCGAGACCCGAGGTTTACTTCTAGATTCTGGAAGGCATTTCAAGAAGCTTTGGGTACAGATTTGCGATTCAGTACAGCTTTTCATCCTCAGACCGATGGTCAATCCGAGAGGACTATTCAGATTTTGGAGGATATGTTGCGAGCGTGTTCGATAGACTTTTCTGATTCTTGGGATTCGCATTTACCGTTAGTGGAATTCTCTTACAACAACAGTTATCAGGCTAGTATCGAGATGGCACCGTATGAGGCTTTGTATGGAAGGAAGTGTAGATCGCCTATTTGTTGGGAGGAGGTCGGTGAAGCAAAGATTGTGGGTATTGATTTGCTTCGGGATTCGATTGAGAAAGTTAAAGTTATCCGGGATCGATTGAAAACAGCCCAGAGTCGACATAAGAGCTACGCAGATAACCGAAGGCAAGATCTTAGTTTTCAGATTGGTGATTTGGTATTCTTGAAAGTATCTCCGAAGGTGGGTATTCGTAGATTTGGGAAGAAAGGTAAATTGGCTCCAAGGTTTATTGGTCCGTTCGAGATCTTGGAAAGGTTGGACTTCTAGCGTATCGTCTTGCGTTACCGCCATCTTTAGACCGGTTGCACAACGTTTTTCACGTTTCTATGCTTCGGAAGTATGTTCATGACTCATCTCACGTGTTACCGAGGATACCGGAGGATATTGAGCCCGATATGACTTATGAGGAACGACCGGTTCGGATCCTAGATTCTAAAGTCCAAGAGTTGAGGAGCAAAAGCATTTTGTTGGTTAGAGTCCTTTGGAGGAATCATAACATCGAGGAGTCGACGTGGGAGCTTCGCGATGAGATCGAGAGGAAATTTCTGTGGCTTTTTGTTTAAGGTAAGTCTCGTTAAAATTCGGGTCGAATTTTCTTTAAGGGGGAGTGAATGTCACGACCCGAAATATAGGCTCTATTTTATTAATAATTGAATAATTATTATTTATTTATTTGCTCATTTATTTATTTAAGTCATTATTTATTTAAATAATTTTGTGTGCATTTTATGTTTCATAAATATTGCCTAGCATTTTAATTGTGTCAATTGGGCTAGTGTAATATTGTTGAGTCTTATTTGTTAGTGGGGAGTTTATTTAAATAGGGTAGTATTGGGGGGAGGGGCCTTAGTGTAATATTTCAAATAATTTCTTCATCTTCTCCCTACTCCCTCCCTCACCTCCCTCACCCTACTCTTTCACCTCACACTCCACCTCCCTCTCTCTCTCCCTCCTTCCATAGAAAGGTAAGTTTTCTCATCCTCTTCATTTCTCTTCATTTACTTCCTATTCACATCATCTTCTCTCATTTCTTAAAACATAAACCTTGTTTAGATCGTCGATAGGATCGCGTAGAGCCAAAAAGAATCGAAATCCATCAACTTTGAGAATTTGCAAGTAAGTTACTTTTCCCCCATTTTTATGCTAAAATGTTCATATCATGTTTTTATAATGCTTGATGTGTTATATTTGAAGTTTGGTTGGGTTTTGAATTTGTTTGGAATTTATTTGAGTTTTGATCAAATGGTGTTCTTGGGAATGTTGAGGTTCGAATCTTGTTGTGGGTAGCTAGATGTTGTTATTTAGGTCCATTTCAAGTTCACAAGTTGTTTTGGTGCATTATTATGCTTATTGGAAGTCTTGATTTTGAGTATTGGAGAATTGGTGAAGTTTTGGGTAAATTTTGGTTACTTGGGTTCTTCTGCGTTTTTTCTGAATGCAGGAGGTGCTCGGCCGAGCGCGTCCCTTGACTCGGCCCAGCGGAGCAGACCAGAGAGTCATAATTTTGGAACCGAGGTTGCTCGGCCGAGTCATATAGAACTGCTCGGCCGAGCACCCCTGTTTTAGGCTTAAATGTTTATAACTTAAAAGTAAGCACCCGGAACAATAAGAAGTCAACCGTAAGCCTATGAAAATCGTGTAAGGAGTGTGTTAGAGTCATAAAAGTGGGGAATGAGTATGAGGTGGTTTATTCGTTTGGGTTAATTGTTTGTGTGGGTTGCGAATAACTCTAGTGTTTAATCGGTTCCTTGTGAACAAATATGTGTGGAGTTTGACCAAGTATCGTTTTGTATTTGTTTGGACATCTTATGATGTGTTGTTGGATTGATGCACCTTTCGGTAATCTATTTGGTTTGGTTCCCTACTTTGGAACCTTAAGTTGTTTATTTAAGCTAGTATTTATTACTTAGCATTTAATTGAAAGTCCAGCTGGTATTTTGTGTGTGTTGGGCGATGGGAAAGATTATAATGGCAAAGCCAAGTCCATTATAATGTTGACCATTGTTTTGCCCCCTTCTTTACCCCTTCTCCAGATTGGCCTTGGAGAGGATAAGTCAGCGTTCCTTTGTGAATGTATCTGGCTAGCGGGCATGACTTTGTGTCATGGTCCTTGTCCCTTGTGACACTTTTATGTTATTGGTTCCGGTACCGGGGTTTTCTCTTCGGCTTTCATGCTATTATGAAGATGATGATTTGTTGATTATTGAAGCTGCGCAGCGATCCTTTATTTGGATGTTCCGGTTTGGAAAACCTTGGCTATATCCTTTGTTATGTGTTTATTTCCGCTGCTATCTGTTATATGATAATTGCTATGTGCTATGTGATGATAATTATTGATTATTGCTTATTGCATCATAGCATGTCATGTAGTTGCATTAGTAACTTATTGAGATTTATCTCACCCCCTTTCTTTTATCTTTGTTTTTCCTTAACCCCCCCCAGGTGCTAAGGATTAGTCTCGCTGATCACGGGAAACAGGACGTCGAGTGTGGATCCATTCTTTTGGGAAGGTTGATATAGGTTGGTTTACATTATGTAAATGTGTAACCATTTTGGGGTATTTGTACCAAACATTGACGTCATTAGGATTTGTGTATATTTTGTATTTTGTTGTGCATAAACTTGTGGAAGTTTATGATAGAGATAATTGGTCTTTATCAAACTTGGTTTTGTAAAACTTTGGATTATCACCTTTTGGTATTAAATGAAATTTTAACCTTGGATTTTCCCAGTTTTTGTTTTAGAGTCGACGTCCAGATCGCGGGGTCCGGGGTCGCGACACAGGCTGCATCCGAAGATCCGCAGTCGGCTCAACTCAAGAAGACGCAAGCAAACATACCATTCGAGACTTTGTCACACCAAGACCTTATCATCTGCAACAACATCACCATCTCCCACGAGACATCTCCCGAAGAGCGTACTACACTTCCAACATGGGCCATCCGCCATTTGGGTATCAACCACAAAAACGGCCATCCACCTCCAAGCAAGAGAAAAAGGAAGATCACTTTCATGAGTTCTACTCAATGGTGCATCTGCTCTCAATACAATGCCAAGATAAGTTGGAGCTTCACACCGAAAGTTCTTCACATCCCGCCACCTACAAAATTGATAAGCCCATGACATTTGGGGCTTAACAATCTCTCAAAGCTTGGTATCAATGATCTTCTCTTGGGGCTTGCCCATGTCGACAACAAAAGACAGTTTATTTGAATGGGCTAAGAGTTGATTCATCTTGGGGCTTCATAAGCCACTCAAAGTTCAGCATTCGAAGGCTTTACAATCAGCAACCCCTTGGCATCTCGGCATCAATAGTCCCTTTTTGAAGCCCCATAATCAACAAATCTTTTGGGGCTAGACATCAATTTCGTTGAACACCACGGCAACAACGACAGAATTCAACAAGGCAATCCGGACTTCGATTGAACATGACTTGATCTTGGGTTGGCTTTACAAACACACAATGGTTAAAATGGTTCACCCACGAACTAAAAAAAAAGAATCTTTTTTCTCACATGTGTGCATATTCTTTCCCTTCTAATCTTAAAAAAAAAAAAAAAAAAAAAAAAATCTTTTTCTTTTTCTCCTTCTATGTGCAAAAGTATGTGCTCTACTTTGCTTTGCTCCTAGCTTTTCCTCCCCAGCACTCTCCATCATCCTTGAACTACGCTGGTCTGATTCCTTTCAAGGGATACGTAGGCAGCCTTTTGGTACGACCAACCCATCATCCAGAATACCATCTCGCCAACACTCCTTCAAAGGCAAGAACAATTCATCACCATCAACATCATCATTCTCCATCCAAAGCATGGACATTCTTCAGCAAAAGCATCAACATCCTTCAGCAATCCATCCCCAATCAAGCGGCAATGGTAAGTGAAGGTATGAACATCATTCATCTCAAGCAATCTCTGCTTTCAAAAATCACTTCACATACAGAATCACTTTACTTCTCTCTCATATAAAGTGCTTTCAAAATCACATTGCACCACGAGCACAATTTCTCTCTTCATGCATTCTCTTGCACAAACACATATACATGCCAAGCACACACGTAGCAGGTACCACCACAAAGTTAACAGCATCCGAAACTCAAGGAACTTCATCCCCAACAGAAAATGGTACACAATCAACCGTGCCCGCATCCCTACGATAAAGTCAACAGCAACTGCAGCTCTAGACAGCAATTTGGTCCACGGTGATCCCGCAATTAGCAAACGGATCCCGCCATCAGCAAACGGATCCCGCAATCAGCAAACGGATCCCGCTTCAGCAAACGGATCCTGCCTTCAGCAAACGGATCCCGCATCAGCAAACGGATCCCGCATTAGCAAACGGATCCCGCCATCAGCAAACGGATCCCGCAATCAGCAAATGGATCCCGCAATCAGCAAACGGATCCCGCACCAGTAAACGGATCCCGCTTCACCAAACGGATCCCGCTTCAGCAAACGGATCCCACATCAGCAAACGGATCCCGCTTCAGCAAAACGGATCTCGCATCAGCAAACGGATCCCGCTTCAGCAAAACGGATCCCGCATCAGAAAACGGATCTCGCATCAGCAAACGGATCCCGCTATATCAATAAAGCCGCTCACACAGGGACCGCACCCCCATCTTTCACAATTTCAAAATTCCCCTCTTTCTTTAAATTGTGGCCGTGGTGGGCCGCCTCAAGCCACCACACCTTTTTAAAATTTTGTGGCCGTGGTGGGCCGCCTCAAGCCACCACACCATTTCCATCCGCGAAAGCCGCTCACACAGGGAGCGCACTCCTATCCTTTGTATTTTCAAATTCATGTTTTATCGAGTCTTTGTTTTCTCTTGTCGATGTCCTCGGCGGTTGTCTTTCTTTCGTCGACGCATTTTGCTTCGCAATCCACGTCACCGAGGGGCTCTGTAGACACCCCGCTTTGGACCTCTCACCCCGATTGCATACATAGTATTTTTATTTAACTTGTTTTTGTTAATTTATGTTACTTCCGTTAAGTTCCTAACTGATTCCGTTAGTTTTGGACTAAACTACGTAACAGAATTAACTTTCTAGTCCATTCTGTCAAAATTGCCTTTTCAAAGTCGCGAGCCTCCGCCTTTTGAGGTCAGAAGCGCGCGCCTTCCGTTGGTACACCTGGAAGCGCGCGCCTCTGGGGCGTCAGTTACAGATTTTCTCCCAAGAATCCCTCTCTTGCTTATTTTGCATGGATTTCACCCGGGAAAGATTTCTTTGTGACCACGAATTGGCACCAAAAACATCCCCTTTCAACTATAAAAACCCCTCCAATCCATCATTGGAGGGGACCTCTTTTCCATCTCTTTTGGATTTTTTTTTACCTCTCTTGGACCTCATTTTTTAGACCTTGAACACTTTCTCTTTACACAAATTCTCCCAACAAGAGTTTTAACAACAAAACTCTACACAAAGTTCTACACAACCATTTCTCTACAACAACGCCACTTTCAAGTCAAGGTTTCAAGTTCTCTTTTCTAAAGGTACAACTTTTCTCTTTCTCTTTTATTTATGTCTTACTAGTATGCAATCTCCATAAAAGGAATACAACCAAAAGGCCACTTCACTATTGAAGTTTGGTCAAGGTTACATTCCAACATTCCAAACACTAATTAAATTCCATTTCATTTCTTATGTAATCGTTTAGCATATTCAACATGTAATCTTTTAGCATAAATTAATTAATAAAATCATTCTTTTTATTTCCCTTTTCTTCTCATCTCAATTGTTAGCACATTTTTTATATCAATAAATTGAAGGACATTAGCATTAGAACACCAAAAGTAGCAAGACCCATGTAAGCGGGGTGGAGTGGGTGTTTAAGTACTTCCCACTCCGTCACCTAACCCCCGAACCCTTCTCTTCCCGAATCTCTGATTTTCGTTCAAAAAGACTATCTTTCTTAGGTTTTCTCGCGTACCTCTAAAACGTGGGTGGCGACTCTAAAATCAAGTAGACATCCTAGGTAATTCACAGGCTCTATCCAAGCCGTGGTCCCTCGGGGTATCTACAATGGGCTAGAACAGTTCTTAAAGATGAAACCAATAGGCTATGATGGAGAACCTGATGTAGCTAAAGTGGAAAAGTGGATTGAATCGATGGAGAAGATCTTTGATGTTCTGAGATGTTTTGATAAAGATCAAGTCAGGTTTGCTACTTATAAACTGAGTGGAGCTACTGAGTATTGGTGGAAAGCTTTGAAAACTTGTTGAGATGAGACTTATGTACCCTATACTTGGGAAAATTTTCTAAAATAAGTTCAAGGAATATTTTATTCCCCGGGTGGATCAAGACAAGAAAAAAAGGAGTTTCTCAACTTAGAGCAAAATGTTATGTCCGTGGCTCAGTATACATCTAAATTCACAGAGTTATCCAGGTACTGTACTCATTTAGTTACAACTGAGGAGAGGAAGACAATGCGATTTGTGAAAGGATTGAGAACTGTGATCCGAATTCAACTAGTATTTCCCAAGTTACAGGATGTTCAAGATGCAGTTGATAGAGTTTATTAAGTGGAGCACTATATTGAAGAACATAAGAGGAAAGTTGAACTATCAGGTGCTGGAAGGCAAGGAAGACCTCAACCACAGTACGGTAACAATCGAGGAGGTCAGGGAATATCATTACAAAACAGAGGACAACCTCAGGAGCAATCAATTTCCAACAACCAAGGTAACACCTCAGGAAAGCCTAAGGTGCAGGGTTGTGTTTTTGCTATTAATCAACAACAGGTTCCAGATTTTTCTAACGTGATAGGAGGTATAATTTATATGTCTAGTTTGAGGGCACGTGCACTTATAGACCCCGGCTCATTGCATTTACATGTGTCTGTGCATTTTTGCATCTCAGTTACATTTGTCTTCTAAGTCTCTACCTTATGTGTTAGAGGTGTCCACTCCTATGGGGGAGTGTTTGGCAACTGATAGAGTGTTGCGTACTTGTGATGTGCATATTCGTGTGCATGTTGTACTTGCTGATTTAGTTGTTTTGCCATTACAAGATTTTGATATTATCTTGGGAATGGATTGGTTGAGTAAATACCATGCTTCAGTTGATTGATATAAAAAGGTGGTTACATTCTCTATTCCTGATGTGTCTGAATTTACTTTTGAGGCTACTCCTCTGGGTAGGGGGATTGGTATTATTTTTTATGTGAAAGCTAGAAAATTGTTACACCGTGGTTGTACGGGGTATTTGGCCAGTGTTCTCGATACTATTAAAAAGGGTTGTCTAAAATAGAGGATGTGCATATTGTTAAAGAGTTTCCTGATGTATTTTTAATTGAGTATTCTATGCCTCCCGATAGGGAAATCGAGTTTTGTATTGACTTACTTCCAGGTATCACCCTGATATTTGAGGTACCTTACAGAATGGCTCCAGCTGAATTGAAAGAGTTGAAAGTTTAATTGCAAGAGTTACTTGATAGTGGTTTTATCCGACTCATTGTATCACCGTAGGGAGTTCTTGTGTTGTTTGTAAAGCACAAATATCCTTTGCCTCACAGTGATGATTTATTTGATCAACTCCAGGGGTCAGTTGTCTTTTCAAATCTTGATTTGAGGAGTGGGTATCATTAGTTAAAGATTCACTCAGAAGACATTCCTAAGACTGCTTTTCGTATTAGGTATGATCACTATGAGTTTCTTGTCATGCTTTTCGGGTTAACTAATGCTCCCGTTGTTCTTATGGATATGATGAATCGGGTTTTCAAACCTTATCTTGATACCTTTGTGGTTGTCTTTATCGGTAATATCCTTGCTTATTCTAAATCTCGAGAGGAACATGAACAATATTTGCGAATGGTTTTGTCTGGGCTCCGAGGGAAGCAGTTATTTGCAAAATTTTCTGGGTTTAGCGGAGTATTATCGAAGATTTATTGAGGGGTTTTCCAAGATTGTTACACCATTCACTCAGTAGACTTAAAAGAATGTACCATATATGTGAGATGAAAAATATCAAGTCAGTTTTGAGGAATTGAAGAAGAGATTGACCATTGTACTTATTCTTGCGTTACCTAATGGAAATAATGATTTGGTTATTTACAGTGATGCTTCGAGGAAGTTAACTTCTTGTGAACAGAATTATCCAACCCATGACATGGAACTTGTTGCGATTGTTTTGCGTTACATAAGTGGAAACATTATCTTTATGGAACAAAGTTGGAGATTTTTACAAATCATAAGAGTTGAGATATCTTTTCTCCTAGAAAGAGTTTCACAACCAACAGCGTAGATGAATGGAACTTTTGAAGGATTATAATTGTACCATTTCTTATCATCCGGGCAAGGTAAATGTGGTAGCCGATGCTATTAGTAGGAAGTCTTATGTAGCTTCATTGATGATCCAATAATGGAAGATGTTAGAGGATGCACGAGATTTGTGTTCACATGAATCGAGACATGGAGTTATATTTGCGAATAATAGAGTATTGCTAACCTTAATTCAAGGATAAAAGATGCTCAGAAGAATGACCTCGAGTTGAGACAGATAGTGGATAAAACCAAAGATAGAAAATCCAAAGATCTCTCTTTTAATATTGAAGGAGTATTAACTTTTAGAGGATGGCTATGTGTACCAGATATTGTTGGAATTAAACGCCAAGATCTTGATGCGTGTTACGAGTTCAAGTATATTATTCATCCCGGGAGTACCAAGATGTATCAGAATTTGAAACAATATTTTTAATGGAATAATATGAAACGGGAAATAGCGGATTATGTAATAAAGTGTTTGACTTATCAACAGGTTCAAGCTGAACATCAAAGACTCGCAGGTTTACTTCAACTTCTATAAATACTTGAGTGGAAATGGGAACTTGTTACGATGGATTTTGTAACAGGATTGCCTCGTACTTGAAGAAAGCATGATGCAGTTTGGGTAATCATGGATAGATTGACAAAACCCGCTCACTTTCTACCTATTGAGATTGGCTATTCGATGGAAAAGTCATAATGGGCCTTTTGAAATTATAAAAAGAGTTGGAAATCTTGCGCACTATCTTGTGTTGCCATCTTCTTTGGGTGAATTCATAACGTGTTTTATATCTCCGTGCTTCGCAAAAATTTGTTTGATCTATCTTATATGTTATCAGAGATACAAGAGGATCTAGAACCCGATATGTTTTATATAGAGCAACCAGTTTGAGTGATTGATACCAAAGTTCAGGAGTTGAGAAATAAAAGTATTCCTCTTGTTAGAATTGTGTGGAAAAATCATCATATGGAGGAATATGCTTGGGAGCTTCGGGAGGAAATGGAAAGGAAATATCCCTGGTTATTCGATTCATTTGGTGAGTTACCCTAAAATTCGGGATGAATTTTCTTTAAGGGGGAGTGATTGTAACGACCCCAAAACCGGCCTAATTTTCTTAACTTAAAATGGAACTTTTATTTGCATTTTATGTGTTAGAAAATATTTTTATGACTTGCATATATTATTTGAGCATATGGGTTAGTTAAAGTGTTAGTAGTAATTTTGTTAAAAGGAATAAATGAGTTAGTTGAAACTTTAGGGTACAAAGTGTAACTTTAAAGTTCAGGGGCTTATTTGCTCAAAATGAAAGTGGAGGGATTTTTTAAGAAAGGCTATAAATAATAACTTTGCATACTTATCCTCACTTTCAATTTCCTCTGCGTAGAAGAAAACACACACACAGAGTAAACTTTTACTCCCTCTGGTTCATGAACATTCAAGGTAAGAAATCATCTTCTTTAATTCCTATCATTTTATTTACTATTCCGTTTCAAAATCTAATTATACCAAAATGTTCAGGGTGTTGAGTAGGCCATTTCTACCCGATCAGAAAATATTTTATTTATACTTTCCCCGAAATAGGTAAGTTACTAATTCCCCTTTAAATGTTAAAATGGTCATATATGTTATACTTTATACTTGTAAGTGTTAATTTTGTGATTTAGATGAATTTGGTGATACTTATAATTTTGGGACAAAGGGAGTATTTGGAAAGTTGGTTTCGAAATGGTAAAAGAAGTATAAGTGTCTTCCTAAGTGTGTTCCTGGGTTTCTTTGGTTAAGGTTTATGTAGGAGGTAAGGTGTGTGTTAGTACTTTTGGGACAGAAGAGAGTATGTAAAGAACCAGGTTCAGTTTTGGCCCAAATCGGGTACCGAGCGCCCACCTGGTGGGTATCGAGCGCCCGCCCACTAGCCTTTGGAGCGCCCGCGTGCGCATGAGTGGAGCGCCCGCTTACCTTTTATTTCATGACCAAATTCCCTGTTGACCTGGGGCGCCCGCTTGGTACTTTCTGAGCGCCCGCCTGGTCTGCCGAGCGCCCGCCCGGTTTAGTTTGAGCGCCCGCTCGCCCCTAGTTTCAAAAATCCTCCTTTCGTTTGATTAAGACTAGGATGTATTCTTAGTCTAGGTATTGAGTACTACTCTAGTTGACTTAAATGGTCATTGTGGAACACTCTAGTGTTTGAAATTGGTTCCTTTGTGAACAAATGTGTTGTGGAATTTGACTAAAAGTTAATTGGATATTGTTGAACATCTTTTGATGTGGTTTGGATTGGTTCATCTTTGTGATGTGTTTGGCTTGGTTCCCTACTTTGGAATCATTGCCCCCGGTTGTTGTTTAAGCAAGTATTCATTACTATGCTCGTGTTTAAATTCCAGCTGGTACTTGTTGTGGAGTCAGGCAGTGGGAGAATTATAGTGGCATAAGTCAAGTTCACTATAAGGTTTTCCATTGGTACCTTGAGTCAGGCAGTGGGAGAATTATAGTGGCACACAAGACAAGTTCACTATAAGGTTTTCCACTGTTGTCTTTTCTGTTTTCCCCAGTCCAGATTGGCCTTGGATGGGATGAATCACTCCCTTGGGTGAGCATTTGGGTTATGACTTTGTGTCATATTTCCCCCCGTTGTTACTTTGGTTCTTATGGTTATGGTTTGGTTTTTGGGATCCCGGCTTCAGCTATTTATGCTGCTCAGATTGTTTTCTCAGATGGTATTCTTAGACAGTTATGTTTATTGGGTAAACCTTGGCTTGGTATCCACCTGAGTGTGGCATTTGTTGTATTTGTGCTATATGAGTTGGTTTTACCTCTCATTCTATGTGCATGTGATGCTTATGATACTGCTCTTTATGCTTATCATTTTAGCATGAAACGTAGTTGCATTTTAGTAGCATACTGAGATTTATTCTCACCCCTTATTTGTTTACTGTTTTAGATAAAGGCGAGTCCAGGGGATAGGTCACTTCACAAGGGAGGACGTCGGGTTGATAATCCATTTTAGAAAGTAAGTGTGGTTTAAAGGTTGCATTATATAAATGTATAACCTTTGGGGTAGTGTACCCGAGACTGTATCCGTGTATCACCTGTTTTGTTAAAGTGTGGTAATTGTATATTTGTATAAGAGTTTGTAAGCCTTCAGACTAAGTACTTTCGTTTGTCAATGTTGTTTGTAAAGTTTGTTTGAAAGTTAAATGGAATTCTTTGAACTTCGAGTGTGGATTTTGTTAAACTTTATGAAAGTATAATTTGAAAAAATTTCAAAAAGTGTTTTATGACGTCTTCCACTCGTGTCCCGAGCGTGGGGCCAAGTAGGACCACGGGTCTGGGCGCGACAGCACGAGCACTTATAGACCCTGGCTCTTCGCATTCTTATGTGTCTGTGCATTTTGCTTCTCGATTGCATTTGTCTTCTGAGTCTCTACCTTATGTGTTAGAGGTGTCTACTCCTATGGGGGAGTGTTTGGTGACCAATAAGGTGTTGCCTACTTGTGATGTGCATATACGTGAGCATGTTTTGCCTGCTGATTTAGTTATCTTGCCATTACAAGATTTTGATATTATTTTGGGTATGGATTGGTTGAGTAAATATCATGCTTCTGTTGAATGCTTTAAAAAGGTGGTCACATTTTCTATCCCTAATATCCCTGAATTTACCTTTGAGGTCATTCCTTTGGGTAGGGAGATTCGTATTATTTTTTATGTGAAAGAAAATTATTGAATCGTGGTTGTGTGGGGTATTTGGCTAGTGTTTTTGATACTACATAAAGGGTTCCTGATATAGAGGATGTGCCTATTGTTAAAGAATTTTCAGATGTATTTTCTTCTGAGTATGCTATGCCTCCTGACCGGGAAATCGAGTTCTGTATTGACTTACTTCCAGGTACAGCTCCTATAACTGAGGCACCTTACAGAATGGCCCCAGCTGAGTTGAAAGAGTTGAAGGTTCAGTTACAAGAGTTACTTGATCGAGGATTCATTCGTCCTAGTGTATCCCCGTGGGGAGCTCCAGTGTTATTTGTCAAAAAGAGAGATGGGTCCTTGAAATTGTGTATTGATTACAGAAAGCTGAATCAGGTAACTATAAAGAATAAATATCCGCTTCCTCATATTGATGATTTATTTGATCAACTTCAAGGCTCAGTCGTCTTTTCAAAGCTTGACTTGAGGAGTGGGTATCACCAGTTGAAAATCCGTTCTGGAGACATTTCTAAAACTACTTTCCGTAGTAGCTATGGCCATTATGAGTTTCTTGTTATGCCTTTCGAGTTGACTAATGCTCCGACTGTTTTTATGGATATAAGGAGGATCATGAACAGCACTTGCGAATGGTATTATCTATTCTTCGGGAGAAGCAATTGTTTGCGAAGTTAAGTAAATGTGCTTTTTGGCTCGATGAAGTATCTTTTCTTGGGCATGTGATTTCTAATAGAGGCATATCAGTTGATCCATCCAAGGTTGAGGCTATTGTGAGTTGGAAGAGGCCAGAATCAGTGTCAGAAATTCAAAGTTTCTTGGGGTTAGTTGGGTACTACAGAAGGTTCATTGAAGGGTTCTCTAAGATTGCAACTCCATTAACTCAGTTGACTCGAAAGAATGTGCCTTATATGTGGAATGAAAAATGTCAAATCAGTTTTGAGGAATTGAAGAAAAGATTGACTACTGCTCCTATTCTTGCACTCCCTAATGGAAATGATGATTTGGTGATATATAGTGATGCTTCTAAAGAAGGCCTCGGGTGTGTATTAATGCAAAATGGAAGGGTGATTGCGTATGCTTCGAGGAAGTTGACTCCGAGTGAGCAGAATTATCCTACTCATGACATGGAGCTTGCGGCTATTGTCTTTGCGTTGCACAAGTGGAAACATTATCTTTATGGAGCAAAATTTGAGATTTTTACCGATCATCAAAGTTTGAAGTATCTTTTCTCACAAAAGAGTTGAATAACAGGCAAAGAAGATGGATGGAGTTACTGAAGGACTATGATTGTACTATCTCTTATCATCCGGTAAAGCAAACATAGTAGCTGATGCCATTAGCCAGAAATCTTATATGGCTTCATTGATGGTGCGTGAATGGAAGATGTTGGAGGATGCTCGAGATTGGAGTCCTTATGAATCAAAGCATGGAGCTATTTTTGCGAACATTCGAGTATTACCAACTTTAATTAAATAAATAAAAGAAGCTCAGAAGGATGATCCGGAGTTAGTGAAAATAATGAGTAAAATCAAAGATGGCAAATTTGAGGATTTCTCTCTCAATTCTGAAGGAGTGTTAATTTTCAGAGGCCGGTTATGTGTGCCTTGTGCTGATGGGATTAAACTCCAAGTTCTTGATGAAGGCCACAAGTCGAGGTATACTATTCATCCCGGGAGTACTAAAATGTATAAAAATTTGAAGCAACACTTTTGGTGGAATAATATGAAGAGGGAAATAGCGGATTATGTATCAAAGTGTTTAACATGTCAACAAGTTAAAGCTGAGAATCAAAGGCCCGTGGTATTGCTTCAACCATTAGAGATTCCGGAATGGAAGTGGGAACATGTTACTATGGATTTTGTGACAGGGTTACCTCGTACACGAAGAAGGTTTGATGCAGTTTGGGTGATTGTTGATAGATTGACAAAGTCTTCTCATTTTCTACCTATTGAGATTGGTTATTCTATGGAAAGGCTTGCAACCTTGTACATTAATGAGATCGTGAGATTACATGGAGTTCCAGTTAGCATTGTTTCTGATCGTGATCCTAGATTCACATCTCAGTTTTGGCAAGCATTTCAGAAGGCTTTGGGTTCAGAATTGAAGTTTAGTACAGCTTTTCATCCTCAAACAGATGGTCAGTCAGAGAGAACCATTCAAATTCTTGAGGATATTTTGAGAGCTTGTTCTGTTGACTTTTTTGATTCGTGGGATATTCATTTGCCTCTCATGGAATTTGCTTATAATAACAGTTTTCAGTCCAGTATTGGGATGGCTCCTTATGAATCCTTGTATGGGAGGAAATGTCGGTCTCCAATTTGTTGGGATGAAGTGGGAGAAGCAAAGATTTGGGGTTTTCAGATGGTAAATGATTCAGTTGAAAATATTAAACTTATTTGGGATCGTTTGAGTACTGCCCAGAGCAGACAAAAAAGTTATGCCGATCACCGGAGGTGAGACCTTGAGTTCGAAAAGGGGGGCTTTGTGTTCTTGAATTTTCACCTAAGGTTGGTATTCGAAGGTATGGAAAGAAAAGCAAGCTTGCTCCGAGGTATATTGGTCCATTTGAGATTCTTGGAAGAGTTGGAGATCGTTCCTATCGTCTTGCATTACATCCTTCTATTAATAAGATCCATAATGTGTTTCATGTTTCGATGCTTCGGAAGTATGTGTATGATTCTTCTCATGTCTTATCTGAGGTTCCCGACGATATTGAGCCGAGTATGTCTTACGAGGAGCATCCAGTCCAAGTCATTGATTCGAAAGTGCAAGAATTGAGAAATAAGAGTATTCCTCTTGTTCGAGTTGTGTGGGGGAACCACAATGTGGAAGAGTCGACTTGGGAGCTTCGGGAGGAGATCGAGAGAAACTACCCTTGGTTGTTTGAGGGCCTATGTAAGTAACCCTAAAATTCGGGATGAATTTTCTTTAAGGGGGAGTTGTAACGACCCCAAAACCCGTCCCTATTTATTTTATATTTTTGGAGATTTTAATTTGACATTATGTGTGCATTTTAAAGGAGTTAAATGAATTAGTTAAAACCTTAAGGTCCTTATTTGAAATATAAGTTCAGGGGTCTAATTGTTGAACTTGGAACTTAAGTGACCAAAATGTAATTTTGGGGTAAAAAGATCTTTTATAACTTATGCTTCTCTCCTTCTCTGTGTTTCACTTTCTTTGCAAAATATTTCTCGTTCTTCCTAGGGTTTAAGAAAAAGGTAAGTTCATTCCATTTTGATTTTATATCTTTTTAATTACTTATCCGTTTTAAAGTCTAATTATATAAAAATGATCAGGGCGTTGAGTAGGTCATTTCTACCCGATCAAAACATATTTCCTCGATACTTTTTCCGAAAATAGGTAAGTTACTAATTCCCCTTTTAATGTTAAATGGTCATATATATGTTATATATGCTATATGTGTTGTAAATTTATGTTTTGAATAAGTTTTGTGGTACTTGTAATTTTGGGACAAAGTGAGTATTTGGTATGTTGGTTTGGTTGGGTTCAAAGTGGTGTTAGAGTTGTTTTGGGACTGATTTTGTAGCCTTAGTAAAGTTATAAACGTTAAGTGTTGTAAGTGTTGTACTTTTGGGACGGTGAAACGAAGGGAATAAAATTTAGTGCATTTTGGCCTGTCGAGTGGGTTGGGCGGCCGCCCAAATAGGGCGTGCGACCGCCCATCTATCTGGAAGGTTTTGGTCATGGGACAGAGCATTTTGGGTGGCCACACAGTCTGGTGTGGGCGACCACACAGGGCTGCTGAAAGTTTGAGTTGTTTCAATCCAAATGATTTAGAGTTCAATCTTGGTCTAAGTCTTAGGTGATATCGTAAAGTACCTAGAGGGTTGTTGTGGAGAACTCTAGTGTTTGAATTTTGTTCCTTTATGAATAAATGTGCTATGGAATGTGAATAAGTGTTGCATGGGGTATAATTGAACATCTTTTGATGTGTTTTGGATTGGTTCATCATATTGATGAGTTTTGTGTGGTTCCCTATTTTGGAATCATGCCCCGGTTGTTGTTTAAGCAAGTATTCATTACAGTGCTTTGTTTGAAAGTCCAGCTGGTGTTGTGTTATCGAGTGGAGGTGGAAATAATTATAGTGGCATACAGCCAAGTTCACTATAAGGCTTTTCCACTGGACCTTTTTCCTCAGTCTAGATTGGCCTTGGATGAGATGAATTAGCTCCCTCGAGTGAGCATTTGGGTTATGACTTTGTGTCATTTTCCCCTGTAGTTAGCTTGGTTTTCGGGATCCCGGCATCAGCTATTTATGCTGCTCAGATGGTTTTCTCAGATGGTTTTCTTAGATGGTATTCTCAGACAGTTATGTTTATTAGGTAAACCTTGGCTTGGTATCCACCTGAGTGTGGCATTTGTGGTATATGAGTTGGTTTTACCTATCATACTATGTGCTATGTGATGCTTATGATATTGTTCTTTATGCTTATCATTTTAGCATGAAACGTAGTTGCATTTTAGTAGCTTACTGAGATTCATTCTCACCCCTTATTTGTTTACTGTTTTAGATAAAGGCGAGTCCAGTGGATAGGACACTTTGGCACGGGAGGACGTTGGAGTGGTAAGAGTTGGGACTTGTTTTGTTAAGGTTACATTATGTAAATGTAAATCCTTATGGGTAGAGTACCCGTACTTCATGTTGTAACACCTATTTTGGATAGTATTGGTGTTTGTAAATTTGTAAATGATGTTTGGAAACTTTATGACTAAACCTTTCTTTGAAGTGGTTTGTAAAGTTTGTTTGGAAGTTAAATGGAAGTCTTTGAACTTCAAGTGTTGATTTTGTTAAACTTTATGAAAGTATATTTCGGGAAAAAAAAATTCAAAAGTGTTTATGACGTCTTCCAATCGTGTCCCGAGCGTGGGGCCAAGTAGGACCACGGGTCTGGGGCACGACATATATGGTTCAACCTGAGGGTTTCACTGTAAAAGGAAGTGAAAACAGAGTTTGTAAACTCAAACGATCCATATACGGTCTCAAGCAAGCATCCAGGCAGTGTTAGTTAAGATTTCCCCACTCAATCATTAATGATGGATTTGTAATGATCGAAGAAGATCACTGTGTCTATCTCAAACGATCTAAAAGTGATTTTGATATCCTTTCACTTTATGTGGATGATATCTTAATAGCTGGAAACAATCTGGTGTTGTTGAAAGCCACTAAGAAGTGGTTGTCCTCAAATTTCGAGATGAAGGACATGGGTGAAGCTGAATTCGTACTGGGTGTTCGAATCTATCGGAAACGTTCTGAAAGACTCCTTGGTTTGTCCCAAGAGACTTACCTTATACAAGTTCTTGAACACTTTGGTATGCTTCAATGCAAACCCCTTGACACTCCTATAGCTAAGAATGAAAAGTTGAGTCTTGATGATTACCCTAAGACTGAGGAAGAGAAGAATAAGATGTCTAGAGTTCCATATCGCAGTGCCATTGGCAAGTTAATGTATGCAGTCATGTGTAAACGTCCAGATTTAGCTTTCGCAGTTGGCATGGTTAGTCGTTATCAATCTAATCCTGGAAGACCACATTAGGGAGCAGTCAAAAGGATATTACGTTATCTAAAAGGAACTGTCGACTACATGTTGTGTTTTCAAGGATCCAACTCACGGATAGTTGGTTATAGTGATGCTGATTGGGGAGGAGATAATGATAACCGAAAGTCTACATCGGGTTATGTATTCTTGCTTAATAACGGAGCTATCACGTGGAATAGCAAGAAGCAAACAAGTGTATCTCTCTCTACCATGGAAGCTGAATTCACTGCATGCACAAGAGCTGTTCAGGAGGCTGTTTGGTTAAAGAGGTTCATGGAAGATCTTGGAGTGGTCGATCATACATCTGACCCCGTGATAGTTTATTGTGACTATCAAGCGTCCATTGCTTTCACGAAAGATCCAAAATATCATGGAAGAACCAAACACATTGATCTAAGGAATAACTACATTCGAGAGACTATAGCAAGTAATGAAGTAACATTAGAGTACATTTCTACTAATATGATGGTAGCTGACCCTATGACTAAGCCCCTTGCTAGATATGTCTTTCTAAGTCATGTTAGGGCCATGGGTCTTCGAAGGGTGTAGATGTACTTAGAACAATGAGTTTTCTTTGTGACTTCAGTTTGAACTACGTTTGTGGAACTATGTTTGTTTATGCACTTTCTGATGAATATCAAGTTTATATTCTTGAGATGTGGAAATAATTTGTTCTATTATATTGACACATTACACAATATAAGAGTATGTCACCAGACAAAGGTTAACTCTCTCACACGAGTAACCGCCACAGGAGCCACGAAAGCAAGCTGAGATGAGACAATGATACTTGAGATACCAAAGGAGTATGCTAGATACATTACATAAACATATGTCGACTTGATGAAAATCAAGAGAAGGTCGAAGTGAAGACCGCATGAGAAACAAGACACTTCTCATATGTCTGGAAATCTAAGACGGGCCAGATATAAATAGTTGGGGATTAAGAAGTGTCTTCGAACTAAATATCTGTACAGTGGGTAAACTACTGACATACGCCCCTTGAAAGGGGTTATACCACTGTAGCACTTGTTTTGGTAACAAGTGTGCATTGACCAAGAGAAATGAGCAATATGTCCCTCTTGATCATTGTGTGAAGTCTCTAAAATGCCATTTATATAGGCATGATACCCTATGTGACTTTCAACTATACTTAAAAGGTATTAAGTCAATGTCTGCTACTTTAGCATACTACCTAGAGCCATGAACTAATTCAGCTGGATGGTACATGTCTAGGAAAGTGATTGCCTTAATGATCTAAAAGTGATAAGTGAGAAAGGAAGAAAAGTTTGATTATGCCTAATGATTTTGTTTATAGGTCGAACAGTTATGTCACGGACATAGCTATAAACACACTTTACGATCGTAAGAGTCAAATATAGCCTTAAAGGGACCAAGGTATGTTTGGACTTGGTTTAATCGAATTAGTCTGGGGTATAACGAATCAATGGTGAACTTGTTGTGGTCGTAGCTATTATGTCATACCTAACGGGAGCATAATCTAAAAGCTGCCATGTACATGCACACTCGTTGGTCACACGACACATTTGCTTGAATGATAGATCATGGATGATAAGGCCATCATGTGCGAGTGGGAGATGTTGGAAATAAAGTAGGTCCGCCCAAGATGGCCCAACCTAGACAAGCCCAATACATTGTATTTATTAAGAAAATAAATACATAGATAAATAAATAAATGGAGGCAGTTAACTACGGGAAGTTAACGAGCAGTTAAGGAGAAGTTACGGGGTTATTTTTCACGTCAAAAGAGAGACGACGAAAGTTCTTTTTGATAGAACGTAAAAACGAAAACCACACACAACTCTTCGTTCTCTCCCCACCCATCCATGGCTGATCAAGGAGCAAACAAGTGTTGTGAAGTAGTGGGTGTTTTCCGTTCGTGATTTCGCTCCCAGCCTACGTTGCGAAGTATTGTACCAAGTTCAATTCGGTGATCAAAATCCACGGTAACGATCTACGCTTCCGCACAAGAATCAATCAAGTAAGTGATTCATATCCCTCTAACGTTTACAGTTGAATTTAAAACTTCAAGAAGAACTCATGAATTTGCATTAAGCAAGTTATGATATAGTTCTTAAAAGTTTTGAAAAGGTCAAGAGATATGGGTTTAGCGGATGTTATCCTTTAACTGAAAATTTCTAAGAAATCTAATGGATAATTCTTGAGAAATTAGCAAGGATAATTTTTCAATGGCTCGAACCTAATATTCATGAGTCAAGATCTATTGAAAAATAAAGCTGATGTTGTTTTTCAAGTTGAACACTCGAAAATTATTGGAAGTCTAGTGAATTGGTACACTAGTAATCCTAAATGTATAGTGAGAGTACTAAGGTACTTGAGATACAATCGAGATCAAGGATTACTCTACACTAGACATCTATCGATATCTGAAGGATATAGTAATGCTACATGGATATCAGATATCCAAGACTCAAGGTCTACAAGTGGATTTGTATTCATATTAGCAGGTGCAGCTATATCATGGAAATCTTTTAAACAGATGGTTATAGCCAGATCCATGATGGAATCTGAGTTTATAGCTTTGAACAAATGTGGGGAAGAAGCGGAATGGCTATGCCGTTTCCTAGAAGATATTCCAAGATGGACAAAGTCAGTGCCACCAATCTGTATACATTGTAACAGACAATCTGCAATTGGTAGGGCACAAAGCAACATGTACAATGGTAAGTCGAGACATATACATCGAAGACATAATACCATAAGACAACTACTCTCAACTGGTACCATCTCGATTGACTATGTGAAGTCAAAAGATAACTTAGCGGATCCATTAACCAAAGGGTTAAATAGAGAGGTAGTTGCGAGATCGATAAGGGGAATGGGTTTAAAGCCTCTTGAGAAGTTAACCACGGCGGAAAACCCAACCTAGCTGACTGGAGATCCCAAGATCTAGGTTCAAAAGGGACCACCTAACTGTTAAAAGACTTATAGCGCCACTGTGGGGATTAACCCCATACCCATTCCTAAAAGTGACATCCCGAGATGAATAAGGTTAAGCTCCTATGGCTTTTAATGATTCTTATGGAGTAAACCGGGTTACTTAGAAGAATCACCTATGTAGGAGAGAAGTGGGGCCGCTTCGAGGAGAATTGTGTGAGGCTCAATTATTAGACCCTCTCACAGAACCAGGCATTGTGTTCCATGGCCACAAATGGACATAGCTATGATAATTGAATTGTGTTAGGGAGATACCTGTGTAATGTATATGACTGGCTACACAAAAAGATGACAGTTCAAGGACATCGTGTCTACTGATTAGCGAGTGAATAAGTATACGTCTCTAAGGGAAGGTTCAAAGGGCAATCCCATACCTATCCTATGCAGGTTTTCAACTATTGGACATTATCACCAAATTCCTCATAATTTCCTTCATGTGGGGAATTGTTGGAAAAATAGTGTATTTTTTTAATATGTGAAGGAAATATGATTTATTTCCGTGATATATATTTTGTCAAATGAAAAAATTAATTGTGGGTTTGTGTTTAGCTCTATGAGAACATTGAGATAATGTATTTATTTGTCCAATTTTGTGTTTAGATGAATAAGACTTTAAGGCTTGAAGTTGGGAAAATAGTTCATCTCATTTGAGCTAGAATGTCAAGTGACTAGTTCATCTCATTTGAACTAGAATGTCAAGTGACTAGCCTTATCTCCAAAATTAATAAAGGACATATGGATTGAGTTTATCCTTTGATTAATTTGGGAGATTGAATGGTTCTTGGTTGGACTATAAAAGGAGCAACAACCATTTGTGATCATACAATAGAAAAAACACAAAAAAGATACACAAAAAGTGTTCCAACAATATCCACATCCATCCTTTCGTTGCATTTTTGTCATCTCTTCCTTTGGCCTCCTATATTGTATTTGGTGGTGATACTGTCCAGACACTGAATTCAATTCGCCGGAGTCTCTTAGTGCAGGGAAGCATCCGGTTCGTGCGAGTTATCCTGGGAGACTAGCGTCCATCAGCAACCTCAAGCACTCACGGTGAGGGGGCGAATAAGTCTTAAGGACAGTGTGTTCAATACACGGCTCAGCACAAATATTCAGTCTAGTTTCTGTTTATCTATTCTCCAGTTTATTATTTATGTATTTATTATTTATTCTGTAATTCGAGTTCTCTTTTGTAGAATTCTTCTAACACCCATAGGCGTATAGTGATGCACCCACATGCGTAAAGTAACGCACCCACACATGCGTAAAGTGACGCACCCACATGCGATATGTGTCGCACCCACAAGTAAACCGGATATTCGTATTCACATACTTTACCCCAATCGTGGCCGGCAGAGGGAAACGGTACAGATGTATTGCCCTACGGTTATTACACGTACGGCTCAAGCACAAGTAATAACCGCATATCAATACACCCCCAAAACACAAACGATAACTGGATTCTAATGCACTGCACAAGTAGATGTTTACTTTCCCAAACGAATTCAACTAGGCCCAAAAGTAGTGGATCATTCCATAATTCAGATGAGCAACTGTATCATATTTCTCAACAACATATAACCATACGTAAATACCCATCAACCATATGGAACATAAAGTGTCCATCATAACATAACCAATCCAAATACGAGCCCATAAATATTAGACTCCAAGTAAGTAATAGTGCAAATCGTATTGTACATAATCACAATTATACACCTCGCGTATATTCGCGATTAATGGACGAATATATTTTACGCCACATATTGTGGTCCGTAATTATTTTCTGTATATTATAATCGTATTAATCATAATTTTATTAAATTATAATTATACTTTTACTGTCCCTGTTTTACCTTATAATTATACTTTTACTGGTCCCTATTTATCTTAGGAACTCATTTACGGAATGGGGTACTTTTATTACACTTTATACAACTTTATTGAGTATTTTACTCATTTTGGATTACAATTATTATTAATAATACCGCCATTCCACCGTCTCAAAATCACTATCTTAGTACCCGTTCTAAATATTTGGGTCAATTTAATTAGTTAAAAAGTGTATAGAATAACATATTAACAAAAATAATAATTAATAGCAATACTACCCATAAAGCAATAATTGACAATAAAAGTATCATATATATCATGTATGAACATTACTATAACTAAAAGGGGAGTAGTAACTTACTAGTTGACGGATTATCACCGATTAAACATTTTAATGTTGTAGTCAAAATGATCCCGGACGTGAACTCTACACTTCTACGAAATTGGAACAAAGAAAGAAGGCCTAGTTGATAAGGGACAATAGAAAGTGTGGGTTAAAACCCTGTAGCTATTATGCAGACAGGGGGAGTCGGTTGATGCTGTTGAAGAATGAAGAAGACTTCATTACGAAGTCTATCCAACATTTATATATAAGCATTCTTTCACAATGGCCCTCCAAGAGTTGGGTTTCACAATTAAACCCCTTATGAATTAAGTTATTACAATTAAACCCTTAAAACTTATATTAACCGTTTTGCACCTCTAGTAACTGTATTGTATGTGCAGCATCCATTGTTGGAAAAATAGTGTATTTTTGTATTATGTGAAGGAAATATGATTTATTTTCGTGATATATATTTTGTCAAATGACAAAATTAATTGTGGGTTTGTGTTTAGCTCTATGAGAACATTGAGATAATGTATTTATTTGTCCAATTTTGTGTTTGGATGAATAAGACTTTAAGACTTGAAGTTGGGAAAATAGTTCATCTCATTTGAGCTAGAATGTCAAGTGACTAGTTCATCTTATTTGAACTAGAATGTCAAGTGACTAGCCTTATCTCCAAAATTAATAAAGGACATATGGATTGAGTTTATCCTTTGATTAATTTGGGAGATTGAATGGTTCTTGGTTGGACTATAAAAGGAACAACAACCATTTGTGATCATACAATAGAAAAAACACAAAAAAGATACACAAAAAGTGTTCCAACAATATCAACATCCATCCTTTCGTTGCATTTTTTATCATCTCTTCCTTTGGCCTCCTATATTGTATTTGGTGGTGATACTGTCCAGGCACTGAATTCAATTCGCCGGAGTCTCTTAGTGCAGTGAAGCATCCGGTTCGTGCGAGTTATCCTGGGAGACTAGCGTCCATCAGCAACCTCAAGCACTCACAGTGAGGGGGCGAATAAGTCTTAAGGACAGTGTGTTCAACACACGGATCGGTCCAAATATTTAGTCTAGTTTTTGTTTATCTATTCTTCAGTTTATTATTTATGTATTTATTATTTATTCTGTAATTCGAGTTCTCTTTTGTAGAATTCTTCTAACAATCTTAAGACTTATTCCTTCTGCAAGAGGGAACGGATTACAGAACAACATACTAATTTTATTTGTGAGAAAGGATTGCAGATTACGATATTCTTGTGGCGTGGTGGCTATTAGAGAAAATATTGGAAAGGGACGGAAAAACGGTGGAAAAGAAGCAAATTTCCAGCACTGTTTTTTCATAACCAGCTGTGGTAAAATGAAATTTCCCGCTTCGTTAACCGTTAGATCGGTCTGAAATATTTTGTGCATGTTCAGGCCTCATAAAAGAAAAATCTGAACGGTGGCGATTGGATTCTGCTATCCATAGAAGGAAAAAAAAAATCGCATAATAGCAGTTTTTGTGAAACAGATTGCTTTCTACTTGTTTAATGATTAAACAAAGTTGGAAACATTGATGTTCATGACATAAACTATGAAACAATGGTGGCTATGCCTCATAAATTGGTTATACATCATGTGATATTTCTCTTATGGTTCATGTGAATCATATTGAAGAGATTAGAAAGTTCGTTGGAACTAAGAACCTTGAAAGATTAAGTCGTTAACGTTACATTGACAAAGATAATAGGGCTTCTTGAAAGAAGTTGTTAAAACCTATTATGGTCAATGGTGACAAAGGTTACAAAAGATTAACATAATAAGGCATCTTGAAAGAAGTTGTTAAAGCTTATTATTGTTAATAGTGATAAAAAGTCATAAAGATAAAAACAATAGGACTTCTTGTAGGAAGTTATTAAATCCTATTGTTATTGATGATGGGAAATGACACAAATATTTAGATGAAGGTCTTCTAAAGAATTTGTGCATTTTGTGAATGAGAAATTAATTTTCTCTAATTCTGAGGTACTCCAAGATGAGACCTTTAAAGTTTGGAATAGTTGACCTCTAATTAAAATTTTATTAAGAAATCAAGAGGTTTATAATAGTTGTTACAAGAAATAAATTGTGTGAATTCTCCTATTGAATTAACAATTTATTTTGTAGAAAAATCTCTAAATGAGGTAGAGAGTTATAGTTGTAACAACAAAATAATAATTTGGTGTTTAATTGTTTTAAATTAAAGCCAAAGTATTGGGAAAGACTCCTTGTGTGGAGACGAATCTCGAAAGGAATATGATGTATTCCATGTATTCCGGCTCACTATAATGAGAAGTCATGGAATGTTGTTGGCATCGACCTTATGTGTTGGCAAACAAAAGATGTTCTATTTGACCACCTTGAATTTAGTGAGGTTCTTAATGAAGATCCTACAAAGTTTGGTGGAAATAAGATGGATGTTTTAAGCCATGAATGCGGTTGAAGCATGTGAATTTATTTGGCCTTTATCATGGAAGCATGGGGAATTCATTTGCAAGAACTATGTTCTTAATGAGCTATCTGATTCTCTTTATAGTGTTTAGAGAGAAAAGGAATGGAAAAAGAATTGTGGGAGTCTTCCGACTATAACAATAAAATTGAGAATGCGGGTGCAATGATTAATTGTAGGTCGTTTCCCTGTTTTAAATATTAGACTCCATAGACCGTAAAAAGTCAAATAGAAGAGTTGAAATTGTTTTTCATGAAATCCATGCCGAATGGATGGTGTTAAGTGAAATTTTTAAGTGATAAATTGAGAAATTACTTTTCACTTGGAAAGATTCAAGAAGCACCTCAAAAGTAAATGAATTGAAATGAATATTGAGATGCTTGCTATTCATCTTTGTGTTGGAAAGAGAATAGAGTTTCAGAGAAGAAGTTGTTAACACTTCTTATAGCAAAAGCAAATGTGGTAGAGCATACCAAAATGCTTATGGCAAAGACAAAGTAGGTCAAATTTACTTGAAAAGTCAAAATTTGTCTGAAAAGTCGAATTTGTGCGAAAGACAAACTTGCTTGAAGCGTCAAACATGTTTGAAAAGTTAAGCTTGTTTGAAAAGCAAAAATTAAATCATGCATATATCTTTCTTAACAACAATGGGTGTCATCAAGGATAATCTTCATGGTTTGAATAAATGAAATAAAAATTGTATCAACCGATGGGTTGATATAGTGATCAATAATGAGAATAAGCCTCTTTAGTTGTATCGCATTCCCTCATTCAACAAGGGATTCAACAAGATGTGAAATGTGTGTTGAACTATATCATCACAAGTTAAGTATAGTGATAGATTGTTCAAACACATGGTAATGATAACAATGTTATTGTTATATGTAATAAGCATTGTCTTATTGAATGGAGAAGTTGGAAAACAAATTTAAAATGAGAAAATGAGGATGAAACACTAATGCTTATAGTGTGTATATAACATGTGTTTGTACACAATATCCACCTTGTAAACTAATATCAAATGGTGTTGATGAAAGAACTAATAGCACTATTGTTATATTTAGGACTAACCTAAAATGTGGGGAGTGAGTTTACTTTGGAAAATTAAATACCTATTGAATAGGTTACCCCAAGAAAACAATGTAAATTTCATATGAAGTATGAAAACGTAGGCCTACGTACACTTGTGAATGTGGGGGTGGTTCGCAAAGTAGAAAGTCCAACATCAACAAAATTGATATTTGCGTACAAGATGGTGGAGTATGTAAGTAATGAGTTTTCATTGGCTTGTCATAAATTATTCATTGACATTGAATATATATATAAAACCAAGATTGAAATAAATGGAAATCATGTATTGATGTTAAGTTCATGAAAAATGAACAAATGATACTTTGAGTGAAATATATCAAAGTAACACTTTGAGTGAAATGGATTAAAGTGATACTTTGAATGAATTAGATCAAAGTAAAGTGTGCAAGTTAGTAAAGTCACTAGATGACTTGAAACAAGCACAAAATAATGACATCAAAGCTTGATTTTACCATGAAAGAAAGTGGATTAATCAAAACTGACATGAATGGAAATGTCATAGTGTTGATTAAATCTATCGAAGATATGGTGAACTTGAAAGAAGTTTGCTAATTTGACGGTTGAATTTAAAACTTCAAGAAGAACTCATGAATTTGCATTAAGCAAGTTATGATATAGTTCTTAAAAGTTTTGAAAAGGTCAAAAGATATGGGTTTAGCGGATGTTATCCTTGAAGTGAAATTTTCTAAGAAATCTAATGGATAATTCTTGAGAAATTAGCAAGGATAATTTTTCAATGGCTCGAACCTAATATTCATGAGTCAACATCTATTGAAAAATAAAGTTGATGTTGTTTTTCAAGTTGAACACTCGAGAATTATTGGAAGTCTAGTGAATTGGTACATTAGTAATCCTAAATGTATAGTGAGAGTACTAAGGTACTTGAGATACAATCGAGATCAAGGATTACTCTACACTAGACATCTATCGATATCTGAAGGATATAGTAATGCTACATTGATATCAGATATCCAAGACTCAAGGTCTACAAGTGGATTTGTATTCACATTAGCAGGTGCAGCAATATCATGGAAATCTTCCAAACAGATGGTTATAGCCAGATCCACGATAGAATTTAAGTTTATAGCTTTGGACAAATGTGGGGAAGAAGCGGAATGGCTACGCTATATTTCCTAGAAGATATTCCAAGATAGACAAAGCCAGTGCCACCAATCTGTATACATTGTGATAGACAATCTGCAATTGGTAGGGCACAAAGCAACATGTATAATAGTAAGTCGAGACATATACGTTGAGACATAATACCATAAGACAACTACTCTCAACTGGTACCATCTTCATTGACTATGTGAAGTCAAAAGATAACTTAGCGGATCCGTTAACCAAAGGGTTAAATAGAGAGGTAGTTGCGAGATCGAAAAGGGGAATGGGTTTAAAGCCTCTTGAGAAGTTAACCACGGCGGAAAACCCAACCTAGCTGACTGGAGATCCCAAGATCTAGGTTCAAAAGGAACCACCTAACCATTAAAAGACTTGTAGCATCACTGTGAGGATTAACCCCATACCCATTCCTAAAAGTGACATCCCGAGATGAATAAGGTTAAGCGCCTATGGCTTTTAATGATTCTTATGGAGTAAACCGGGTTACTTAGAAGAATCACCTATGTGAGAGAGAAGTGGGGCCGCTTCGAGGAGAATTGTGTGAGGCTCAATTATTAGACCCTCTCACAGAACCAGGCATTGTGTTCCATGGCCACAAATGGACATAGCTATGAGAATTGAATTGTGTTAGGGAGATACATGTGTAATGTATATGACTGGCTACACAAAAAGATGACAGTTCAAGGACATCGTGTCTACTGATTAGCGAGTAGAATAAGTATACGTCTATAAGGGAAGGTTCAAAGGGCAATCCCATACCTATCCTATGCAGGTTTTCAACTATTGGACTTTATCACCAAATTCCTCATAATTTCTTTCATGTGGGGAATTGTTGGAAAAATAGTGTATTTTTGTATTATGTGAAGGAAATATGATTTATTTCCGTGATATATATTTTGTCAAATGACAAAATTAATTGTGGGTTTGTGTTTAGCTCCATGAGAACATTGAGATAATGTATTTATTTGTTCAATTTTTGTGTTTGGATGAATAAGACTTTAAGGCTTGAAGTTGGGAAAAATAGTTCATCTCATTTGAGCTAGAATGTCAAGTGACTAGTTCATCTCATTTGAACTAGAATGTCAAGTGACTAGCCTTATCTCCAAAATTAATAAAGGACATATGGATTGAGTTTATCCTTTGATTAATTTGGGAGATTGAATGGTTCTTGGTTGGACTATAAAAGGAGCAACTGTAAGGATGATTAACATGACCCCATTTCGAATGAGGTGTCTCAATCCTCGACCATGAGCTTAAGGATGATTAACATGACCCGTTCATTAGGGCTTAACGACACGGTGTTACCCTATCTTTAGCGCACGACCTTTGTTAATTGTGGTCGTCATTAACACACGTGTTAGAGGCGGGTTAGGCCACGCTTGCATTACATCAAGGAGTCATAACCCGGGCATTAACTTGACCACAATTGACTTTGGACACTTGCTTAAAGATAATGGCAATGTGAACTAGACCAAAAACCAACCAAAGTCACGGTATTTGTGTGTCACGGACATGTGTGGTTGACTCGGCTCGGAAGGGGAGGTGGAATGGACCCGTGCGCGCTCGAAGGGAACAAGAGCGCAAATCGAGCTGCATCTGGCATCCATCCCGGGTTTAAAGCGTATTTGGAACGTGCAAGGCCAAGTGCGTGTTGTGTGAAGTCAATTCTATATTCCCTTTTTGAGTCAAAATAGAGATTTTTATTTTGTTTTTCAACATGATGAGCATGGCATAAGCAAAATATGAACAAGTATGGACAAGCATGGAGCAAGCAATTTATACACAATAAGTCAAAGAATACAAACAAAGACCAAAACTTGTATATGTACCAAGTTGTGCACAACCAAAAAAATTTTCGAATCAAACATTTTGCCAAAAGAACAATCTTTACGTTGAAACCATTTGTACAAAGCAAGTTGTGCACAACAAGAAGAGTCTTTTTTTTCTTAAAATTCAAGAAATCTATACAAAAGGATTATGCACAATGAGGCTTTGAAAACCATTTTTATTGACAAAAGATCATGCATAACCAAGTTTTAAAAACCAAGTTTTGGCCAAAAGAATAAAGGTAATGTGCACAAGTAAGGCTGTAAATTTGGAACCTGGACAAGCAGAAGCAGAAGGCAATTCAGAATGTTGCTGCCCTGCACAAAATTGTTAATTTGCAACATTCTAGCCCTTTACCAAAGTAGCCGTACGGCTAGACCAAGAGGGTTGAGATTTTTCTCAGTTTCTCCAACTTCTGATCATCATGCTCCAGTTTATTGCATTTCCAAAACGTATTCACTCAAAACAGTTCAAACAGAAACATCAAACACACACAAATATGCACAAACTCAACTAACGGGAACGGGAGTTTGACCCACACAAAAGCGCCTCCAATGATTCTAAAGAGAAGTTTGCAAGCACTTTATTCCCCAGCGGAGTCGCCACTATAAGGATCCCGTCCCTCGGGGCGAAACAAGAAAAGTTCACACGAGGAAGAAATGCCAAACACGGGTAACTTTCCTAACGAAAAAAGAAACGGAATCGCCACATTTGTTAATTTTAAACCAAACAAATGAAAATGGTTAGAGAAGGTGAGTTCGGAGGTCACGTTACACTTTGGGAAGAACATATTTGCGGTTCACCCAAAATGCCTCGGAAAAAACCGAGTCTCCCTTATTAGTTTGGAAATGTGCGTGTGTGTGTGTATTTAACGGAAAAGTTTCTGTTATTGGTTTTGTTTGGAAAAAACTTAACTGGAAGGGTCTGTTTATTAGGAAAATAGGGATCAGAGGGAAAAACGGACATTTTGCCTGTTAGGCCTAATTGGTAGGAAAATAGGCTAGAGGGGGGGTGAATAGCCTTTTTAAAACTTTTACAAAGAAACACTTTTAAATGCAAAGTCACTTATCAGTTTGCAAAGTATTATCAGTAAGCGCAGCGGAGAAGATATGAATAAGTTTTAACTCACACTTTAAAATCGGTAAGAAATAGTTTTTAGAGCTTAGTTTAAACACAAAGTTGTTTCTAAAAGTTCAATGCAGTTTCAAGAGATTGGTCAATGGAAATTACAATGAATCAGTACGAACATATGCAATCTTCCGGTGATAGAATTCCAACCGGCAATGATAAGGTAAGCAACAGAGACACAGGGATTTGGAGAGGTTCACAGTGTAAATACTGCTACGTCCTCTACCAAGTTTGGTCAGAACTTGGATTTGGGTTAAGAGTACTATTAGATATCTCTAGTCTATTACAAGCACGGCTTTGCCGGTATACAAAGACTAAGTTCTAGAAATTTCTAAAGGATCGTAAAACAAATCTGACCAAGTGTTTTTAAGCGGCAAGTTCAAGAGAACTTATCTCACTCAGGTGGGTGTGTGAATAACTTAAACAACGTATTCCTTATATTATCTAGTTCGGGAATACTAACAATGTTGTTTGAGTTCGTGCACAAGTGTATGTCCTATTAAATGATCTAATGATTATCTGGACACAGAATGTTTGAGTCTTTAATGAATACTCAAAACATTCAACTCTCTTCAATGCTCTATTTTCACCAACCTTCTTCAATGCTCCAAGTCTACTATTTATAAGAGCAGTGAATGTCTTGAGTCTTATAGAAGAAGGCTTGCAATTTGAATATCCAGCTGGGTAGTTGAGGAGCATTAAATGCGGTATCTTTAGCATTAATGGCGAAGATATGGAGTACACGCATGCTTGCAAAGGTCTGATGGGTAAAGACCCCTTTGTCTCAACCGGTTACCTGCAAAAAGCAAGTAGGGACAAAGTATAGCTAAAACTAGCTATGTGTCAGACGGCGCAGTAATCATGACAGAGCAGTTAAACTACTTTTTGATAAAACAGTATGAAAGGACAGGGACAATCAGCAAGGTTGACTTTAAGATGAAACGATATAACCTGACTGACAGTACGGACTGTCTTTCTTTATCGGCATGTTGAGAATGTAGTTGATCGGCAACTCAAATGTAGTTGATCGGCAACTTTGTGTTGCATGTTGAGAATAGAGTTGATCGGCAAATTGTTTACTAGTCTGCGGATTTGCTTCCTCTTGCTGGTTTGCCTTGTTTGAAGAGTTCGAATACACCTGTGCTGGTCACCAAGAATCCTAAGAGTACCTTACAAGGGTTCTAATAAAATTGGGGGATCCTAAGTGATAACTATGATTGGGATTAAGCAATTCTATGTCCTAAACATATATTTGAACAACATTGCCCCCTGTTCCCAACACAGCCGTACGGATGGACAGGTGGTCTCCTGGGATTTTACAGTTCAGTCAAGAACAGTCCAGTTTTAGAGCAGAAACAGAACATTCTGTTGAAACTGGACAGAATTGTTTTGATTCTAGTTTGTTTAAAACACTTTATAAGTTTAAATACATCATTCCTATGCTAAATGATCATCACTTAGTCCCCAAAAACAAGTATTTGGGTGTGATCATAAGCAATCTTTGGAGAAAATTGAGAAAAGTTGATGAACATGCCCTTTGGGCCAAAATTGACCATTTGGTGATTAATGATTGAAACTTTATCACCAAGATGGCATTTTTATGACTTATTAACCTTTAAGGAATCAAATTAACACATAAAGATTGAATCTTTGTAACCCCAAAGGGGACTTTAGAGCTAGGTCAATGTTGGATGATAAAGATGGAAGCTTTATCATCCAATTGATCATTATTGCCAACAAAAGCATCATTTTAACTAGACAAGAATGTAAATGACAATAAATAAGCCATGATCATCTAGGTTTGAACCTCTTCCACACAAGGCATGGAGGGCACCTTGGATCATCTCATGGCTTGGACAAGAGAAATATAGAGTAATATATGTATATTTGCTTGAATGGACAAGTCTTGCATAAATGTAAAGTTGCTTGAATGGACAAGTCTTGCAAGTAATATAAAGGTGCTTGAATGGACAAGTCTTGCAAGTAATATAAAGATCAACATAAACTTAAATAAAGATTAAAGAGAAAATAGAAAATAGAGTTATAGATGAAGAGAAGGGAGGGGGAGAAGGTGGCTTTACCTATTTTGGTTTAGCCAATCTTCCTTTCTCTCTTTCACTCTTTGTTTCACTCTTTTCTCACACTACTGGAGTGATTTCGACAGAGTAATCCTTCTTATGTTGTTTCTCCCCCCCCCCTGAAATGATCAGCTTTGGGTTCAATTTATAGAGGCTGAGGGTGCCCAAAGTAGCCGTACGGCTAGGAACCTCATGTGCCCAAATCATCCGTACGACTCGACTTGGCGAGCTTCTGGATTTTTCCAACTTTAATTCCAGCTCAGTCCTGGAATATCACGTTTATCCTAGTGAGGTCCTGGCCCATTGGTTTATCCCTAAATGGTAACAAGAATTCCTCTAAAGTAGGTCAATTTCAGATTGGGTTACTTACAGCAACAACCATTTGTGATCATAAAATAGAAAAAACCCAAAAAAGATACACAAAAAGTGTTCCAACAATATCCACATCCATCCTTTCGTTGCGTGTTTGATCATCTCTTCCTTTGGCCTCCTATATTGTATTTGGTGGTGATACTGTCCAGGCACTGAATTCAATTCGCCGGAGTCTCTTAGTACAGGGAAGCATCCGGTTCGTGCGAGTTATCCTGGGAGACTAGCGTCCATCAGCAACCTCAAGCACTCACGGTGAGGGGGCAAATAAGTCTTAAGGACAGTGTGTTCAACACACGGCTTAGCACAATTATTCAGTCTAGTTTCTATTTATCTATTCTCCGGTTTATATTTATGTATTTATTATTTATTCTGTAATTCGAGTTCTCTTTTGTAGAATTCTTCTAACACCCATAGGCGTATAGTGATGCACCCACATGCGTAAAGTAACGCACCCACACATGCGTAAAGTGACGCACCCACATGTGATATGTGTCGCACCCACAAGTAAACCGGATATTCGTATTCACATATTTTACCCCAATCGTGGCCGGCGGAGGGAAACGGTACAGATGTATTGCCCTACGGTTATTACACGTACGGCTCAAGCACAAGTAATAACCGCATATCAATATACCCCCAAAACACAAACGATAACTGGATTCAAATGCACTGCACAAGTAGATGTTTACTTGTCCCAATCCAATTCAACTAGGCCCAAAAGTAGTGGATCATTCCATAATTCAGATGAGCAACTGTATCATATTTCTCAACAACATATAACCATACGCAAATACCCATCAACCATATGGCACATAAAGTGTCCATCATAACATAACCAATCCAAATACGAGCCCATAAGTATTAGACTCCAAGTAAGTAATAGTACAAATCGTATTGTACCTAATCACAATTATACACCTCGCGTATATTCGCGATTAATGGGCGAATACATTTTACGCCACATATTGTGGTCTGTAATTATTTTCTGTATATTATAATTGTATTAATCATAATTTTATAAAATTATAATTATACTTTTACTGTCCCTTTTTTACCTTATAATTATACTTTTACTGGTCCCTATTTATCTTAGAAACTCATTTACGGAACGGGGTACTTTTATTACACTTTATACAACTTTATTGAGTATTTTACTTATTTTGGATTACAATTATTATTTATAATACCGCCATTCCACCGTCTCAAAATCACTATCTTAGTACCCGTTCTAAATATTTGGGTCAATTTAATTAGTTAAAATGTGTATAGAATCACATATTAACAAAAATAATAATTAGTAGCAATACTACCCATAAAGCAATAATTGACAATAAAAGTATCATATATAGCATGTATGAACATTACTATAATTAAAAGGGGAGTAGTAACTTACTAGTTGACGGATTATCACCAATTAAACATTTTAATATTGTAGTCAAAATGATCCCGGACGTGAACTCTACACTTCTACGAAATTGGAACAAAGAAAGAAGGCCTAGTTGATAAGGGACAATAGAAAGTGTGGGTTAAAACCCTGTAGCTATTATGCAGATAGAGGGAGTCGGTTGATGCTGTTGAAGAATGAAGAAGACTTCATTACGAAGTCTATACAACATTTATATATAAGCATTCTTTCACAATGGCCCTCCAAGAGTTGGGTTTCACAATTAAACCTCTTATGAATTAAGTTATTACAATTAAACCCTTAAAACTTATATTAACCATTTTGCACTTTACAATATCTATACATGATTTAACTTGATTCAGATAACTACTAATGAACTTATTCATAATAATATTAATTAATCATTACTAACTAAAGAGTTCCACATTTTAATTTAAATAATTGAAAACGTCCTTTTTTTTAATTATTATTATGCATATATAATAATTTTTTTAATTAAAGTGTCCTACTTTATATTTTGGGATACTACAACGAGTGTTTTAATAGGTCTGTGACATGGCTCACGGTATTTTTATAGGTTTTTGATATGGCTCTCAGTGTTTTTATAGGTCTGTGACAATGCTCTCAGTGTTTTATAGGTCTTTGATATGGCTCTCAGTGTTTTTATAGTTCTCTGATATGGCTCTCAGTATTTTTATAAGTCTCTGATATGGCTCTCAGTGTTTTTATAGGTCTCTAACATGGGCCTCGGTGTTTTTATAGATATATGACATGGCTCTCAGTGTTTTTATAGGTATGTGACATGTCTCTCAGTGTTATTATAGGTCTGAGACATGACTCTCAGTGTTTTTATAGGTCTGTGATATGGCTCTCAGTGTTTTTATAGGTCTGTGATATGGCTCTCAATGTTTTTATAGGTTTGTTACATGGCTCTCAGTGTTTTTATAGGTCTGTGATATGGCTCTCAGTATTTTTATAGGACTCTGACATGGGTCTCAATGTTTTGATAGGTCTGTGACATGACTCTCAGTATTTTTATAGGTCTGCGACATGACTCTCATTGTTTTTATAAGTATGTGACATGTCTCTTAGTGTTTTGATAGGTCTGCGACATGACTGTCAGTGTTTTTTTAGGTATGTGACATGACTCTCAGTGTTTTTGTAGGTCCGAGACATGGCACTCAGTGTTTTATGGGTCTAAGACATGGCTCTTAGTGTTTTATAGGTCACTGACATGGCTTTAAATGTCTTTATAGGTATGTGATATGCTTTTACGTGTTTTTATGGATATGTGACACGTCTCTCAGTGTTTTTATAGGTATATGACGTGGTTCTAAGTGTTTCTAGAGATCTAAGATACGTCTTTCAGTGTTTTTATAGATTTGTGACATGTCTCTCATTGTTTTTAAAGGTATGTGACACGTCTCTCAGGGTTTTTATATGTCTGAGACATGACTCTCAGTATTTTTATATGTCTGTGACATGTATCTCAGTGTTTTTATAGGTCTGCGACACAGCTCTCAGTGTTTTTATAGGTCTGCGACACAGCTCTCAGTGTTTTTATAGGTATGGGACATGTCTCTCAGTGTTTTTATAGGTTTGCGACATATCTCTTTGTGGTTTTATAGGTCTACGACATGACTGTCAGTGTTTTTATAGGTATGTAGCATGACTCTTAATATTTTTATAAGTATGAGACATGTCTCTCAGTGTTTTTAAAGGTCTGCGACATGTCTCTCAGTGTTTTTATAGGTCTACGACATGATTGACAGTGTTTTTATAGGTATATAGCATGACTCTCAGTGTTTTTATAGGCATGAGACATGTCTCTGCTTTTATAGGTTTGTGACATGACTCTCAGTGTTTTTATGGGTTTGGGACATTGGTCTCAGTGTTTTTATAGGCATGTGATATATTTCTAAGTGTTTTTATGGGTCTGTGATATGGTTCTAAGTGTTTTTGTAGGTATGTGATATGGTTTTAAGTGTTTTTATTGGTATGTGATATGGTTCTAAGTGTTTTTATAGGTCTGTGATATGTCTCTAATTGTTTTTATAGATATGTGATATGGCTCTTAGTGTTTTTATAGGTCTATGGTATGACTTCAGTGTTTTTATAAGTCTACGGCATGACTTTCAGTGTTTTTTATAGGTCTACGGCATGACTCTCCGTGTTTCTATGAGTCTGAGGCATGACTCTCCGTGTTTCTATGAGTCTGAGGCATGAATCTCAGAGCGAGATGAAAATATGACCTGAAAATATGGCCTGGAAAGGAGGAGCACCCTAATAATGGGTAGACAGGGGTATTCTTGGCTATTTTTGTCCTTTGGGTTTTTGAGCAATTAAAAAAATATTGTTTCTTCTTTAGAAATAAAAGTTAGAATAAAGGGCTTTTAAGGAAATGCCTCTATCTTAAAATAGGCTATTAATTTTAAGTTGCCAACTTACCAACTTATAGTTGGTAAGGCAGGTCTTAACAAGGTAAGAGGAAGAAAAATAAAGAAAGGAAATGGGTTCAACACATTCATCAACATTTTTATTTATTTATTCAATGTTACTTTCTTTTGTTAAATTTGATCAAATGAAAATGTAACTATGTTCATATTAGAAATTTGGTAGTGATTTAATATAGTATTTTAATTAACTTTAAAAAAAAGTAATCTAAGTTTAATAAAGTTGTTCAAAATAGTGAAGATTTATTAATGTGGGACAAATGGAAAGACCAATAAAAAATGTTCAAATACTATCATTATCAACCTAATAAAATATAATTTCACAAATAATATTTTTTGTGAATTATAATATTTATATTTAAGAAATATTACTATTTGTTTGTGAATAAATGGAAAAAATTAAGCGAAAAGAAATGAGATAATGTTTTGAGTGTCTATTTAGAATTTGATTAAATTCATATGTATATAGTTTGTCATAACCAAACAAACCGAAGTCTTACGAAATTCAGCAACTTAATGATTTCAGCTCTACAATTTCAGGTCTACATTTTCAGAGCTTCATTTTCAGTACTACCAAACATGGCCTAATTCATCAGCTTTCAGTTATAAGTTATCGGCCATCAGCTGCGACAAACGAGCCTGATCAGCTTTTTATGTCAATTCTAAAGTAAGGAACCTCATCTCTATGAATTTCCACTCTCTCCGCAAATCTCTTATATCTCCCTCGAAACACCCAATTCTCCCTTACAATTAGTTGGTCCAACCTTTACACCAACCTTGATCACTGGTGTAACTCTTTCCCTTAATCTCCATGATTGTGCAATTCGATCTCCATTTGCTCTTAGTAATCTTCTATGTCCTAACTTGATTAGATATCTCCTTATTTGGATCTTGATTGTTAATTCAATAACAACTTTACTGATCACTACATAAGATGACCATATATTCTCACTAAATAATAAAATTCATCTTTGGGAATCAATATCAATGGTGGACTAGTCAAAGATTGATGCAATTTTATCTTAATTTCATGCTCTAATTATGTTATTCATATGTTATGTCTTTAAGTGTTGTTAGATATTTTGCAGGGTCTCACACCCACCTAGCCTATAGCCCTAACATGGGGATCATAATCATCACACTCAGATAATATAAAAGAAATAAAACACATATTTCTTAACTGAGTTCGGCAACACATGACTACGTCTGGGGCCGTTGTCAGAACAAGATATAACAACTTCGGTCATGCAATCACTAAGATCTAAACATGGCTACTTTTCATGACCAACCTCTCTCATATATGTCTTCTCTGCTTTAGAATAGCACATACATAATGGTCATGGCCGAGTTGTAGGATTTCCCCTCATAGCTCTCCTAGACCCCCGGGCCCTCTCTTGTGTATCCTAGCTCTCTCCCTCAAGCATACATGTTTTTTTATCATCACCCATGTTTATATATGGTTTCCAATGCCTTAAACCTATTCTGAGTCAGAATTCCGTCACAATAAGGAAACAAAATAAAAGCTGAGAAAAGATATGCGTGCACCTTATGTGCGAGGATAGGCGCACCATAAGGCGCGTGCATCACCTTCGATATTTTAGTCTCCTTCTCTTCCTCCTGAGTGCTTTGATTCCATCTTAGCATCCCGCTTGGTTTACACTTCCTCCCCCACTAATATTCCTCGTTGGTTTAGACTCTAAAACTGTAACGACCCCAAAACCCGTCCCTATTTATTTTATATTTTTGGGGATTTAATTTGAACTTATGTGTGCATTTTATGTGTTGCATCATATTTTATGATTTGCACATCTTACTTGATTATTTGTGTTATTTATTTAGTTAGTAGTAATAATGGTTAAAGGAGTTAATTGATTAAGTTGAAACCTTAGGGTCCTTATTGAAAATATAAGTTTAAGGGTTTAAGTGTTAAGAATGAAAGTTGAGTGACCAAAACATACTTTTGGGGTAAAAACCTTAAAATGCATATCTCTTCTCCCTCCTTCTCTGTGTTTCATACTTTTCAGAACATTCTCTCTCGTTCATTCTTAGGGTTAGGAGAAAAAGGTAAGTTCAACCTATTTCGATTTAATTCTTTTTATTTACTTATCCATTTTAAAATCTAATTATATAAAAATGATTAGGGCGTTGAATAGGTCATTTCTACCCGAACAAAACATATTTATGTGATACTTTTTCCGGAAATAGGTAAGTTACTAATTCCCCTTTAAATATTAAAATGGTCATATATGTTATACTTGATACTTGTACTTGTTAATTTTGTGATTTGAATGATATTTGTGATACTTGTAATTTTGGGACAAAGGGAGTATTCATCTTCTGTGTAGGAATGAAGAGTTAAATTGAAAGTAATGTTTTGGGATGGTTGTTGCACTCCTGGTAATAGTATAAGTGTTAGTAAGTTATACTCCTACTCGTGGGACGGATGAATTTGGCTTGCAGGAGAAATTTGGGAATTTTGAGTCTAGCTTGTAGGCGACCGCCCAGAATGGGGTTAGGCGACCGCCCACAACTACTGAAAGGTTTGGTCTGGGACAAAGCATTTTGGGCGACCGCCCAGTCTGGTATGGGCGACCGCCCATAATTGCTGAAAAAGTGAGTTGTTCAATTTCAAGTGATTTAAAGTTCAATCTTGGTCTAGGTCTTAGGTGATATCCTAGAGTACCTAGAGGGTTGTTGTGGAACACCCTAGTGTTTGGAATTGGTTCCTTTGTGAACATAAGAGTTGTGAAATTTGACTAAATGTTAATTGGATTTAGTTGAACATCTTTTGGTGTGGTTTGGATTGGTTCATCTTTGTGATGTGTTTGGCTTGATTCCCTACTTTGGAATCATTGCCCCCGGTTGTTGTTTAAGCAAGTATTCATTACTATGCTCGTGTTTAAAGTCCAGCTGGTACTTGTTGTGGTGTCGGGCAGTGGTAGGGATTATAATGGCACACGAGCCAAGTTCATTTTAAGGCTTCTACCATTGGTTTCCCATTTTTATCCCCCTTCCTTGGGCCACGGATTGGGTCTGGGCTAGCTCTCCCTAGTGTGAGTTTAGTCACCGTTTGGGTTATGACTATGTGTCATTTTCCCCCGTTGTTGTTGTTGTTGTTGTTGTTGTTGTTTGGTTCATGAACCGGTTTCAGCCCTTTGGTGCTGCTCAGTTGATACCTCTCAGATGGTTATATGTTTGATTCGAGAACCTTGGCTCAGTATCCACTTATGAGTGTTTTATTCCGCCTTATGTGTGGAAAGATGAGTTGGCTTTACCTATCATGTTACGTGCTATGTGAATGTTTATTGACATTGTTCAGTTCCGAGTATCATTTCAGCATGTAACGTAGTTGCATTTTAGTAGGTTACTGAGATTTATTCTCACCCTTATTTGTTTACTGTTTTAGATAAAGGAGAGCCCAGGGGATAGGTCACTGCACAAGGAAGGACGTCGAGGTGGTGATTTTGGGTAAGACATTTTGGGAAAGTAAGTTTGGTATGTAAAGGCTACATTATGTAAATGTATAACCTTTTGGGTAGTGTACCCGTGACTTCATCTTTGTATCACCTATTTTTGGAACATGTTGGTGAGTTGTAAATTTGTAAGTAAAGTGTGTAAGCCTTATGGCTAAGTACTTTGGATTGTGAAAGTTTGTTTGTGTGAAATGAAGTCAAGTTTTAAGTAAATGGGTTTGGTTATATGAAACTTTTATAAAAGTACATTTCGAAAAATTTTCCTAAAATGTTTTATGACGTCTTCCGATCGTGTCCCGAGCGTAGGGCCAAGTAGGACCACGGGTACGGGGCACGACAGTTGGTATCAGAGCTAGGTTGTAGATGGTCTAGAATGACTAAGTGACCTAGGAGGGTAGTTGTGTATAGAGTAAGTAACGTTGAGTGTCTTATGCAGGTATTTATTGAAAATGGTTGAGACTGGAAGAGATCAGGCTGGTTCTTCAGGGCAAGGGGAGGCCAGAGAAGAGGCCCGAATCATGTTTCAAGGGATGTTCGAGGCAGCAATGAAAACTCTTAATGATCAAAGGCAAGGAGGGGAACAAGTACATCCGAGATATGGGTTAGAACAGTTCCTGAAGATGAAACCAATGGGTTATGAAGGAGAACCAGAGGTAATAAAGGTCAAGAGGTGGATAGAGTCGATGGAGAAGATATTTGATGTCTTGAGATGTACTAATGAAGAACAAGTCAGGTTTGCTACCTATAAACTGAGTGGAGCTGCTGAGCGCTGGTGGAGAGCTTTGAAAACAAATTGGGATGAGAATCATATATCCTATACTTGGGAAAATTTTTTGAGGAAGTTCAAGGAACATTTCATTCCTCGGGTAGATCAAGACACGAAGGAAATGGAGTTTCTTAACTTGGAGCAGAACATTATATCTGTGGCTCACTATACGTCCAAATTCACGGAGTTATCCAGGTACTGTACTCACTTGGTGGCAACTGAGGAAAGGAAGGCAACTAGATTTGTAAAGGGTTTGAGAACTGTGATTCGAAGTCAACTAGTATCCCATAAGTTGCAAGATTTTCAAGATGCTGTTGATAGAGCATATCAGGTGGAGCATGATATAGAAGAGCATAAGAGGAAAGTTGAATTGGCAGGTACAGGAAGGCAAGGAAGACCTCAACCACAGCATGGTGATAATCGAGGAGGTCAGGGAACACCATCACAATTTAGAGGGAAACCACAAGGACAACCAATTATCAGAAATCAAGGTAATACCCCGGGAAATCAAGGTAGAAGAATATGTAATTATTGTCAGAAGGAAGGGCACACTGAAGAGCGATGTTGGAAGAAGCAGGGAAAGTGTTTGAATTGTGGTCAGCTTGGCCATTTTCAGAGGGGTTGTCCAAGAGCAAGGATTGTACCATATGGGGGTGGAGTAGGATCGTCTCAGGGTCAGAAGAGGGATGCCTCAGGGAAGCCTAAGGTGCAGGGTCGTGTTTTTGCTATCAACCAACAACAGGCTTCAAATTCTTCTAATGTGATAGGAGGTATAATTTATGTTTCTAGTTTGAAGGCACGTGCACTTATAGACCCTGGCCCTTCGCATTCTTATGTGTCTGTGCATTTTGCTTCTCGATTGCATGTTTCTTCTGAATCTCTACCTTATGTGTTAGAAGTGTCTACTCCTATAGGGGAGTGTTTGGTGACTAATAAGGTGTTACATGGCTGTGATGTGCATATTTGGGAGCATGTTTTATTTGCTGATTTAGTTATTTTGCCATTACAAGATTTTGATATTATCTTGGGAATGGATTGGTTAAGAAAATACCATGCTTCAGTTGATTGTTATAAAAAGGTGGTTACATTTTCTATTCCTGATGTGCCTGAATTTACTTTTGAAGCTACTCCTTTGGGTAAGGGAATTCGTATTATTTCTTATGTGAAAGCTAGAAAGTTGTTGCATCGTGGTTGTACGGGGTACTTGTCTAGTGTTCTGGATACTACTAAAAAGTTACCTGAAGTAGAGGATGTGGCATATAGTGAAAGAGTTTCCTGATGTGTTCTCTACTGAGTATTCTATGCCTCCTGATAGGGAGATCGAGTTTTGTATTGACTTACTTCCAGGTACTACCCCGATATCTGAATCACCTTACAGAATGGCTCCTGTCGCGACCCCGAACCCCGCGGCCCGAGATCGCGAGCTGGACGTCGACTTAAAACCAAAACTCTAAAATATAGAAGCTAAAAATTCCATTTTGAACCAAAAGATGATGACACAAGGTTTTACAAATCCAAGTTTAAATCAACAAAGTACATCTAACATAAGCTCCACAGCTTATGCTCAAAAGAATAAAATATACAATTCTTAATGACGTCAATAATGGTAAAACTATCCCCAAAAGGTTATACATTTAAATAATGTAAACCGATCCATAACAACCTGCCCCAAAATCTCAATCCTCTCGACGTCCTCCTCGATCCACGAATCCTAATCCTTTTTCCTCCTGGGGGGGGGGGGGTTAAGGAAAAACAAAGATGGAAATAAACGGGGTGAGATAAAATCTCAGTAAGTTACTAATGCAACTACATGACATGCTAATATGCGATAACCAATAGCAATTAACATATGACAGATAGCAGCGGAATAATAAGTGACATGCTGTCAAACAGTAACATCCAATAATCAACCATATAAATAAGCATATAACAACAAATGAGAGGCTCCCTATCGCCAACCGTCCCATACCGGTTGGAAATAACGACCAGCTCATCATGCAACACATAAAGCTGAAATAAACACTCATAAGTGGATACATAGCCAAGGTTTTCCAAACCGGAACATCCAAATAAAGGATCGCTGCGCAGCTTCAATAATCAACAATCAACATCTTCATAGCAGCATGAAAGCTCGAAGAGAAAACCCCGGTACCGGAACCAATAACATAAAAGTGTCACAAAGGACAAGGACCATGACACAAAGTCATGCCCGCTAGCCAGATACATTCACAAAGGAACGCTGACTTAACCTTTCCAAGGCCAATCTGGAGAAGGGGTAAAGAAGGGGGCAAAACAATGGTCAACATTATAATGGACATGGCTTTGCCATTATAATCCTTCCCATCGCCCGATGCAACAAATATGCCAGCTGGGCTTCTAATTAAATGCTAAGTAATACTCCCTCCGTCTCAAATTATATGTCGTTTTGGAGTGTTTCACACATATTAAGAAATACAATTAATGCATGTGAAGAAGACCCAAATACCCCTAAAGTAATTCAACTACCTAGGTAATTAAATGGTTAGGTAAGAGATAGTTCACTATCATTATTAAGGGTATAATTGGTATAGTGCAATAAAAAAGCTTTGAAAATAGTGAAACGACAAATATTTTGAGACAAAATTTTCCTTCCAAAACGACATATATTTTGAGACGGAGGGAGTAATATTTTAGCATGAATAACAACTTAAGGTTCCAAAGTAGGGAACCACACTAATTAATCACCATAAAGATGCAAACGATTACTCATGAAGAGTTCAACAACAACGAACACAAGAGTTTCTCATAAAAGAGCACAACAACGATAAACGGTATTTCTCATAAAGAGCACAACAACAATAAACGGTATTGCTCATAAGGAGCGCAACAACAATGATTATTAGAATACGATAATTCCATAAAGAGGAACCATACCAGATACATTTCAAAGATGATACCCATAAGTTACTCATAAGGAACACAACCCAAACGGTCGCTCACAAATAGTACAACGACTACAACCCAAAATTATCCTAAACGTTTACTCATAAAGATGTACTAGGACTATGAACTCAACCATCTCATCACACCTGAAATTCTAAAGTAGGAATCAGAATGAATACACTTTAAGGTTAATCAAACCGTAAGTACCCAATTGCCAATACACGCTTTACCTTCGTCCTTAACGAACCAATCCCAAACCCCCAAACGAATCAAAAAGGTTAATCTTTAGAACATGATCACAACCGGACTAAACCCTACACTTTGGTGTTCAACCACAACCCTCTAGGTACTATGGGACATCGCCTAAAACCTAGACCAAGTCTTACTCGAAAATCAATTCGATTGGAACAACCACGAACACATCATAAGATGCCCAAACACCCAATAAAATCCCGAAGTATAAAACTTATAACTTAACTGAACAACCTATACCATATTGTATTACTCGAAGAGAGCTTCGAAACGATAGTTTACACGCCTAAAACGGAGTCCGGATGAGAAAGTTATGGCCTCCGGAAGATCGAACGAAAAACGGACAATACTGGAAAAGGAGGGATGCGCGCGCCTCCATAAAAAGTGATGCGCGCGCCTCCTAAGGTCAGAAGGTTGCGATTTCGAAGCAGAAAAGGGTGCGCGCGCCTCCCAAAACATGGTGCGCGCGCCTCCTTGCCCGGAGGGACGAAATCCGGCCAAAATCTGGGTTTCTACCAATTTTCTTACCCATTTCATATTACAACCAAAATCAAACATAATCAACCTTCCACCAAGCATAAAGATGAACCCAAAACAACTTATAACTAGAATGGGGACTCAAATAATACCATTTATCAACCAAGATCAAGATTCAAACCCAACATTCCTAAAATCACCATTTTTAACCCAAAATCCAAATAAATTCCAAATAAATTCTAAACTCATCCAAACTTCAAATATAACAACTCAAACATCATATAAACATGATATGAACATTTTAGCATCAAAATGGGGGGAAAGTAACTTACCCGGATTTTCTCAAAGGTGACGGAACTCGACATTTCTTGGCTTCCTACGATCCTATCGACGATCTAAACATGATTCATGTTTTAAGAAATGAGAAATAAAGAGAGGAAGATGATGGAAATGTAGAGAGAAGTGAGAGAGAAACTTACCCATTTCATGGAAGGAGAGAGAGAGATGGAGTGAGAGAGAGATGAGTTGGGAATGAGGGAGAGGAGAGGGTGTAGGGGGATTTATTTCCAAAAACTTACACTCAGGCCCCTCCTCTACACTATACACAAATACTTACACTCCCTACTAACAATTAAGATCCCAAAACTCTACACTAGCACAAAAGACCCAAATAAAATGCTAGGCATAATTATTATGAAACATAAAACGCACACACAAATTATCAATTAAATAATAATTTAAATAAATAAATAAGCTATTAAATAAATAATAATTATTTATTACTAATAAAATAGAGCCTAGTTTTCGGGTCGTGACATTCACTCCCCCTTAAAGAAAATTCGACCCGAATTTTAACGAGCCTTACCCGAAAGACCCAATAGCTACGGATACGATAGTTCCGCCATTTCTCAAATTCCTCAATTATCCATTCTAAACCACCACGTAGTAACCCTAAATAATGTTCACAATACCACGACCTCTCGCACATAACTTCCTTCAATCATAACCTTCACTACTAATTAGAATCCATAATCAAAATTGGAGAATCCCAATTGCTCCCAAACATAACTCTCGAGATATCCCAAGCTCACCTTATTCACAACCTTAATTACACTGCAAAGGTGTCTCCTTTTGTAAATCGCATACTTAGTAGTATTCCCCAGAAATTCAAAACATCACCATCCCGAGCCTAATTAGCTTTTAAAATATAAAAAGGCTAAAGAAATTTCTATTTCCACAATATTCATCGAAATGGCTATATCTCTATGGATTACCATTATAGTGTCTTCACTTTGAGTTAACACCTTAAATAAATAGTACCATACAAACCCCAAACTATCTCGTACAAAGTGTCCACTTAAATCTATGTTATACTCTCATCCCTTCATTAATCTGGTCTTGAAGCCTAAACCTTTTAATATACTCGATAGTCCGCAAAAAGACCCAAATTTCATCTTCAAAAGATTTTCTCTAACTCCCATTTAAGTCATAATCCGTGCTCATATACCCAAAGGAAATCAACGAACTCTAAATTCAATAGCTAACCCTAGTTAGGCTCTCACGCATACATTTATTGACTTACTGATATTTAAGCTCAATGGTACTACCATCATAATAAACCAATTAGCTAGTCACCTTCCAACTGACCCAATACCAAATCATAGTATTCTTTAGTATGCCCGAGCATTTATACTCAGCTTTCTTCACTCATTTGTAATCCAAAATAAGAAATGCCACCAAGACAAGATTTAGGACCATAGAACACCCCTTTAACTAAAACTCAAAATGCCTTTGATATAGGTCGCAATTTATTACTCTCCCGAAATGTACTTAGTCCTTTCTAACTTAACACGCTTACCACCATTAATGATCGGAACTCCTACAACAAACTCATCATCCATAACAAATCGTATACCTCTCCATACTAACCCATTCCGATGCATTCACGGAGATGTACTAAAAGTGACCAAAATTTTCCTCAAGAGATCCTCATTGATTCCTCAACTCCTATAACCCAACCGATGTCATAAGGACATTGATCTAAATATTAGCACTACAACCTTGTACTATAACAACTCAATTTAACCCAAGGTTCTCCCCAATTACTAGGTACTATTCAGAAATAAAATAGAAATTTTCACAAACGATAAATACGCCCAACAATTCACCGAAACTAAATACTCGGATTTCAATTAAGGAAAGATAGGTATAACTCTACCCAAATGAACGGTCTCAAACAGTTTTAAGAAATTAGGAATGGAGAATATAACAATCCCCCTACAACAATAGACTAAAGCAATAGTAACATCAAAATCTTGTAATAGCAACATGGCTAATCTAGCAGGTGAGACATAACCATACTTAAGCACATCATAAGCACATAAGACTTCATCAGATACCCTAAACTCCTCCATAGGAGTAGACACCTACTACACATAAGTCAAAGACTCAGAAGAAATAAATGCAACTAAATGCACAGAAACACATAAATGCAATGATCCTAAAATGCACGCGCTCGCTCTCTCGACGCAAAACAATACCTCCTGAACTGATGAGTCACCTGCTGAGTGCTGATTGATTGCAAATACTCTACCCGAAATCTTGGGCTTCCCCGAGGCATCCCTCTTCTGACCCTGTGATATTCCAGTTCCTGTCCCCGATGACTGAACTCTAAACCTCGGACAATCTTTAACAAAGTGTCCCGACTGACCACACTTCACACATTTTCCTTGCTTCTTCCAGCACTTGTCTTCTGAGTGTCCTTTCCTCTGACAGTAACTGCAGACTTTCCCATTTCGTGTACCCTTATTAGAACCTTGATTTCCTACTGTTGGTTGCCCTTGAAGTTGCCTTCTGAATCGAGTTTGCACTCCAAAATTACCTCTGTTATCCGAATGTTGCTGTTGTGACTTACTCTGCCCTCCTGGCTTACCCGGGTTAACCATCTCAGTCTTCCTTCTGTGTTCCCCAATATCCTGTTCAATCAAGTAGGCTCGATCCACCGCATCTTGATAAGGTTGAATCCGCTGTGCTATAAGCTGAGTCCGGATGGATGTCTTCAAACCCCTGATCAATCTCATCGCTTTCTGCTCCTCGGTCCGCACAAGGTAGTCACAACACCTGGCTGATTCTGTGAACTTAACTAAATACTGTGCTACTAACATCATGCCTTGCTCCAAGCTGAGGAACTCGATCTCTTTCCAGTTTTGATCCACTAGAGAGATAAAATGATCCTTGAATTTCCTCACGAACCACTCCCAAGGATATGGTACAAGAGTCACATCCCAACTGGTCTTCAGTGCCTTCCACCAATGTCCCGCAGCCCCACGAGCTTATAAGCTGAAAACAGAACCCTATCCTCATCAGTGCAACCAAAGACCTCGTAGATTTTCTCCATCGATTCTATCCATAGCTCGGCCTTCTTCACATCAGACTCACCGTCGTACTCACTTGGTTTCAACTTCAAGAACTGCTCCAACCCATATCGCGGAGGTGCTACATGTTCCTCTCTCGGCCCTTGGTCACGAATTGCTTTCACGGCCACTTCAAACCTGTCCTGAAACACTGCACGGTTTTCTTCCCATAGACCATTCTGATTCTGAGTCCCACTAGAACTTTCACCCGATCTTCTTCTAGCCATCACAAACAAATATCTGCAGAAAATTCTCATCGTTACTCACTCCGAACACACTACCCTCCTAGGTCATACTAGTCCACCTAGACTTATACTTAGAGCCAAACCATAGCTCTGATACCAACTGTCGCGACCCCGAACCCCGCGGCCCGAGATCGCGAGCTGGACGTCGACTTAAAACCAAAACTCTAAAATATAGAAGTTAAAAATTCCATTTTGAACCAAAAGATGATGACACAAGGTTTTACAAATCCAAGTTTAAATCAACAAAGTACATCTAACATAAGCTCCACAGCTTATGCTCAAAAGAATAAAATATACAATTCTTAATGACGTCAATAATGGTAAAACTATCCCCAAAAGGTTATACATTTAAATAATGTAAACCGATCCATAACAACCTGCCCCAAAATCTCAATCCTCTCGACGTCCTCCTCGATCCGCGAATCCTAATCCTTTTTCCTCCTGGGGGGGGGGGGTTAAGGAAAAACAAAGATGGAAATAAACGGGGTGAGATAAAATCTCAGTAAGTTACTAATGCAACTACATGACATGCTAATATGCGATAACCAATAGCAATTAACATATGACAGATAGCAGCGGAATAATAAGTGACATGCTGTCAAACAGTAACATCCAATAATCAACCATATAAATAAGCATATAACAACAAATGAGAGGCTCCCTATCGCCAACCGTCCCATACCGATTGGAAATAACGACCAGCTCATCATGCAACACATAAAGCTGAAATAAACACTCATAAGTGGATACATAGCCAAGGTTTTCCAAACCGGAACATCCAAATAAAGGATCGCTGCGCAGCTTCAATAATCAACAATCAACATCTTCATAGCAGCATGAAAGCTCGAAGAGAAAACCCCGGTACCGGAACCAATAACATAAAAGTGTCACAAAGGACAAGGACCATGACACAAAGTCATGCCCGCTAGCCAGATACATTCACAAAGGAATGCTGACTTAACCTTTCCAAGGCCAATCTGGAGAAGGGGTAAAGAAGGGGGCAAAACAATGGTCAACATTATAATGGACTTGGCTTTGCCATTATAATCCTTCCCATCGCCCGATGCAACAAATATGCCAGCTGGGCTTCTAATTAAATGCTAAGTAATAATATTTTAGCATGAATAACAACTTAAGGTTCCAAAGTAGGGAACCACACCAATTAATCACCATAAAGATGCAAACGATTACTCATGAAGAGTTCAACAACAACGAACACAAGAGTTTCTCATAAAAGAGCACAACAATGATAAACGGTATTTCTCATAAAGAGCACAACAACAATAAACGGTATTGCTCATAAGGAGCGCAACAACAATGATTATTAGAATACGATAATTCCATAAAGAGGAACCATACCAGATACATTTCAAAGATGATACCCATAAGTTACTCATAAGGAACACAACCCAAACGGTCGCTCACAAATAGTACAACAACTACAACCCAAAATTATCCTAAACGTTTACTCATAAAGATGTACTAGGACTATGAACTCAACCATCTCATCACACCTGAAATTCCAAAGTAGGAATCAGAATGAATACACTTTAAGGTTAATCAAACCGTAAGTACCCAATTGCCAATACACGCTTTACCTTCGTCCTTAACGAACCAATCCCAAACCCCCAAACGAATCAAAAAGGTTAATCTTTAGAACATGATCACAACCGGACTAAACCCTACACTTTGGTGTTCAACCACAACCCTCTAGGTACTATGGGACATCGCCTAAAACCTAGACCAAGTCTTACTCGAAAATCAATTCGATTGGAACAACCACGAACACATCATAAGATGCCCAAACACCCAATAAAATCCCGAAGTATAAAACTTATAACTTAACTGAACAACCTATACCATATTGTATTACTCGAAGAGAGCTTCGAAACGATAGTTTACACGCCTAAAACGGAGTCCGGATGAGAAAGTTATGGCCTCCGGAAGATCGAACGAAAAACGGACAATACTGGAAAAGGAGGGATGCGCGCGCCTCCATAAAAAGTGATGCGCGCGCCTCCTAAGGTCAGAAGGTTGCGATTTCGAAGCAGAAAAGGGTGCGCGCGCCTCCCAAAACATGGTGCGCGCGCCTCCTTGCCCGGAGGGACGAAATCCGGCCAAAATCTGGGTTTCTACCAATTTTCTTACCCATTTCATATTACAACCAAAATCAAACATAATCAACCTTCCACCAAGCATAAAGATGAACCCAAAACAACTTATAACTAGAATGGGGACTCAAATAATACCATTTATCAACCAAGATCAAGATTCAAACCCAACATTCCTAAAATCACCATTTTTAACCCAAAATCCAAATAAATTCCAAATAAATTCTAAACTCATCCAAACTTCAAATATAACAACTCAAACATCATATAAACATGATATGAACATTTTAGCATCAAAATGGGGGGAAAGTAACTTACCCGGATTTTCTCAAAGGTGACGGAACTCGACATTTCTTGGCTTCCTACGATCCTATCGACGATCTAAACATGATTCATGTTTTAAGAAATGAGAAATAAAGAGAGGAAGATGATGGAAATGTAGAGAGAAGTGAGAGAGAAACTTACCCATTTCATGGAAGGAGAGAGAGAGATGGAGTGAGAGAGAGATGAGTTGGGAATGAGGGAGAGGAGAGGGTGTAGGGGGATTTATTTCCAAAAACTTACACTCAGGCCCCTCCTCTACACTATACACAAATACTTACACTCCCTACTAACAATTAAGATCCCAAAACTCTACACTAGCACAAAAGACCCAAATAAAATGCTAGGCATAATTATTATGAAACATAAAACGCACACACAAATTATCAATTAAATAATAATTTAAATAAATAAATAAGCTATTAAATAAATAATAATTATTTATTACTAATAAAATAGAGCCTAGTTTTCGGGTCGTGACATTCACTCCCCCTTAAAGAAAATTCGACCCGAATTTTAACGAGCCTTACCCGAAAGACCCAATAGCTACGGATACGATAGTTCCGCCATTTCTCAAATTCCTCAATTATCCATTCTAAACCACCACGTAGTAACCCTAAATAATGTTCACAATACCACGACCTCTCGCACATAACTTCCTTCAATCATAACCTTCACTACTAATTAGAATCCATAATCAAAATTGGAGAATCCCAATTGCTCCCAAACATAACTCTCGAGATATCCCAAGCTCACCTTATTCACAACCTTAATTACACTGCAAAGGTGTCTCCTTTTGTAAATCGCATACTTAGTAGTATTCCCCAGAAATTCAAAACATCACCATCCCGAGCCTAATTAGCTTTTAAAATATAAAAAGGCTAAAGAAATTTCTATTTCCACAATATTCATCGAAATGGCTATATCTCTATGGATTACCATTATAGTGTCTTCACTTTGAGTTAACACCTTAAATAAATAGTACCATACAAACCCCAAACTATCTCGTACAAAGTGTCCACTTAAATCTATGTTATACTCTCATCCCTTCATTAATCTGGTCTTGAAGCCTAAACCTTTTAATATACTCGATAGTCCGCAAAAAGACCCAAATTTCATCTTCAAAAGATTTTCTCTAACTCCCATTTAAGTCATAATCCGTGCTCATATACCCAAAGGAAATCAACGAACTCTAAATTCAATAGCTAACCCTAGTTAGGCTCTCACGCATACATTTATTGACTTACTGATATTTAAGCTCAATGGTACTACCATCATAATAAACCAATTAGCTAGTCACCTTCCAACTGACCCAATACCAAATCATAGTATTCTTTAGTATGCCCGAGCATTTATACTCAGCTTTCTTCACTCATTTGTAATCCAAAATAAGAAATGCCACCAAGACAAGATTTAGGACCATAGAACACCCCTTTAACTAAAACTCAAAATGCCTTTGATATAGGTCGCAATTTATTACTCTCCCGAAATGTACTTAGTCCTTTCTAACTTAACACGCTTACCACCATTAATGATCGGAACTCCTACAACAAACTCATCATCCATAACAAATCGTATACCTCTCCATACTAACCCATTCCGATGCATTCACGGAGATGTACTAAAAGTGACCAAAATTTTCCTCAAGAGATCCTCATTGATTCCTCAACTCCTATAACCCAACCGATGTCATAAGGACATTGATCTAAATATTAGCACTACAACCTTGTACTATAACAACTCAATTTAACCCAAGGTTCTCCCCAATTACTAGGTACTATTCAGAAATAAAATAGAAATTTTCACAAACGATAAATACGCCCAACAATTCACCGAAACTAAATACTCGGATTTCAATTAAGGAAAGATAGGTATAACTCTACCCAAATGAACGGTCTCAAACAGTTTTAAGAAATTAGGAATGGAGAATATAACAATCCCCCTACAACAATAGACTAAAGCAATAGTAACATCAAAATCTTGTAATAGCAACATGGCTAATCTAGCAGGTGAGACATAACCATACTTAAGCACATCATAAGCACATAAGACTTCATCAGATACCCTAAACTCCTCCATAGGAGTAGACACCTACTACACATAAGTCAAAGACTCAGAAGAAATAAATGCAACTAAATGCACAGAAACACATAAATGCAATGATCCTAAAATGCACGCGCTCGCTCTCTCGACGCAAAACAATACCTCCTGAACTGATGAGTCACCTGCTGAGTGCTGATTGATTGCAAATACTCTACCCGAAATCTTGGGCTTCCCCGAGGCATCCCTCTTCTGACCCTGTGATATTCCAGTTCCTGTCCCCGATGACTGAACTCTAAACCTCGGACAATCTTTAACAAAGTGTCCCGACTGACCACACTTCACACATTTTCCTTGCTTCTTCCAGCACTTGTCTTCTGAGTGTCCTTTCCTCTGACAGTAACTGCAGACTTTCCCATTTCGTGTACCCTTATTAGAACCTTGATTTCCTACTGTTGGTTGCCCTTGAAGTTGCCTTCTGAATCGAGTTTGCACTCCAAAATTACCTCTGTTATCCGAATGTTGCTGTTGTGACTTACTCTGCCCTCCTGGCTTACCCGGGTTAACCATCTCAGTCTTCCTTCTGTGTTCCCCAATATCCTGTTCAATCAAGTAGGCTCGATCCACCGCATCTTGATAAGGTTGAATCCGCTGTGCTATAAGCTGAGTCCGGATGGATGTCTTCAAACCCCTGATCAATCTCATCGCTTTCTGCTCCTCGGTCCGCACAAGGTAGTCACAACACCTGGCTGATTCTGTGAACTTAACTAAATACTGTGCTACTAACATCATGCCTTGCTCCAAGCTGAGGAACTCGATCTCTTTCCGGTTTTGATCCACTAGAGAGATAAAATGATCCTTGAATTTCCTCACGAACCACTCCCAAGGATATGGTACAAGAGTCACATCCCAACTGGTCTTCAGTGCCTTCCACCAATGTCCCGCAGCCCCCACGAGCTTATAAGCTGAAAACAGAACCCTATCCTCATCAGTGCAACCAAAGACCTCGTAGATTTTCTCCATCGATTCTATCCATAGCTCGGCCTTCTTCACATCAGACTCACCGTCGTACTCACTTGGTTTCAACTTCAAGAACTGCTCCAACCCATATCGCGGAGGTGCTACATGTTCCTCTCTCGGCCCTTGGTCACGAATTGCTTTCACGGCCACTTCAAACCTGTCCTGAAACACTGCACGGTTTTCTTCCCGTAGACCATTCTGATTCTGAGTCCCACTAGAACTTTCACCCGATCTTCTTCTAGCCATCACAAACAAATATCTGCAGAAAATTCTCATCGTTACTCACTCCGAACACACTACCCTCCTAGGTCATACTAGTCCACCTAGACTTATACTTAGAGCCAAACCATAGCTCTGATACCAACTGTCGCGACCCCGAACCCCGCGGCCCGAGATCGCGAGCTGGACGTCGACTTAAAACCAAAACTCTAAAATATAGAAGTTAAAAATTCCATTTTGAACCAAAAGATGATGACACAAGGTTTTACAAATCCAAGTTTAAATCAACAAAGTACATCTAACATAAGCTCCACAACTTATGCTCAAAAGAATAAAATATACAATTCTTAATGACGTCAATAATGGTAAAACTATCCCCAAAAGGTTATACATTTAAATAATGTAAACCGATCCATAACAACCTGCCCCAAAATCTCAATCCTCTCGACGTCCTCCTCGATCCGCGAATCCTAATCCTTTTTCCTCCTGGGGGGGGTTAAGGAAAAACAAAGATGGAAATAAACGGGGTGAGAAAAAATCTCAGTAAGTTACTAATGCAACTACATGACATGCTAATATGCGATAACCAATAGCAATTAACATATGACAGATAGCAGCGGAATAATAAGTGACATGCTGTCAAACAGTAACATCCAATAATCAACCATATAAATAAGCATATAACAACAAATGAGAGGCTCCCTATCGCCAACCGTCCCATACCGGTTGGAAATAACGACCAGCTCATCATGCAACACATAAAGCTGAAATAAACACTCATAAGTGGATACATAGCCAAGGTTTTCCAAACCGGAACATCCAAATAAAGGATCGCTGCGCAGCTTCAATAATCAACAATCAACATCTTCATAGCAGCATGAAAGCTCGAAGAGAAAACCCCGGTACCGGAACCAATAACATAAAAGTGTCACAAAGGACAAGGACCATGACACAAAGTCATGCCCGCTAGCCAGATACATTCACAAAGGAATGCTGACTTAACCTTTCCAAGGCCAATCTGGAGAAGGGGTAAAGAAGGGGGCAAAACAATGGTCAAAATTATAATGGACTTGGCTTTGCCATTATAATCCTTCCCATCGCCCGATGCAACAAATATGTCAGCTGGGCTTCTAATTAAATGCTAAGTAATAATATTTTAGCATGAATAACAACTTAAGGTTCCAAAGTAGGGAACCACACCAATTAATCACCATAAAGATGCAAACGATTACTCATGAAGAGTTCAACAACAACGAACACAAGAGTTTCTCATAAAAGAGCACAACAACGATAAACGGTATTTCTCATAAAGAGCACAACAACAATAAACGGTATTGCTCATAAGGAGCGCAACAAAAATGATTATTAGAATACGATAATTCCATAAAGAGGAACCATACCAGATACATTTCAAAGATGATACCCATAAGTTACTCATAAGGAACACAACCCAAACGGTCGCTCACAAATAGTACAACGACTACAACCCAAAATTATCCTAAACGTTTACTCATAAAGATGTACTAGGACTATGAACTCAACCATCTCATCACACCTGAAATTCCAAAGTAGGAATCATAATGAATACACTTTAAGGTTAATCAAACCGTAAGTACCCAATTGCCAATACACGCTTTACCTTCGTCCTTAACGAACCAATCCCAAACCCCCAAACGAATCAAAAAGGTTAATCTTTAGAACATGATCACGACCGGACTAAACCCTACACTTTGGTGTTCAACCACAACCCTCTAGGTACTATGGGACATCGCCTAAAACCTAGACCAAGTCTTACTCGAAAATCAATTCGATTGGAACAACCACGAACACATCATAAGATGCCCAAACACCCAATAAAATCCTGAAGTATAAAACTTATAACTTAACTGAACAACCTATACCATATTGTATTACTCTAATAGATCTTCGAAACGATAGTTTACACGCCTAAAACGGAGTCCGGATGAGAAAGTTATGGCCTCCGGAAGATCGAACGAAAAACGGACAATACTGGAAAAGGAGGGATGCGCGCGCCTCCATAAAAAGTGATGCGCGCGCCTCCTAAGGTCAGAAGGTTGCGATTTCGAAGCAGAAAAGGGTGCGCACGCCTCCCAAAACATGGTGCGCGCGCCTCCTTGCCCGGAGGGACGAAATCCGGCCAAAATCTGGGTTTCTACCAATTTTCTTACCCATTTCATATTACAACCAAAATCAAACATAATCAACCTTCCACCAAGCATAAAGATGAACCCAAAACAACTTATAACTAGAATGGGGACTCAAATAATACCATTTATCAACCAAGATCAAGATTCAAACCCAACATTCCTAAAATCACCATTTTTAACCCAAATTCCAAATAAATTCCAAATAAATTCTAAACTCATCCAAACTTCAAATATAACAACTCAAACATCATATAAACATGATATGAACATTTTAGCATCAAAATGGGGGAAAAGTAACTTACCCGGATTTTCTCAAAGGTGACGGAACTCGACATTTCTTGGCTTCCTACGATCCTATCGACGATCTAAACATGATTCATGTTTTAAGAAATGAGAAATAAAGAGAGGAAGATGATGGAAATGTAGAGAGAAGTGAGAGAGAAACTTACCCATTTCATGGAAGGAGAGAGAGAGATGGAGTGAGAGAGAGATGAGTTGGGAATGAGGGAGAGGAGAGGGTGTAGGGGGATTTATTTCCAAAAACTTACACTCAGGCCCCTCCTCTACACTATACACAAATACTTACACTCCCTACTAACAATTAAGACCCCAAAACTCTACACTAGCACAAAAGACCCAAATAAAATGCTAGGCATAATTATTATGAAACATAAAACGCACACACAAATTATTAATTAAATAATAATTTAAATAAATAAATAAGCTATTAAATAAATAATAATTATTTATTACTAATAAAATAGAGCCTAGTTTTCGGGTCGTGACAGCTCCAGCTGAATTAAAGGAGTTGAAAATTCAACTGCAAGAGTTGCTTGATAGGGGTTTCATCCGACCCATTGTATTACCGTGGGGAGCTCCTGTGTTGTTTGTAAAGAAGAAAGATGCATCTTTGAGACTATGCATTGACTATAGAAAACTGAATTAGGTGACTGTAAAGAACAAATATCATTTACCTCACATTGATGATTTATTTGATCAACTCCAAGGGTCAGTTGTCTTTTCAAAGCTTGATTTGAGGAGTGGGTATCATCAGTTGAAGATTCACTTAGAAGACATTCCTAAGACTGCTTTCCGTAGTAGGTATGGTCATTATGAGTTTCTTATAATGCCTTTCGGGTTAACAAACGCTCCAGCTGTTTTCATGGATATGATGAATCGAGTTTTCAAGCCTTATCTTGATTCTTTTGTGGTTGTGTTTATTGATGACATCCTTGTTTATTCCAAGTCTCGGGAAGAACATGAGCAACACTTGCGAATGGTTCTATCTATTCTTTGGGAGAAGCAATTGTTTGCAAAATTCAGTAAGTATGTTTTTTGGCTCGATGAAGTTTCTTTTCTGGGACATGTGGTTTCTAATAGAGGTATATCTGTTGATCCATCAAAAATTGAAGCTATTGTGAATTGGAAAAGGCCAGAATCAGTTACTGAAATTCGAAGTTTCATGGGTTAGCTGGGTACTACAGAAAATTCATTGAGGGGTTTTCCAAGATTGCTACACCATTGACTCAGTTGAATCGAAAGAATGTGCCATATGTGTGGGATGAAAAATGTCAAGTTAGTTTTGAGGAGTTAAAGAAGAGGTTGACCACCGCTCCTATTCTTGCACTGCCTAATGGGAATGATGAATTGGTGATTTATAGTGATGCTTCAAAAGAAGGCTTGGGGTGTGTTCTAATACAAAGTGGGAAGGTAATTGCGTATGCTTCAAGGAAGTTAACTCCTAGTGAGCAGAATTATCCGACCCATGACATGGAGCTTGCAGCTATTGTTTTTGCGTTACACAAATGGAAGCATTATCTATATGGAGCAAAATTTGAGATTTTCACAGATCATCAGAGTTTGAAGTATCTTTTATCCCAGAAAGAGTTGAACAATAGACAGCGTAGATGGATGGAGTTGTTAAAGGATTATGATTGCACCATTTCTTATCATCCGGGTAAGGCAAATGTGGTAGCTGATGCTATTAGCTGGAAGTCTTATGTAGCTTCATTGATGGTGTGGGAATGGAAGATGTTAGAAGATGCTCGAGATTGGTGTCCTTATGAATCAAGGTATGGGGCTATATTTGCGAATATCAGAGTATTGCCAACCTTAATGCAACAAATCAAGGATGGTCAGAAAGATGACCCCGAGTTAGTGAAGGTTGTGGGAAAGATCAAAGATGGAAGATTTGAAGACTTTTCTCTCAGTTCAAAAGGGGTATTGACTTTCAGAGGTAGATTGTGTGTGCCTAATGTTGATGGAATTAAACTTCAAGTTCTTGAGGAAGGCCATAAGTTGAGGTATACTATTCATCCCGGGAGTACCAAAATGTATCAAGATTTGAAGCAACACTTTTGGTGGAACAATATGAAGCGGGAAATAGCGGATTATATGTCGAAGTGTTTGACTTGTCAACAAGTTAAAGCTGAACATCAAAGGCTCGCGGGATTTCTTCAACCTTTAGAGATTCCGAAATGGAAGTGGGAACATGTTACTATGGATTTTATGTCAGGATTACCTCGTACTCGAAGAAGGCATGATGCAGTTTGGGTGATTGTAGACAGATTGACAAAGTCTTCCCATTTCCAACCTATTGAGATTGGTTATTCTATGGAAAGGCTTGCTACTTTGTACATTAATGAGATAGTAAAGTTGCATGGAATTCCAGTTAGCATTGTTTCTGATCGAGATCCTAGATTCACTTCTCGGTTTTGGCAAGCATTTAAGAAGGCTTTGGGTTCAGAATTGAGATTCAGTACTGCTTTTCATCCTCAAACAGATGGCCAGTCAGAAAGGACCATTCAGATTCTTGAGGACATGTTGAGAGCTTGTTCAGTTGATTTTACAGATTCTTGGGATATTCATTTTCCTCTTGTAGAATTTGCTTATAACAACAGTTTTCAGTCGAGTATTGGGATGGCTCCTTATGAAGCACTGTATGGAAGAAAGTGTCGTTCACCTATTTATTGGGATGAAGTTGGGGAAGCAAAGATTTGGGGTGTTGACATGGTTAATGATTCAGTTGAGAAGGTTAAGCTTATTCGGGATCGATTGACTAATGCTCAGAGTCATCAAAAGAGTTATGCTGATCACCGGAGGTGAGACCTTGAGTTTGAAAAGGGTGACTTTGTGTTCTTGAAAGTTTCTTCAAAGGTGGGAATTAAAAGATTTGGGAAGAAAGGTAAACTTGCTCCAAGGTTCGTAGGGCCTTTTGAGATTTTGGGAAGAGTTGGAGATCGAGCTTATCGTCTTGCATTACCTCCTTCTCTTGACAAGATTCATAATGTGTTCCATGTTTCGATGCTTCGAAAGTATGTGTATGATCCATCTCATGTGTTATCTGAGATACCTGAGGATATTGAACCCAGTATGTCCTATGAGGAGCATCCAGTTCAGGTGATTGATTCTAAAGTTCAAGAATTGAGAACTAAAAGAATTCCTCTTGTTAGAGTTGTGTGGAGAAACCATAATGTTGAGGAGTCTACTTGGGAGCTTCGGGAGGAAATGGAAAGAAAGTATCCTTGGTTGTTTGATTCGTTTGGTACGTTATCTTAAAGTTCTGGATGACTTTTCTTTAAGGGGGAGTGATTGTAACGACCCCAAAACTCGTCCCTATTTATTTTATATTTTTGGGGATTTAATTTGAACGTATGTGTGCATTTTATGTGTTGCATCATATTTTATGATTTGCACATCTTACTTGATTATTTGTGTTATGTTTTTAGTTAGTAGTAATAATGGTTAAAGTAGTTAATTGATTAAGTTGAAACCTTAGGGTCCTTATTGAAAATATAAGTTTAGGGGTTTAAGTGTTAAGAATGAAAGTTGAGTGACCAAAATATACTTTTGGGGTAAAAACCTTAAAATGCATATCTCTTCTCCCTCCTTCTCTGTGTTTCATACTTTTCATAGCATTCTCTCTCGTTCATTCTTAGGGTTAGGAGAAAAAGGTAAGTTCAACCTATTTCGATTTAATTCTTTTTATTTACTTATCCATTTTAAAATCTAATTATATAAAAATGATCAGGGCGTTGAATAGGTCATTTCTACCCGAACAAAACATATTTCTCCCATACTTTTTCCGGAAATAGGTAACTTACTAATTCCCCTTTAAATATTAAAATGGTCATATATGTTATACTTGATACTTGTACTTGTTAATTTTGTGATTTGAATGATATTTGTGATACTTGTAATTTTGGGACAAAGGGAGTATTCACCATCTGTGTAGGAATGAAGAGTTAAATTGAAAGTAATGTTTTGGGATGGTTGTTGCACTCCTGGTAATAGTATAAGTGTTAGTAAGTTATACTACTACTCGTGGGACGGATGAATTTGGCTTGCAGGAGAAATTTAGGAATTTTGAGTCTGGCTTGTGGGCGACCGCCCACAACTACTGAAAGGTTTGGTCTGGGATAGAGCATTTTGGGCGACCGCCCAGTCTGGTATGGGCGACCGCCCATAATTGCTGAAAAAGTGAGTTGTTCCATTTCAAGTGATTTAAAGTTCAATCTTGGTCTAGGTCTTAGGTGATATCCTAGAGTACCTAGAGGGTTGTTGTGGAACACCCTAGTGTTTGGAATTGGTTCCTTTGTGAACATAAGAGTTGTGAAATTTGACTAAATGTTAATTGGATTTGGTTGAGCATCATTTGGTGTGGTTTGGATTGGTTCATCTTTATGATGTGTTTGGATTGATTCCCTACTTTGAAATCATTGCCCCCGGTTGTTGTTTAAGCAAGTATTCATTACTATGCTCGTTTTTAAAGTCCAGCTGGTACTTGTTGTGGTTTCGGGCAGTGGTAGGGATTATAATGGCACACGAGCCAAGTTCATTGTAAGGATTCTACCATTGGTTTCCCATTTTTAACCCCCTTCCTATAGCCACGGATTGGGTCTGGGCTATCTCTCCCTTGTGTGAGTTTAGTCACCGTTTGGGTTATGACTATGTGTCATTTTCCCCCGTTGTTGTTGTTGTTGTTGCTGTTGTTGTTGTTGTTTGGTTCATGAACCGGTTTCAGCTCTTTGGTGCTGCTCAGTTGATACCTCTCAGATGGTTATATGTTTGATTCGAGAACCTTGGCTCAGTATCCACTTATGAGTGTTTTATTCCGCCTTATGTGTGGAAAGATGAGTTGGCTTTACCTATCATGTTACGTGCTATGTGAATGTTTATTGACATTGTTCAGTTCCGAGTATCATTTCAGCATGTAACGTAGTTGCATTTTAGTAGGTTACTGAGATTTATTCTCACCCTTATTTGTTTACTGTTTTAGATAAAGGAGAGCCCAGTGGATAGGTCACTGTACAAGGGAGGACGTCGAGCTGGTGATTTTAGGTAAGACATTTTGGGAAAGTAAGTTTGGTATGTAAAGGCTACATTATGTAAATGTATAACCTTTTGGGTAGTGTACCCGTGACTTCATCTTTGTATCACCTATTTTTGGAACATGTTGGTGAGTTGTAAATTTGTAAGTAAAGTGCGTAAGCCTTATGGCTAAGTACTTTGGATTGTGAAAGTTTGTTTGTGTGAAATGAAGTCAAGTTTTAAGAAAATGTGTTTGGTTATATGAAACTTTTATGAAAGTACATTTCGAAAAAATTTCCTAAAATGTTTTATGACGTCTTCCGATCGTGTCCCGAGCGTGGGGCCATGTAGGACCACAGGTACGGGGCACGACATGTAACGCCCATCCTTAATCTCATTAAAAATTTGACTTACTTGTTAAATTATTGAACTTGCATATTATGTGCTAGTTTTACTTGGATTAATTTCTTAACTGCTTTAGAATATTAAGGTGGTTAAATGTCTAGTTTTGACTTTTGGGTCTTTTGTGAAAATTTGATTTTAGGGGCCTTTTTGTTAAAAGTAAAACTTGAGGGGCCTAGGTGTCATTTTTGGAAAGTTCCAAGTATATCTTCTTGGTTTGCCTTTCTCTGAGATTCATTTCTCCCCAAAATCATTTGCGCTCTCTCTGTGTAAGCAAAAGCTAGGTTTAGGGTTTACCCTATTTTCGACTCCTCGAGTTTAATTGTCCCTCTGTTCTTGATTCTGGTCCCGGATAAATATTCATGGCGTTGAATAGAGCGTTTCCGGCCGAACAGAAATAAGTTTCCTTGACTTTGATTTTTGACTAGGTAAGTTATTAGCTCCCCCTTGCTTGTAATAACATCCATATATGTTATCCTTGATACTTGTATTTGTCAATTTCGTGTTTGGGGCAATTTTTGTGATACTTGAAATTTTGGGACAAAGGGAGTATGAATATACTGTGGAAATAAAGAACTAGAAATGAAAGTAATGGTTTTGAACATGTTGGTGCATCTCTGGGTTGTTAATATGTTAATAGAAAGTTACTCCTACGTTTGGGACGGAAAATTATTCAACCTGGGAAAGAAATAAAAATTTCGCATTTTTGTACCTTGTGCTACCGCACAAAAACCTTGGGCGACCGCCCATCTTTCTGGAAGGTTTTTCAAAGGAATTGACCTGCTTGGGTGCGACCGCACAGGCCACTTTGGGCGACCGCCCACTTACCCTGAAAAATAAAAGTGTTTTAAACCCAAAGTGAAATGAAACCTTACCCCTCCTAAGGCATGGAGCCTTAGTATAAGATGTCCTAGCAAGTGTATATGTACCTTTTGGGGCATTAGAACTTGGTCTTGAACATGAGTGCTTATTGAATTAAAATGAGAACTTAAGTATAAGAGTAACAACTCTTCTTTATATCTTGAAAGTGCTATAAACAAGCACTAATGTGTTATGCTTGTCTTGAAACCAATGTTTGTGCACCTTAAGGGCATTAAAACAATGACTTGAGATTGAATATCCTAAGAATAGGATTAAGACTTGTAAGTATGAGATGTATAACTCATTTATTAGCTTGAACTTGAAGTATAAGATGTCTAACTCTTATATATGACTTGAATATCCAATGATTGGAATGATAACTCGAGTATAAGACAATAAAATCTTGTACATGTCTTAAACATCCATAGAAGTGGATTGAGAACTTGCATATAAGATGATAAAATCTTGTACATGCCTTGAAACCAATACATGTGTATGGTAATGAACTAGAAAGTGCTATGAACAAGCACTAACGTGTATGAGAAATGTTCTTGATGTGTATGTGCAAACATTGCATATAGTTGCTTGATAACAATGTGACTTCTTGATTACTTGAAGCATGTTTCGTGTTGTGAGCTAGTCCACTACTTTTGGATTAGTTCTTCTCCCGTAGTTCAAGTAAATACCTACTTGTGCATTCTTGTGTGAGTCCAGCTGGTCCTTGCTTGTTCGGAGGTATATAGGTTTACGCTTATCATGAGGCAGGGGCCAAAGTGATAATCGGGGATCTATGTATCTGCGCTTGACCCCTTACTACAGGCCATAGTAAGGGCATAGCTTCCTTTATTAGAGCAATACGCCTGATATAAGTGAATGCTAAACTCGTGAACACCTCGCGAGTCTTGATATTGGGAATGACACTGGTTACCGGGTCTTCTGATATATACTGAATAAGCAGTTTCTTGATATTGATCGTGATTGTCAATAGTAATACAAGCTACGACAACAATGGTATTCTTGGGAGGAATAAAGAAGGAAGCGATATCCTTTGTAACGTGTTAGCTTAGCCTTATGTGCTACTTGATGAGTTGGCTTAGCCTCTGATATACTTGTTACTTGATGATACTGGATACATGATTACTTGAGTATCTACTTGAATTGCATGATAGCATGTCATGTAGTTGCATCTGATAGCTTACTGAGATTTATCTCACCCCGTTTCTTGTTTAATTGTTCTCCTTAGATCAAAGGAAGGCTAGTGATAGCGCGCAGTGAGGCTCGTCATAGCTGGGAGCTTACTACGCAGGTGGTTATTCTTTTGGGGCTTGTGCCCTTTTACATTTTGGTGAGGACGATGTATTATGGGTTATGTAACTCAGTATTTTTGGGTAGACTTGTTGTCTCTTGTTATTGTTAGACATCTTGTAATGCCAGCTTATGTGCTAGGCATTTCTTCCGCTGTGTATAATCATGTTTGGTTTAAATTTTCTTGTCTAGAACTCGTGTTGTGAGCTATCTTAGCTCCTTACTCTTGAGTATATAAGTCATGTCAGTTTGTTATAAACAGTTGTCATCCAGTTTCTTGTTAGTTTCTTGATTCTCGTTAGTCACGCACATCCGGGTTCGAGGTTCTATTAGGGGATCCCGGGACCTGGGGGCGTGTCACGACAAAAACCCAACAATCGCTAGTTGAATTATGATTCAAATTGTCTAGATAACCCACCAAATAGATTAAGAGTAATCTTACTTATGATGAACTTTGTGATCACCAATTGATCTATCAAGTACTGATCCAATTTTCTAAGAACGGTTCAAGCTTTGAATAATTGTCTTATCAAGACAATTGACATCACAATTTTGTTGGTTTGATGTTTCTGATGTTGATGTTACAACATGTTTAATCATCAATCGGCGAATTTCCCCAATCTATCAGGATGTCACTTATTGTCGCGCAATACATTATGTTGTTCGCGACAAGTTTTGCAACTTGGCGCGTGACACAATATCTTGCCATGCGACAACTGTTGTAACTTTGACAGATTGTTGCTCATTTCTTGTTCTTCCATTCTCTTTAAGCATCAACCCCTTTTCTCATATCTATTCCTCTAAATAAGAATTTATATAAAAGATAAGCTCACACACAGACAATTATGCTTGAAATCATGTTAGAAAGTTTGATTCATTTTGGCTATAGGAGTGATCTCTCATATATTCTTTTCCTATTGTAAGTTGACGCCTGAACCCTCCTTTTTATATTGAAATGTCTTTTTTCAATACTTTGTGCTTAATCAAAGCGGCGTGGCTACTCTCCAAATTAATCAAAATATTTTTTTTAATTGGTTTAGAGTGTTACTATTGTGCCATTTTCCTTTAAACTTCTCATGCGTTTGGGTGTAAATGGTTTAGTTTAGGATAATTCAAGGGTCAAACCGCTAGATATCGGTTCGGTGAAATCTCAAACCGAGATTAACCATAACAAACCTCAAACCGAAGCTAAACCAGTATAAACTGGTTCGGTTTGATTTGAATCGTGGTCTGATCTTAAGGTTCAAACTGTGGTTTAAACCGCAGTTTAGACTACAGTTTAGACAATATTTCAAACTTTAATCTAGACATAGTAGTATTTGTCATTATATCACTTGAAACATTGAGATCATATGACTGCCAGATAATAAAAATTGCATGGAATTATAAGACCAAAACTAAAATTCCAATTCTAGAAAAAAATTACCACCAGATAAATCAACACTGTTAGAATCAAGAAGACACCACTTTCTGGTACAATCTTGTTAGTTTCCTCCTTGTTTAGATCAAAAGAAGAAATCACATTCTCTTTCCGTCTTAAAATGATGTTTTCACTTTTTGATATTAATGCGAAGAAAGTCTGATTAATAATATTAGTTTAAAATTGTTATCCTAATGAAAATAATTTTTTTTATTAAAATAGTTAAAATAAACTAAAACTATTACTAAATTTTTTGTACTAACATAAAATAAGTAGTAACATCATATATAGGAGGGAGAGTATAAAGTTTTGAGTCAACATTCACCAGAAAGAGTAGTTATCTGGATGTATTAGTTAGACAACGTAGGTTCGGTCACGGTTCGATTTAATGGTTTTGGCTCGTTGGTTCGGCTTAGCGGTTTGGAGTCGCCGTTCGGTCTATTATGGTTTGGAATGGTTTGGCTAAGTTTGGTTGGAAGGTGTCAGACCACAAGCCAAACCGAGCTAAGTGGCTTGCTAAATTTCGAAACCGAGCTGAATCATTCATGCTTAAAATCTAAACCAAACCGCATAGTTTGGTTCGGTTCAGGCCGAACCACTGACTCCCTTAGTTTGTGCATCGGATTGGGGTGATTACACTATCCAATTGCCCTATGCGGCCAAATAAACTTCAAACATCTTCCCACAATTTCTTGTTTTTTCTTCCGTGTAGACTCGATTCTTGGACCACATTTTGACTCCAATCCAACAGGACTATCTTTCGAAAATGAGAGATCAAAATATATTATCCATGAGATAAAAATATGAAGTATGTGTACTCAATAATGTAATGTGGAATTTGTATATCACTTAATAAATGTTTTGGTCAAAATGTATTTAAGTTGACTATTTTTGTCTAACTGGTGCAAGTTATTATGAGGTGGAGGAAGTATATACTCATTTCGTTTTACTATTTTGGTCACAAAATAAATGTCTACAAAATTTAAATTTATGTTTGATCAAAAGTAATTTTAATAATTTTAAGAAATTCATTTTAAGATGGTGGATGTACCCCAATGGAATCGGAATTCAAGTTGACAATACATTGCTAATTGAGTCGTTCTTGTGGAAAACGCGTTCTACACTAGCGTTTGTGTAGAACGTGTTTTTTACATATACGTTATTTAGACCGGCCTACACTAAGTGTTAGGAAAACGGGTTTTCGTAGTTGTCTCCTCTGAGATTATCATGTGCCTCTTCTAGTATTAGAGAATGTCTGTAAGCAAGCACTTTTATATGTTCAAACAGGCATTTTTAGTGCTAGTGTTAGGGTGCCGGTTATTGTGTTAACAATAGCCTTCTCTAGTGTTGAGAAGTGTCTGATGTAGTATTGAAACATGCCTCTTACAGAGTCAAAAAGTGTCGTTTGAGTTTTTACAAGTTCCAAAACAAGTGTATGCTCTAATGTTAAAACCGTCTGTTGTAGTTCTGAAAAATGTCTTCTACAGTTTCGAAAAGTGTCTGCTGAATTTTTATGAGTTCCAGTTATTTACACCAATTTCACCGCACCTTCTAACAACGTTCCACTTATTTTCAAAAATGTCACTCCGCTATTTTAAAAACTCGTTTTACACTAAAATAGTGTAAAATACGTCTTTCCCAAGATTTTGTGTTACTAATTATTCATAAAATTACAATTAGATTGATTAGTTGTTATATCCCCTTTTCTTTTCGAGTTCAAATCCTCTGTGCCACAAGTGATCTAATGGCTCACTGTTATTGAGATGGGTATTATCGTAATATTATGCAAATATGTGAACGGTTGGATTGCATGTAGTACATGGAGTGGCACACATAAATGGTACAGGATATCTCGACTCTTTTCATGGGGATGGGAGTTCAAGTTGACAGTAATTATCAATGGGAGAATTGTTAATTATTCGTAATTATATCGAGAACTGAATTTAAACATAGTAAAAAAAATAGTACCAATTACTCTGTGTCTCCCTTCATCCCAAAATAAATTTTTTATTTTTTCATTTAGGGCGACTCATTAGAAACTCTCACTTATCTTAAAAAGAAAAGATTATACTCCCTCAGTATCATACTTATGCTTGTTGGGTTTTCGTTCTCTCCTAAGTTGAAAAAAGCCCATGTTTCATTTGTGTTTTTAGTTAATAAAAAAGCCCAAAAATATTAGCCCATATTTCCTTAGTCTATTATGTTTTTAATAGGTTTTTTAGTTTATAATTTGATGGCTAGTACGAGGGTTAGAGCAGCCGTAAACAGAGAGAAAAACAGAATTCCCGCAGTACAATTCCTGTCAGCGCATCAGTTTTCAGATCGCGATTCCCGCTTCGTTCGTGGTTTGATTTGAGTGATTTTTTCCCCTGGGTTTTTCTAAGAGACAGAGATTCAATCCTATCAGTGTCAATCGGGTTTTCCAGATATAAATACAGGTGATTTTCTGGTCCGAATCTGCTGCAGTTTCTAGTACTGTTTCTGGGGTTGTTTTGGTGTTTTGGTTTATATCAAGATTGTTTTCTTGATATTGTTTGTTGTGCTATCTCTCTTATACCGAACCTATTTTTCGTATTAGTGGATTGTTTCTGGACTTGGTCCCGTGGTTTTTACTTCTCGGTTTGAGAAGGTTTTCCACGTTAAAAAATCTCTGGTGTTATTCTTGTTGCTTGGTGATTGTTTATCATTCTATATTGCGTTATTGTTGCGTTGTTGGTATTTGTTTCTCCTACTAGGTTCACACAAGTGGAGAGAATTTCTTCCGTATTGTTGTTCTCTCATCAAAGTGGTATCAAGAGCTTTTGATTTTGTGATTTTATTTGACTTGTGTTGAATGATGGAGGCTAATACCAGTAGAATGATTAATCTGAATGGCGTAAATTATCAGTTGTGGAAATCGAAGATGGAAGATCTTCTTTATGTGAAGGGATTTCACCAACCAGTTTTCTGTGCTGATGAGGATAAAACTGATGATGATTGGGTTTTATTGCATCGACAAGTTTCTGGGTATATCAGGCAGTGGGTAGATGATAATGTGTTAAATCACATTAGTACAGAGAAGCATGCCCGAACTTTGTGGAGTAATCTTGAGGATCTTTATGCCCGAAAGACTGGGAACAGCAAATTGTTTCTGATGAAACAAATGATTGGTTTGAGGTACAGAGATGGGACTGCGATGACAGATCATTTGAACTCTTTCCAGGGATATATGAACCAGCTATAAGAGATGGGTATAAAGTTTTATGAAGAGATTAAAGGTTTATGGCTTCTTGGTACCTTACCAGATTCATGTGAGACCGTTAGAACTTCTTTGACAAATTCTGCACCTGATGGTGTTGTTTCGATGGACTTAGCTAAAAGTAGTGTTCTGAATGAAGAGTTGAGAAGGAAGTCACAGGGTTCCAGTTCAAGTTCACAGGCTGATGCCTTAGTTGTTGAAGATAGGGGAAGAAGCAGGCATCGGCGTCAGAACAGTAACAGAGGCCAGAGTAGAGATCAGTCAAAAAAACAGAAGCAACTCAAGGGGTAAATATGCAGATAAAGAATGTGATCACTATGGTAAGAAAGGGCACATTAAGAGATTTTGTTTTAAGTTGAAAAAGGAGAATAGAAAGCTTAGAGACAGAGATGGTAAGAAAGATGATAACAGCGATGGAGATCGAGTTGCTACAGCCACTGAGGATTTTCTTCTTGTCTATGATGATGAGAGTATTAATTTCATAGTGTTGGTAGTGGTGCCCTAGGCACGTTTAATAAACGTTTTAATTGTTATCATTTATCAATAAAGAGATGTTTTGATTATTATTGTCGTTCATGTTTACTTATAATAATCTCCGTCCCTAGTACTTGTAAAGAACTAGTATAAAGGCTAAATGATCATGGGATGATCATGTTAGATTTATGGGTACTTGTTTGGAACAAGGTACTGGACATGACCCGCTGTATGAGATTTATGTCATGGTCTATGTCGAACATACATCTCATATTAGTTATGTCATTCGAATCCTTAGACATGAAGTTATTATAGTCTTCCACTTGATGAACATTATGTTTGACATATTCAAACGCTACCTTTAACCGGGTAGTTATAAAGGGTATGATTGGCATAATCGGATTCACGTAGGGAAGAATAATAAGCTAAATGGATTTATCCCTCTTCGGAGAGATGTCAAGCTTGGGCCTCTCGTAGGAATGATGTTGATGAAATGTTCGGCCGGACTCAAATGAATTGATTAGATCAATGTCATTTGTATTATCAACATATTCGGAATCCAGAAAGTATTGAACAAAACAAGTTGACTGTTTGACCATGACTTGTGTTCAATGACATCGTGGACAAAGGGATTATGACATACTCTAAAGAAATGCGAACTTGTATCTAGTTATACTATTTGGGTAGGTGTGACGGTTTGCTAGAACCTAATCATATCTTATGGTTTCATGTTTGAACCCATTACCAACTTAGTATAATCCTAGAGGGTCACGCACAATAGAACGAATCTTTAAAAGGACTAAATTGGAATTTTGGAAATTCTGAGGAAGTGGGCGACCGCACAGTATGGACTGGGCGGCCGCACAATTAGCTCAATTTTGTACCAGTTTGTTTCAGATAGTTGTGCGACCGTACAGTGTATTCTGGGCGGCCGCACAGTGCTGTCGGGGGCAGATTCCTAATTTGATTAGTAAACGAATTTTGGACGGGTTTAGACATAAGTTTCCTATTTGGAATAGGTTTAATTTGTATATAAACAGCCAAATTCGGGCCAGAACATAACATAGCTTTTGTGCAAGTCTCCAGAGAGATTTATTTTGTTCTAAGACATCTTAGATTGAAGAACAAAATAATACACAAACAAAATTCCATATAGTTCATATTCATTGTGAAAACGTGTTTCACAATTTGGTCTAGCAACCAAGATCAAGAAGCTCCTTGATATTCGTTCGTGGTGTGGATACCGCTAGAGGGTGAAGCTCATCATCTTCAAAGTTCGTGTTCTTACTTTCTTCGTGATCAAGCTTCAAATCTCCACCAAGATCAAAGCTATAATTCAAAGTCATCAAGGGTTAGTTTCTCCTCTATTCATACTGTTGTATTTGATTTAATCATATGAACGGATCTATGGGCTTTGGGTTTCATAAATTTTAATTGCTAATTTCCGCTGCGCATGTTACATCGAAACCCAACAGTAGTATCAGAGCCCCGTTCATGTTGATTATTTCAATGCCTAGATCATGTTATGTGTATATAAATTGTTTATGTTCCTTACATGATATGAATATTGGAATATATGATGTTTATGTGTTATGTGATTTTATGTGGTTTATTGTTTTGCAACTTTAATCGCACGATTCAATCGCAATAAATAAATTATGGTGGATTCAGAATTGTTGATTATTAATTTTTGATTGGATCAAAGTTTTAATAATCGGGGAAAAACAATTTTGAGACAAAAATTTCGAACTTTGAAAATTCTGCACATTCTGATGGCACCGGGCGACCGCACAAAACGCCTTGGGCGGCCGCACGGTTTTGGGCAACCGCACAAGGGTTTTTGGGCGGCCGCACAAGGGGATCAGAAGGTCTGATTTTGGTCAAAAACGGAATTTGGAATTTTTCGAAAAATTCAACAAAACCAGTAACAGAACCAGTCCTGACTTGCTGATCTGGAATGGGTTTTGGGTAGTTGGTTTGTGTGTGGATTTTGGGGTTTGATTTTCCTATTTGTTTTGGTCTTGTGACTCTAAGATTGGTTCAAGGTTTGGATGGCTAATCTGTGTTCATCGAGATTGTGTTTCCCAAACTTGATCGCAATCGAAGTTTCAAAGATAAAACGAAGTTAGAATTATGAAGAGTTCATAATTGCTAAAATTGAGAAACAAAGTTCTTGATTCAATGATTGGAGATCCATGTGGAATTGTGAATGCAATTGGCCTACGTTCATCGAGACCTTCTATTGCTTAGTTTCGGCCACATGGACTACTTTCTTGGTTTCTTGAATTAGTGCGGGATTGTGGTTGCCTAATGGCTTAGTTCGACCGCACTTCTTGTTGTCTTGATTTGGAGATAATAACCAAAGTTGAAATAGTCTCATCCTCATAATTATAGAGAAACTAATGACACATAAATATCATGCTTAAATTAATGGGATTAATTTAGTGGCTAAACTTGATGTGTAACATGTTTATATTATGTGCTCATAAATGTGTTATATGCTATATGTGATGAACCTTCAAAGAAAGTTTTAAGTCCTTCATTGCCATGCCATGATCAAAACACTTGTTTATACATGGGTGATCTTGATGTGGGTTCGCCTCCGCGAAGTGCATTAATTTTATTCATGTATGAGCAAGATGAGGTTCATTAATTTAATGTGGGCTTGCCTCCGCAAGGTGCATTAAACTGAATGGTTCCTATGCGTTTAAAATGGTTGGACTTAATTAGGCGTCAAAACAGTTTTGGGCCTAGGCAAAAGATGAGATTAAACATGTTTTTGAAATTAGATTTCTCAAAGAATCTCATAAAAGGATCTAAGAATCATATGGGATATGATTGACATGATTGTCTACCTAATTAATTTAGTTTTGAGCGGTCCGCCTCCGTGGACTCAAAAGTTAAATTAAAGTTGGATCTTAGCCCAATTAAATTATATTATACATTGGATGTATATGAAGGTTATATAATTTAGTGGGAGTATTTTGTTTGAAAAATACATTAATTATTTCTTTAATGAAAAACCGGTACTTATTAAATTTTGGAAATTTTGCATATTTGTAGATAATGACTACTAACACTCAATCAATGTCGTTGCGATCGATCCTTGAGAAGGATAAGCTCGAAGAGAATGGTACTAACTTTATGGATTGGATCCGTAGCATAAGAATCGTTCTTAGGCAAGAAGATAAGTTGTACATTCTCGATGGGCCTCTCCCCGCTGAACCACCGCATACTGCCCCTAGGGCAGAAAGAGACAATTACAAGAAACATCGTAATGATTCTAGAGATGTAAGTTGTCTCATGCTTGCTGCTATGTGCTCAAAACTCCAACAAAGTTTGGAACATTTGGAAGCCTATGAGATAGGCGTGGAGTTGAGAACTATGTTTCAAGAGCAAGCTAGGCAAGAGAGGTACAAGACCATTGTTGCATTCACTACTTGTAAAATGAATGAAGGGCAACAAGTGAGTCCTCACTTTCTTAAAATGAAAGGTTATGTAGAGCACCTTGAGAAACTTGGCTATCCAATCCTATTGGAGCTAGCCACGGATCTCATTCTTAATTTATTGCCTAAAAGTTATAATCAATTTGTGATGAATTATAACATGCATGGAATGGATAAGAATCTCTCTGAGTTGCATGGGATGCTCAAAACTGCAGAGATGAAAATTGTGGAGAAAGGTTCTCCCGTGCTCTTGGTTCATGATGGGAAGAAGGCTAGTGCCAAAGGAAAGGGTAAGAAAGTTGTCAAACCCAAAATAAGCAAGGCAAAGGTTGCCAAGGCTTCTGAGGCAAAACCTGATTCACAAAAGGATGCAATCTGTTTCCATTGTCAAGAAATTGGTCATTGGAAACGTAATTGCAAGGCTTTCTTGGAAGAGCAAAAGAAGAAGAAGAGCAGCAAGGCTGCGTCGACTTCAGGTATCTATATGATAGATATTCTCCTTTCTACCACTGATTCTTGGGTATTGGATACCGGATGTGGTTCTTACATTTGTTTAAATGTGCAGGGTCTAAAGAATAGGAGACTACTTAAAGAGGGTGAAGTAGACCTACGCGTGGGAAATGGAGCAAGAGTTGTTGCATTAGCCGTAGGGACTTATGAAGTCACTTTACCTTCCGGATTAATTCTTGTTTTGAACAATTGTTATTATGTTTCGGATTTAAGTAGAAATATTATTTCAATTTCTTGTTTGGATAATGAAGGTTTTAAGTTTCTTATTGAGAATAAGAAATTTTCTATTTATTTAAATGATGTGCTTTATGGTATTGCTAATTCATTTAATGGCCTTTATATCTTGGATTCAAGAATGAAAATAATGACAATGTCTATCATGTAAATAAGAAATCTAAACCTAATGATGTAAATCATACCTATTTATGGCATTGCCGTCTTGGTCATATTAATGAGAAGCGTATGTCAAAACTCCATGGGTACGGACTTTTAGGTTCATGTGACCTCGAGTCATATGATACTTGCGAGTCGTGTCTTCTTGAAAAAATGACTAAGACACCTTTTACCAAGTTGGGTGAAAGGGCAAGCGACTTATTGGGGTTGATACATTCCGATGTATGCGGACCATTAAGTAGCAATGCTAGGGGAGGATTTCAATACTTCATAACCTTCACTGATGATTATAGTAGATTTGGGTATGTTTACCTAATGAAACATAACAGTGAAGCATTTGAGATATTTAGAATATTTCAAAATGAAGTAGAAAAACAACTTGGAAAAAGTATCAAAGGCACTTCGATCAGATCGTGGTGGAGAATACTTGAGTCAAGAATTTGATGATCATCTAAAGAATTGTGGAATAGTTTCACAATTAACTCCACTTGGAACGCCACAATGGAATGGTGTGTCCGAAAGGAGAAATCGGACTTTGTTAGACATGGTTCGATCAATGATGAGTCAAGTTGATCTTCCAATATCCTTTTGGGGTTACGCTCTAGAAACCGCTGCTTTCACACTAAATCGTGTTCCAACTAAATCGGTTCAAAAGACTCCATATGAGATGTGGAGCGGAAAGAAAACTTGTTTATCTTTCATGAAGATTTGGGGTTGTGAAGCTTTTGTCAAAAGACTTGTCTCAGACAAACTTGCACACAAATCTGATAAATGTATTTTCGTGGGATATCCTAAGGAAACTAGAGGATATTACTTTTACAACCGTGAGGACAACAAAGTGTTTGTTGCCCGAGCTGGTGTCTTTCTAGAGAAAGAGTTTCTCTCCAAAGAAATCAGTAGGAGTAAACTAAATCTTGAAGAAATTCGAGACCCAAAAATAACATTGAACCAATAGTTGAACAAGAACAAGAACCACAAGGAGTTGTGGAACCTGTTCAAAATACACAAGCAACTCGCAGATCTAGTAGGTTACGATCCGAGCCCGAGAGATATGGATTTCTCGTAACGGATAGTAATGAGGTAGAAATCATTGAGAATGATGAACCGTCAACCTACCAAGAGGCAATGTCTTCTCCTGATTCGGACAAGTGGCTTGGAGCCATGGAATCCGAATTGCAATCCATGCAAGACAATCAAGTTTGGAATTTGATTGATGCGCCCGAAGGTGTAAAATCTATAGGATGCAAATGGGTCTTCAAGAAGAAGACTGACATGGATGGGAAGGTGCATACTTACAAAGCTAGGCTTGTAGCGAAGGGTTATAGGCAAGTTCATGGTATTGACTATGATGAGACCTTTTCACCCGTAGCAATGATCAAGTCTATAAGAATTTTGCTTGCCATTGCCGCATATCATGACTATGAGATATGGCAGATGGACGTCAAAACCGCTTTCCTGAATGGAAAACTCCAAGAGGATGTGTATATGACACAACCAGAAGGTTTTGAACAAGATTCTAAGGTATGCAAATTGCAAAGATCTATCTACGGATTAAAGCAAGCTTCAAGGAGTTGGAATCTCCGTTTTGATGAATCGGTCAAAGAGTTTGGGTTTATCAAGAACGAAGATGAGCCTTGTGTATACAAGAAGATTAGTGGGAGCATAGTGCTATTCCTTATTTTATACGTGGATGACATATTGCTCATTGGAAACGACATTCCTACACTTCAGTCTGTGAAGACTTGGTTAGGAAAGTGTTTTGCAATGAAAGATATGGGTGAAGCCGCATATATACTTGGCATTAAGATCTATAGAGATAGATCAAGGAGGTTACTTGGTTTAAGCCAAAGTACATACATTGACAAGGTCATTAGAAGATTCCGTATGGAAAATTCTAAGAGAGGCACCTTACCAGTGTTACATGGAGTTTCTCTAAGCAAGACTCAATGTCCTAAGACAAACGATGAGCGTGAGAAAATGAATGATGTTCCATATGCTTCGGCAATTGGGTCCATCATGTATGCCATGATTTGTACTAGGCCGGATGTATCTTATGCTTTGAGCATGACAAGTAGATACCAATCCGACCCTAGCGAAAATCACTGGGTACCTGTAAAAGCGATTCTTAAGTACTTGAGAAGAACTAAAGACTCGTTTTTGGTCTATGGAGGAATGGAAGATAATCTCGTTGTAAATGCTTACATGGATACAAGCTTCCAAACCGACAAAGATGATAGCCGATCGCAATCGAGTTTTGTGTTTATGTTAAATGGTGGAGCTGTAAGCTGGAAGAGTTCCAAGCAAAGTACAACCGCTGATTCTACAATAGAAGCTGAGTATATTGCTGCATCGGATGCTGCAAAGGAAGCTGTTTGGATTAAGAAGTTCATCACTGAACTTGAAGTGGTTCCTAGTATTGCTAATCCAATAGACCTTTATTGCGATAATAATGGTGCTATTGCTCAAGCAAAGGAACCAAGAGCACATCAGAAATCCAAACACATACTTAGGCGTTTTCATATCATTCGAGAGATCGTTGATAGGGGAGACGTAAATATATGCAGAGTACCTACTGATGACAATGTTGCGGACCCGCTAACAAAGGGACTTCCACAAGCTAAACATGATGGTCATGTTAGGTCCATGGGTATTAGATACATGGAGATTGGGCCTAGGGCAAGTGGGAGATTGTTGGTAGTGGTGCCCTAGGCACGTTTAATAAACGTTGTAATTGTTATCATTTATCAATAAAGAGATGTTTTGATTATTATTGTTGTTCATGTTTACTTATAATAATCTCCGTCCCTAGTACTTGTAAAGCACTAGTATAAATGCTAAATGATCATGGGATGATCATGTTAGATTTATGGGTACTTGTTTGGAACAAGGTACTGGACATGACCCGCTGTATGAGATTTATGTCATGGTCTATGTCGAACATACATCTCATATTAGTTATGTCATTCGAATCCTTAGACATGAAGTTATTATAGTCTTCCACTTGATGAACATTATGTTTGACATATTCAAACGCTACCTTTAACCGGGTAGTTATAAAGGGTATGATTGGCATAATCGGATTCACGTAGGGAAGAATAATAAGCTAAATGGATTTGTCCCTCTTCGGAGAGATGTCAAGCTTGGGCCTCTCGTAGGAATGATGTTGATGAAATGTTCGGCCGGACTCAAATGAATTGATTAGATCAATGTCATTTGGATTATCAACATATTCGGAATCGAGAAAGTATTGAACAAAACAAGTTGACTGTTTGACCATGACTTGTGTTCAATGACATCGTGGACAAAGGGATTATGACATACTCTAAAGGAATGTGAACTTGTATCTAGTTATACTATTTGGGTAGGTGTGACGGTTTGCTAGAACCTAATCATATCTTATGGTTTCATGTTTGAACCCATTACCAACTTAGTATAATCCTAGAGGGTCACACATAATAGAACGAATCTTTAAAAGGACTAAATTGGAATTTTGGAAATTCTGGAAATTCTGAGGAAGTGGGCGACCGCACAGTATGGACTGGGCGGCCGCACACTTAGCTCAATTTTGTACCAGTTTGTTTCAGATAGTTGTGCGACCGTACAGTGTATTCTGGGCGGCCGCACAGTGCTGTCGGGGGCAGATTCCTAATTTGATTAGGAAACGAATTTTGGACGGGTTTAGACATAAGTTTCCTATTTGGAATAGGTTTAATTTGTATATAAACAGCCAAATTCGGGCCAGAACATAACATAGCTTTTGTGCAAGTCTCCAGAGAGATTTATTTTGTTCTAAGACATCTTAGATTGAAGAACAAAATAATACACAAACAAAATTCCATATAGTTCGTATTCATTGTGAAAACGTGTTTCACAATTTGGTCTAGCAACCAAGATCAAGAATCTCCTTGATATTCGTTCGTGGTGTGGATACCGCTAGAGGGTGAAGCTCATCATCTTCAAAGTTCGTGTTCTTACTTTCTTCGTGATCAAGCTTCAAATCTCCACCAAGATCAAAGCTAGAATTCAAAGTCATCAAGGGTTAGTTTCTCCTCTATTCATACTGTTGTATTTGATTTAATCATATGAACGAATCTATGGGCTTTGGGTTTCATAAAATTTAATTGCTAATTTCGGCTGCGCATGTTACATCGAAACCCAACACATAGGCAGTGAGGTAAGTTGGGTAATAGACAGTGGTGCTTCTATTCATGCCACCTCCCATTTAGATTTCTTTACATCCTAAACACCAGGTGAATATGGGTCTGTTAAGATGGGAAATGGTAATTTAGCAAAAATTGTTGGGATTGGTAATGTTTGCTTGGAAACGGAAGTTGGCATGAAGCTAGTTCTTAGGGATGTGAGGCATGTTCCAGATCTTCATATGAATTTGTTATCTGTAGGTAGACTCGACGATGATGGTTTTTGCAATACTTTCAGTCGTGGACAATGGAAGCTTACCATAGGTTCAATGATTGTGGCAAAAGGTACGAAGCATTCTACCTTATATTCGATGCAGGCAAAAGTATGCAAAGACGGTATTAATGTTACAGAGTCTGAGATTGCAGTTGATCTTTGGCATAAGCGACTTAGCCATATGAGTGAAAAAGGAATGGAAGCATTGGCTAAAAAGAAACTCCTTTCTGGGTTGAAAAATATGCAGTTGAAGAAGTGTTCTCATTGCTTGGAAGGTAAGCAAAATAGAGTTTCTTTTAAGAGTCATCCTCCTTCTAGACAACAAAATTTACTTGATCTTGTATACTCTGATGTGTGTGGTCCGATGAAAACTAGAACACTTGGTGGTTCTCTTTATTTTTTGACTTTCATTAATGATCACTCTAGGAAGTTATGGGTTTATACATTGAGTACCAAAGATCATGTTTTAGATGTGTTCAAAGAATTTTATGCTTCTATTGAGAGAGAAACTGGGAAAAAGCTGAAATGTATCTGAACAGATAATGGGGGTGAGTATACAAGTTTGTTTCATAGATACTGCAAGGAGCAGGGTATTCGGCATCAAAAGGCACCTCCGAAGACACCGCAGTTGAATGGTATTGCAGAGACAATGAACAGGACACTAGTGGAATGGGTCAGGTGTTTACTTTCTCATGAAGGGCTTCCAAGAACTTTATGGGGTGAGGCTTTGAGTACTGTTGCTCATGTGGTAAATAAGTCACCTTGTGTTCCGCTGAATTTTGAAATACCAGAAAAGGTTTGGACAGGTAAAGATGTATCTTATGATCATTTGCGTGTTTTTGGGTGTTAGGCATTTGTGCATATACCTAAGGATGAATGGTCCAAGCTTGATATGAAGACACGTCAGTGCATTTATGTGGGTTATGGTTTTGATGATTTTGGATACAAGCTTTATGATCCGATTGAGAAGAAGATTATAAGAAGCAGGAATGTAGTTTTTATGGAAGATTAGACTATAGCTGACATTGATAAAGTAGAGAAGACAGTGTCATATGACAGCGGTGACTTAATTGATTTGGATCCAGTTCCTCTGGAAGAAGTACCAGAGCGAGTTGAAAATGATTTTCATGATCATATACAGGATACAGATAAGGCTGAGACTTCTATGCAAATAGATGAGCGGCAGCAGACTGATGATGAGCAGCAGCAGTAGCAAATTGATGTCCCACCTGTAGTTGTTCCACCTAGAAGGTAAAATAGAGATCGGTAACCTTCGAGCAGGTATCCCATTACAGATTATGTGTTGTTAACTGATGGGGGAGAACCTAAGTGTTACTGAGAGGCTATTGATCATGTGGACAAGGATAAGTGGAAGAATGCCATGCAAGAAGAGATAAAATCTTTCCATGATAATCACACTTTTGAGCTAGTGAAGTTACCTAAGGGTAAGAGAGCACTCAAGAAAAAATGGGTATATATGTTGAAGACTGAAGAAAATAGTTCGCATCCAAGGTACAAGGCAATATTGGTTGTGAAGGGTTTCAGTCAGAAAGAAGGGGTAGATTTCGGGGAAATATTTTCACCTGTGGTAAAGATGTCATCTATTCGAGTAGTTCTTGTTTTAGCTGCTAGTATGGACTTGGATATTGAACAGTTAGATGTGAAGACCGCTTTTCTACATGGAGATTTAGAGGAAGAAATTTTCATGGAGCAGCCAGAGGGTTTTGAAGTAAAGGGAAAAGAAAACCTAGTCTGTAAGTTGAAGAAAAGCTTATATGGGTTAAAACAGGCTCCAAGACAGTGGTACAAGAAGTTCGAGTCATTCATGGAGGCGCACAGATATACTAGGACAGCTTCTGATCATTGTGTTTTTGTCAAGAAATTTCCTGATAATGATTTAATTATCCTGCTTTTATATGTTGATGACATGTTGCTTGTTGGATAGTCTATCAGGAAAATTGACAGTTTGAAGAAAGAGCTTAGCAAGTCTTTTGCTATGAAGGATTTGGGTCCAGTAAAAAACTTTGGATGAGAATTAGCCGAGACAGAAAGGAAAAGAAGCTGTGGTTATCGCAGGAGCGGTATATCAAGAAAGTGCTTGAAAGGTTCAACATGGATAAAGCCAAGCCAGTTGGTACTCCGCTTGCTAGTCAGTTCAAGTTGAATTCAGAACAGTGTCCCTCCAGTATAGAACAGAAACGGGAAAATGAACGGGTTCCGTATGCTTCAGTAGTTGGTAGCTTGATGTACGCGATGGTGAGCACAAGGCCAGATTTAGCTCATGCAGTTGGTGTTGTTATCCGGTATCTCTCCAATCCAGGTAGAGAACATTGGGCTGCAGTTAAGTGGATTCTCAATTATCTTAGAGGCACTTCCAAGTTGTGTATTTGTTACGGAGAAGACAATCCTGTTTTAGAAGCTTTCACAGATTCTGATATGGCTCGTGATTCTTATTCGAGGAAGTCTATATAGGGGTACTTGGTTACATTTGCAGGGGGAGCAGTGTCATGGCAATCAAAGTTGCAAAAGTGTGTTTCACTATCTACCACAGAGGCAGAATTCATCGCATCAACGGAAGCTTCAAAAGAGATGTTGTGGATGAAGCGGTTTACTCAAGAAATTGGGTGTATGCAAGAGAGGTATGTAGTTTTCTGTGATAGTCAGGGTGCTATACATCTTGCTAAGAACTCGAGTTTTCATTCCAAGTCGAAGCATATTGATGTTCGTTATCATTGGATTCGAGATGCTCTAGAATCCAAGTTGCTACACATTGAGAAGGTGTTGGAATATAAATTACACAACGAGTAGATTAAACAAATAATCAACGGGGCAATCATGCATTCAACAGTGTAACCATAGTAAAACCAACAACGAAAGTAACATGCAAATAAAGCATTCTATAATAATAAGAAAATTAAAGAGCAAGTTAGAAACTTATCGGGGTAGATCGAGTCGCCTTAGGAAGACTGTCCTAAGAGAAATTATTGCCTCCTACTAGTGCGATTTCGGATACAGAAAAATTCCTCCGAGGATAAAACGATCTCAGAATTTGAGTCAAGAACGATGCACACAGACTCAAATCCAACTGCGGCTCTATCTCATTCACCTGAGTCTCTCGTGATTTCACTATGGATTAAAGGATTACAAAACCATAAACAGGAGTATCAACTACATTACAAGGAGGACTTTAACGAACAAACAAACGGGAACGGAACAGAAGAACTCAACAGAGACGGATCAGTTGAGCGGCCGCCCAACTCACTGCATGTAGCGGCGCACTTCTGAATCCCTTTTTCTCTGCCCTTATTTCTTCTTTTCTACCTGTTTTCGTGTCCTCACCCTAACTCCTTATAATGGGTTAATTATCCCAAGTCAACCACTTATTATATTAGTCTAAACCAAAGACTAACTAGCATAAGTAAACATAGTTGATCTTAATTAGGATTTTTAGACTTAGTTTCCACATGGGTTTCGACTTCTTCATATTGTAATTATTAGAAGAGTCAAACATTAATTACCTAAATTAATCCAATTGAATTTAGGACTAATTAAAATAATTAAATAAATTATAATTATAAATTACTTATAATTCTAATACAAACAAACAAATTATTCCACAATAAAGATGACTCGAAAATACTTTAATTGTATGAGACTATAATTAGTCACAAAACAACTAAACGGAGTACAAAGTATTTTCTATATCTTTAAACAGGAACAACTTCAATTATAAGTATTTGAACTATGGATTTTACCATAAATGGAAATATCTCAATTTACAATTATAACCCACATCAAACATTGACTTCGGTCAATTTCTTTGAGAACCAATAAATGGACTCACTCAAAGATTACCTTAGACCAATATTTCCAACAGAAGGTTCACGCTGATTGGAATGGTTCGGACATGATGACAAAGAGTTTACCAAAGAAGAAATATGATACTTGCTGCGAGATCGTAGGTATGATGGAGTTCTCAACATAGTCGCGAGGGGGAGTTTGTTGGGTTTTCGGTCTCTCTTAAGTTGAGAAAAGCACATGTTTTATTTATGTTTTTAGTTAATAAAAAAGCCCAAAAATATTAGTCCATATTTCCTTAGTCTATTATGTTTTTAATAGGTTTTTTAGTTTATGATTTGGTGGCTAGTACGAGGGTTAGAGAAGCCGTAAACAGAGAGAAAAACAGAATGCCCGCAAGTTAGAGCAGCCGTAAACAGAGAGAAAAACAGAATGCCCGCAATACAATTCCTGTCAGTGCAGCAGTTTTCAAATCGCGATTCCCGCTTCGTTCGTGGTCCGATTTGAGTGATTTTTTTCACCTGGGTTTTGCTAAGAGACAGAGATTCAATCCTATCGGTGGCAATCGGGTTTTCCAGATCTCAATACAGGTGATTCTGGTCCGAATCTGCTGCAGTTTCTGGTACTGTTTCTAGGGTTGTTTTGGTGTTTTGGTTTATATCAAGATTGTTTTCTTGATATTGTTGGTTGTGCTATCTCTCTTGTACCGAACCTATTTTTCGTATTAGTGGATTGTTTCTGGACTTGGTCCCGTGGTTTTTACTTCTCGGTTTGAGAAGGTTTCCACGTTAAAAAATCTCCGGTGTTATTCTTGTTGTTTGGTGATTGTTTATCATTCTATATTGCGTTATTGTTGCGTTGTTGGTATTTGTTTCTCCTACTAGGTTCACACAAGTGGAGAGAATTTATTCCGCATTGTTGTTCTCTCATCAATGCTAGCAAATGGGAGTGAACGTGTATTAAGAAAATACTACCTCCGTCCCAAAATGATATTCATATTTGCTATTTCTCATTGTCCCAAAAATTCTTCACGTTTCTACAATTTAGGCTTAAAATTGTATAAAGAAAACATGGCTGGTGAAGTAAGTGTTCACATCCTTAAAATGTTGGAATAGTCAAATGTGAAGATCATTTTGGGACGGAAGGAGTATGTTGGAAAAGTAGTCTTGTGAATGGGTAGGAGAGAGAAAATAAGTTAGTAGATAGTTGATGCGAGCGGATAGGAGAGAGAAAAATGAACATTTTAGGTAAGTAGCAATAAGTATGAGACGCTCAAAATGGAAATAAGTAGCGATAAGTATGAGACGGATGAAATGTCTACTTTCTCTCTCCTTCTCACTCATAACAATTATCCACTTACTATTTTTTTTTTTAATATATTTTTTGAAATTTTGTTTCTAAAATTGTATAAAAAAAATATTTTGAGACTGGGAAAATATGTGATATTGTGAAGGCATTCCGTGACCAAATCTACCAATCCAAACTTTGAAAATGAATTTGAAAGAAGATGAAAGAGACTTGGAGAGAGTGTAGCTACCGACCGCAGAAAGCCATACTGTTACTGGGAGAGTGGGGACTTATCCTCGTGGCCTATTTGTTCCCGTTCCCTTTCCTATAATTTTCCTTCTCTCACTTCTTTTCTCGAGAATAATCTCAATTTTCTATTCCCATTCCCCTTCCTTTAATTTTCCTTTTATTTGTATTTTTCTCGGGAATAGTTCGAATTTTCTATACTACTTGATGATAATACAAAAAGTGTCTTTTCTTTCTTGAAAGAATCTTCTTACTAACATTTCTTCAACCAGTCCCATTAGAGCTAATAAGAGGTAGCTCTTTCTCTCTCTTCAGTGTGTGTGTGTGAGAGGGAGAGAAAGAAAGATAAGGCATTGCCATTAATGGAATCTGTTTAGATTTCTCGGTTTCCTGCAGAAACAAAAAGTTTTTTGAAGTTCAACAACTATTATCATCTTCTCTAAGGTACATCTATTTAACATTTTCCTGTTTTGAATCTCAATTGTACTCTATTTAGGAATGAGTAATTATACACCATTGTTTATTGACGAAAAAGTAATACTGTTCCGTCTCAATATACTACCTCCGACACAGCTAAATGTGTATTTTTACTGTTTATGTGGTCAATTCATTCGAACTTTGACCATTATTTTGTGAAAATCTAACTATTATTATACAATTTTAAAAGTTATTATTGTTTTATTGTTAGAAATAGTATCAATAACATCTTTCAAAATTGCATAGAGATACATAGATTTTCATAAAATTAAGCTTAAAGTTCACTCAAATTGACCAAAAAAATCAAACAGTGCACATTGAGCTGTGATGGAGGTAGTAAATGTTAATTTTTGTTGGTGACAAACAATAAAAATGGAGAATAATTTTGAAACGGAGTACTCTCTCCGTCTCAAAATGATCTTCACACTTTTTTTGATTTATTACGAAGAAACTTTGAGCAATAATTTTAGATTTATAAAATTATCCTAATGAAAATCCAAAACTTGTTATTGATAGCCTAAAATTATTGCTCAAAGTTTCTTCGTAATAACATAAAAAAAAGTGTAAAGATTATTTTGAGACAGATGGGATTAATTAACTGTAATAGAGGTACACATGCATTATAACAAGAGCGATGCTAGGGGCACAAAATAAGCTCACAAAATCTTGCTCACAACATGAGGTGGCGATATTTTATTGGTTGCATCGATAATGGACCCGCCACACTCTAATTAAAAACACCAATTAAATCATTACACCTAGGATTTTGTGAGCAAGATTTTGTGACTTTTTTGTGCCCCTAGTATTATTCTTATAACAATTAGAATGCGGCTTGTGGTTAAGAGTGTACTCCCTCCGTCCCTGTAAAAGTGTCACTTTTGGTCAACTTGATTACACTTTGACATATAATTTAAATAAAAAAAATTATCTTAATTAAAATCTAAAAATTGTTATTGAAAACATGCTCACAAAATTTTAGGTATCAAGATTTTATTGGTGTTTTTAATTAGGGTGTGGCGGGTCCATTATCGATGCAACCAATAAAATATCGCCACCTCATGTTGTGAGCAAGATTTTGTGACTTTATTTTGTGCCCCTAGAATTGCTATTTATTATTTACTAGTAGTATTAGTTTTGAGTATAAATAACTTGCACTACTTCATTATAGTTCAAACAATACTTACAATCTTCTGAGATTTTTATTATCTCTGTATCTAAATGAATGTTCAATTTTAAAATAGTTTGTATACAGTTGAGTTAAAGGAGGAAAAATAACAATGTCGAAAATGAGAGTGGCGGTGGTGGGGGCGGGGATAAGCGGGATGGTGGCGGCATATACATTGGCTAAAGCGGGAGCGGAGGTGGTGATGTACGAGAAGGAAGATTATCTCGGCGGACATGCTAAAACGGTCACCGTCGACGGCGTTGATTTGGACTTGGGATTTATGGTCTTCAATCGGGTAAGTTTGTTTCTATTCTAATGTTGGAGTACTTAGTTATTTTGTTACCACGTAATCCGCCTCTACACCACGAATTATATTGTGAACAAGTCAACCCCACCGAGTTTTTGACTTTGACTACACCTAAATTACTCCATTCATCTAATAAATTTTTCATTCGTCCGCCTACTAACTAAGACAAAAACTCGTGTGAGTCGTGAGACGGATCTCGTTAAAAGAGTAAATGGTTTGCTCTTTACGGATGGGGCGGGGCAATTCCATTTCCTCTCTCATTGAGATTTGTCTCATCTCATGTGTGAGACCATCTCACGCAAGATTTCATCAATAATAAATACTATTGTATTTAATTTGCTAACAGTTTAAAGAGTGTATTTTATTTGTTTACACATTGCTTGTACAATGGCAAAATTATATTAAAACACTTTCTTATTTACAAATGAGACGTTGATTTTGGGATGAAGTAAAAAGGAAACTGGAACATACATTATACATTATGGGATGGAAAGAGTATCGGATTGGACTGGTACATGTTTTTAAGAAATACTCATTCTGTCCCGGAAAGATAGTCCATCTTTTTTCGTTGCTACTACAAAGAAACTTAGAGCAATAATTAAGGCTACTTCTAATTATTTTAATTTGAAAAAAAAGGGACGTTCCAATATTAATTGTACTATACATGATATAACTATATTAAGATGGTTTCCGTATTTAAAAATGCGCTATTTATAATCAGATGGACTAAAAAATGTAAGTAAAATATTATGGTTTTTAGGTCATTATACTTTGAGAAATAGTGGAAACAATGGTTAATTATTTGATTTTGAGTATTGTAGTATCGTTAAAATTTAGAGGTAATTTTGAACTGCGCAAAATTGGTGATAGAACTCTACCTCGTTTGACTCATTCCACTTCATAATAGTATAAATAAGCAAACATAAATTTAAACGATAACTACAATACTCCAAGATTACCTCTAAATTTTGAGTTGGTCTTAGAAAAACGCATTTTTCCTTAATCTAAGAAAAACGTGTTTTCAAAATATGCGGGCAATTATACTTCGAAACAAGGGGTGACATTTTCGTAAATACTGGCAACCATGATAATGTCCAGTGTTAACATTACAAATAGCCAGTGATTTCATACTGGCGTTTATAAACATGAAACTGGCATTTTTCTTAATTGCCAGTGGTAATGTTAAAAAATTGCCAGTGAGTATACTGACATTTTTTACATTGATACTGGCACTTATTAAAAGTGCCAGTGGTAGTGTTAATAATTGTCAGCCATTATACTGGCACTTTTTAACATTGATACTGGCACTTATTAAAATTGTCAGTGTTAGTGTCAATAAGTGCCAGTGTACATGTGCTGACACTTTTTTACACTACCACTGGTACTTCCGATCAGCGCACAACAACTTTCCGTTAATTACAAAAAGGCCACCGCGCCAAACTTAAAAACACGTTTTACGCTCCCTTTTTTTCCACCAAATTTTATGCCTTCAGCTGTCCCAAATTTCATGCCTTCAGGTGTGCAAAATTGGAATTCATATCCTTATCCTATGCAATTTCAACCACCTCAGCCCATTATTATCCTAATAATCCTTACATGCCAAGGATGAGAAATGAAATTTCTGGAAATTCTGAACCATTAGAATTTTCAACACAACTGGGTGAGGTAGAATTAGCGCACCTATAGAAGATACTCCCCCTGAAGAATGTCCTACCCCGCATCGCAAAAAGAAACATCAAATGGACGACGGCACAAAATTTAGTGCTACTTAGCGGGTATATGAAATATGGAACCGATAGTGTTGTCGGAAATAATCAGAAAGCGGATGCGTTTTGGGGTAAGATTACGAAATATTGTAACGATTTTGACGCATTTGACTCTACCCTTTCATTAAGTACATGCAAAAATCGGTATAATTATATATGCCAAAAAGTGGTAAAATGGATAGGTGCTTATGATAGTGCTAAGCGTATGCAACAAAGCGGGTGGTCGGAGACCGATGTACTGACAAAAGCTCAGAAACTGTATACAAGTGGAGGCAGTGGCACATTTAATTTGATGGATGAGTGCGTTCTATCCGAGATCAACTACGTTTTGCAAGTATGGTAAGAGGAAATACGGGATCTGCTAGCAGTGGATGCAAGAGATCACGTGAAAGTGACGGAGGTGATTCAAACTCAGTTGGATCCATTCCTCGTCCTATGGAAGGGATTCAACTAAGAAAAAGGGTAAAAAGAAAAATCAAGGCGTAGGCTTGAGCCCGTAAAGGAAGGGTGGACAAGCTATCAAACCATGAAACATAGGGATTGGGAATGATTGGCCAAGATATCCACCCAACAAGAGGAAGCAAACAACATTCAACTAGAAATTGCTCGGGCTGAAAAATTGAAAGTATGGGTGAAGTTAGGTATGAATGAGAATCGGGATGAACAACAACAAAGGACGTTACGTCGATTTTGCAAAGGGGTCATTCAATTGTATGAGCAAGAGTACTTGCGAGCCCCAACTGATGATGACATGCGAAGTATACTTGAAGTTAGTGAGCAGGGGGTTCCAGGATGATCGGGGGATTGTTTATGCGGTGGATGGCACTGGGAATGGAAAAATTGTCCAACTGCTTGGGAAGGTCAATTTACTAGAGGTGATAAGGGAATCACGAGTGTTATTCTTGAAGCAGTTGCCACTCATGATTTATGGATCTGGCATTCTTTTTTCGGATGTCCGGGCACATTGAACGATATAAATGTGCTCGACCGATCGCCATTGTTCGATGATGTTGAATTAGGAAAAGCTCCACGGGTTAATTTCTATGTAAATCAATGTCAATATAATATGGCGTATTATCTTGTTGACGGTATACACCCTTCTTATCCGACTTTCGTCAAATCAGTTAGACTTCCTCAAAGTGAAGAAGATAGCTATTTGCAAAATTTCAGGAGGGATGTCGAAAGGATATAGAACGTGCATTTGGAGTGCTCCAAGCTCGTTTTGAAAATCATTCGAGAACCAGCTCGAATGTAGGAGATAGACGACTTGGCTATCATCATGAGGTCATGTATCATATTACATAATATTATTGTTGAGGATGAACGACATACTTATTCTCAAAATTGGAAAGACTTTCAACCCGAGGCAAGAGGGTCTACTTCACAAACAACCCGAGGTTAGTGGGTCTAACACACAACAACCATTCTCGACTGAGGTACTACCTGCATTGCAGAGCATGTGCGTACTAGATTGGAAATGCGTGATTCAAGAGTTCATCAACAATTGCAGAAGGATCTAGTCAAGCATATATGGGCAAATCGGAAACCGTGTTTGATTTAATAATTTTATTGTCTTTCATTAATTGTGTCGCGAGCTAAGTGTATTGTAACGTTTCTTATTTTGAATAATAATTATCGTCATTTATCTAATTATTTAATTGTAAAAAAAATAGTGTAAAATATTATTTTAATTATAAATAATACTCCCTCCGTCCCAGAGTAAGAGTCCGATTTTCCTTTTTGGTCCGTCCCAGAGTAAGAGTCACATTCCTAAAATGGCAAAGAATCTTTACTATTCACCCCACTCATTCTCTCTCCTATTATACTTTTATACTCACAACACCAATCAATTCACTATTCTCTCCCACTCATTCTCTCTCATACTTTACTTTTACACTCACAACATTACTCACATCTAATATTTATTAATAAGCGTGCAAATGAGGGTGGGACTCTTATTCCGGGACGGAGGGAGTAATAATTATTATTATTATTTAATCATAAAAATAGAGAAATATAAAAAATAAAATGATATAAAAGTAGTGTGGTATAGAATGATGAGTGGAGGGAGATGAAATTAATTTCAACTTTACCATTGTAGGGGGTTATATGGAATGGGTGTATGAAAGATGAGGTGGGTAGGATAAAGTGTTAACGTGGTTGTATGAAATGGGGAGGGGGGTTGAAACCATTGTGGGTAGTCTTATCGAAAACAAGATTTTGTTTAAATGACAATATTCTGTTCTTTTATCAATGTACAATTCAAAATTATAATTTGTTCAAGTACTATTTCTTGTCTCTTAAAAAAAAAAAAAAAAAAAAAAAAAGATAAATGGAAATACTATTACTCCCTCCGTCCCATTATTATAAGGTTCCTACTTTGACTATGCACGCTGATTAAGAAAAAGTAAATGTTGTGAGTGTGAAAAGTAGAGTAAGAGAAAAAAAAGTGGGTAGAGAATTTTTTTTTGTAAGAATGACAAGTATGTCTTATTTTCCATTTTATGTAATAAAGTAATATAAAAACTGTAAATTGGGACGTATTAAAAAGGAAAGTAAGAATCTTAACTCGGAATCGGAATCGGGATAGAGGGAGGGAGTATTATTTT